>CAHIKZ030004438.1:947500-1502500 GCA_903632075.3 Acanthosepion pharaonis | reverse complement strand
ACAGTTTGTTAATAACTAAGGAGTAATTGTTAAATCTGTATGCTTCAAAAATTAAAAAAAAATACTATTGTCACTCATGCAGATGTTCCTGAAGTAACAATATATAAAATAATACTTGTGCTTCAAAATGCAGAAAAGCACCAAGTAAAAGTAGCATAGTAAAAGACTTTTCCCAAAATGTGGAAGAAGCATTTCACAAAATAACTATTTACATAGAAAAGAGAAATATGTCAAAATTACAGCCTAGAAATAGTAATTCTAATTCCTAAAAAAGGAGATAATAAAGATCTTGGCAACTACTGCCTTATCCCATTACCATAAAAAATATACAAATAAATCTGTTCATTTTTTCTGGTTTCTATGGAAACTATGCTGGACAGACCTTAGTTACAGTTTCTGAGAGAAAGAGTGCATAATCTGATATGACCAACAGTTGAACAAAACTAATACTAAAACCCCCACTTATCCCTTGCTTATAAAAGTACTTATAAACAAATTAACAAATACTCTAAATGCAAACCAGTCATACAGGTTTTAGGAGTGGCTACTCAACAATAGACAAATGATAAAAAATAATAATAATGTATTATAAACTACTTTGTTATAGCTTTGGTTGACTATATGTGACTTAGTAGAACACATGGCAGTCTTTAGTTGACTATAAGAGCAGGGGTTTAATGAAACTACATAAAAGTTATTGAGAATATATATTATAAAAGCACTGCAATAATTTGACCATGCAAAGACATAAAATAAAGATCAGAAAAGAAGTGAAGTAAGGGATTACAATTTTAGTTAAACTATTTACTGAAAGGGCTTGAAAGTATCTTCCATAAAATGAACGGAAATGAATGAGAATTAGCATAATCTTTTTTTTAACAATTATGTTCACCTTATGCAAGACCGAAGAGCCACTTGAGGTAAAGGGTTACAGGGTAAGAGGCACAGCTTATGGGGATATGTAACAGGTTAAGGTTGTAATGATCCACTTGGGAGTTTGTTCCACAAAGCAGTGGTTTGTGGGAAGAAGAGGCACCAGTGGAACTTATATCTCACCAATTGAATACAAAGGGAATGAGGTTGGGGGCTGCTGATTATATATATATATATATATATATATATATATATATATATATATATATATATATAAACACATAGAAATGTTATGCCTCTGGTAATCAATTATTGATATATTATCACAATATTAGTAGTTTCCACTCACCTAAATCAATTTATGGACTATTTTCTAGCAACTCCTTCAGCAGAGATCTCCATGGACTTTTTGATTTCTGTTTTAATTTTGAGAAGTAAGAATCCAACAAGAACATTAATAAGATCATTCAATGGTCTAAAATTTGATTACAAAAATCTCAGCAATTCAATTCCGTGGCAAAGAAGGGATGTTTATGTTAGAAATTTTCATTCTTAATATAATCACAGTATAAATGTCAGAGATAAAGGGGAGTAAAGTCACACAAGAGTTTTATGTGGTAATCTATTCTGGTTTATATGCTGTTTCAGTGTCAAATTTTCAGATAAGAATATCAGTTTAAAATTAATAAAACTTCAAGAATACCAGTATTAATCATCAATCAAACTTTAATGCATCAAACTTGATATTACACTTCTCACTTATAGAGCTCTTTTCTAGAAGGCTTCTTGCTTCCCAGTCAAATTTTATCTTCAAAAATTTTAATTTTCTCATATTCTCTAACATTCAGTAACTCCCTTATTGGCTATATTGCCTTGTTTGGGGTGAAATGATTAACAAAATTAAATTTGTGTACATACAAATTATCGATTTATACACAACTTTATTATTATGCATTGTTTAATATATTGTAAAAATCTTTAAAAAACATTCTTCAGGAAATATGTACAGTAACATCAATATTTGACAAATTATTTATAAGCCCATGAGCATTTATGTTTGTTTGGTGTGTATATATATATATATATATATATATGTGTGTGTGTGTGAAGAAGTTACAGGATTTGTAAAAATATAATAATGAATCTTTGCAAAATAGAAATGTAATCCATTATAAGTTGCATATTTTAATAAGAAACAGTAAAAGACATCATGATTATAAGTGATGATAAGTGGATTTAAGCATTTATAAATTTACATTCACTTGAAAAAAAAAAAAGAAAAAAGTTACCTTTATCTTGGATTTTTTTTTAGCAACTTTATTCAACTCATATTTTTATTCTGACATTTTGCAGTATAAGAAATGGTTTGAGAAAAAAGTAATAGTTGTTCAAGTCTAAATACAAATATACTTCTACCGTCTGAAAATATTGTTTATGGAGTTAAATTCAAATATAGTTTAAGATCAGTTTAAGATATTTCAAAATTTAAAGACCTTCCCCAATTGGGAAATGAGCAAAAAACACTTTGGGGAATCATAGTTCAATCTGAATTTCTGGATGAGAACTTATTATTTATATTATTTACTGTTAGACTAACGTCCTCATCTTTGTTATTCAATTCCTGTGTCAGGTAGTACAGACTAAGACTTAGTAGAAACAAGATTAGCAATAACCAAGCAGTAGTGAAACAGAGCAAAATGAGATATCCTTAGACATGAACAGTGGAATTATAATCTACTCTTGTGGATTAAATAAAGGGTTCAATTAAAAATTCCCTGAAAGTTATTTGGATTCAAAAGACACTTGAAGAAGGGAACAGGGCACAATGGCTGAAATGTTGTGGTAATAAAAATAAAGATAAAGACATTAAAAAAATTACAAATAATGTAAATAGTCAAAGTGAAAGTGAAAGTAAAATGAAGTTAAATTTTTTAAAGAAACTTGAAATAGTTTCATTTCTTAATTTTTTTCTAAGTACATTTCTATGAGAATAAACATATTTTAAGGGAGAAATTTGATGTAAAATATTTGATTCTCCAATAGAAAGGGGAATTAATCATGGTGGAATTTTTAAAACTATAAATAAGTATAGTTTCAAAAAACTTCTTTAAAATATCCATGACTGTCCTCTAACATCAAGTTTGATATTTAAATAGTATTTACTGTTGAAAATGTATTACCTTTTCTATACCACATAAAAATCTAAGACAGGGAATATAATGATTATTTTTTTTTTTAAATATTCTATTTTTCACAATAGATAAAACTAATATGGTTGTAATAAAACCTCTTGGATCAATATTCTGGTTTTCTTTAATTAAAACAAAAGAAAATATCTTCATGAGTGTAAAGGAATAATCCCAATCTTGTTATTCTATTCTTAACACTCCTACCAAAAAAACTCCAAAACAAAATATTTTGTGGAGATTGTTATATGTGTGCAAAATCTTCATAGCAAAAAAAAGTTTGAATTACACATTCAGTGAGTTCTAAGTCAGACAGAAGCTATCAATGGTTCTTGAAAATGATAAAAGTTATATATGGAAAGATTACACAAGTATCATAGAGAAGGAAATCAAAAAGCAACTGACCTTCTTTATAGGTAAAGAAAAAATGAAAATCTACTGTACTTGTATTATTACTGATATTATATACCAAACTGATAACAATGTCTCAATATGAAAAGGCTGGACATGAAGAATTACCAGAGGAATAATATTCAATAATACCTGTAATTTGTGAGAGCACAAAGATTAATTGAGAAATCTGGAATAATGGGAGATGTAGCTAAACCATTTCATTATACAACGCAATATAAGATTCCAGGCATTGTTACCTAGTGCAATCAATTTATATATATATATATATATATATATATATATATATATATATATATATATATAATTGATTGGTTGAAGCTAGAACTATATATTAAGTCATAACAAGATTAAGTTGTAATCTAGTGAAAGTTGTCTAGATTTAAAATTAAGAACGAGATTATTTCATGGTATAGCATTTAATGTTTGTATCCAAATACTTATATGATAGATATAGGTATTATAGTTGTATAGATTTTTTGCAAATATATTGAAATAATAAAATTCAAAATACCAATTAAAAGGTGAAGAATTTTAACTTCAGATCTTGGGGTAAAACTGGCATTTATTTGGTTAATCACTGTATGATACAAAACCTTATAGAATCATGCTTTTCTTAATAAAAAAAACAAAAAAAAAACAAACAAAACATCAAGTCATTACCAATATTTAAAAAAAATCTCCTTCCAAATGCCAACAAATGTTTCAAAGTTCATATGACAAGTTCATTTTGAGTAAAATCCAGATAAAGTGCTGTTTAACAATGCATAGACTGCTATTTTGATTAAAACGAACTGTACATGCAATTTCTAGGCTTTAAATATATTTCTTTTAAAAGAAACCCAGCAGCAGTTGAAGATGAAGGTTTTCCTTTTAAATTTCATAACTTTGTTGAGATTATATGAGATTATATTAAAAAACAAACATCTGAGATTGCCCTGTCTTATGTTGGAATTGAGCACAGTAATTTATTATATACTTTTTATGCTTTTTACATTTTGAAAGCATAAAATATCTTCTTTGATATGACAGGAAATTTGTAAAAGATTATATACAGGATGTGATCAGGTAAATTGTTACCATTTTATATTTTTAATTTTGAACCTGCATGTTTTTGTTTTTTATTTTTATTTTGTCAACTTCACAGTATGGAAGAGTCAGTTGGGTACTGTGAGAAAAAGAGCATTATGACACAATTCACTCTGCCAGAAATTTGGAAACGGCATGCTGTACTGCTTGGCACTGACACCAGACGCTCCAATACAAACATTTCAGATTGTTTGGGTATCAATCTGAGGACAATGCAGAGGATTCAGAAAGAGTTGAATGAGCCCAATTGTGATTATGAGGGTGTTTGGAGTGATTACTAGTGATTGTGACATTAAACTTCCATTCATCTTCCCTATGGGCCTCAAACCCAACATGCAGGCTTACATCAAGTGTGTTGAAGAGGTAGTACTGCCCTGAGTCAAGAGGATAGATGCGGGAAGACCCTATATCTGGCAACAGGACTCTGCATCATACCACACAAGCAGGAGAGGCCAGTTATGACTGTCAGACAATTTCTGTGACCACATCACTCCTTACATCTGGCCACCTAACTCCCTAGACTGCAACACCCTTAATTATTATGTGTGTGGCCCAGTTGAGTGAGAGACCAACAAAACTCCTTGTAACACCAAAGATGAGCTGAAGGCAAGGATTATAGCATTATTCACCAACTTAAATGAGAATACCATCCAGAAGAGTTGCAAGAGATTCTGAAGTCATCTGTAGGTTGTGGTTGAAACCAATGGTGATTTTATTGAATAAATTTACTCTTTAGTATTTCAATATATCTGTTAAAATGAGATGTCAGTTATTTTTATTTTTGTGTAATTTATCCACAGTAATTTTATACATCCTATTATCACATTCCCTGTTTTGAAATTATATATATATATATATATATATATATATATATATATATATAAAATATGGTTTTAATGTATGCTATATTTATGAGGTAAAGTGCTCAATATCAGAGATAGAGTGTATGTAAATATAAATTTGAACATTGAAGTCAACAGTCAGAGGTGACAGGCTGTTTCATGCTAAACACAATCATCAAGCCATATTGCCTCTGAGTGTTGACTTCCATATTCACTTATATATATATATATATGTATGTATGTATGTGTGTGTGAGAGATGGCTGCCACCACCTCAATGTCATGTAAGACCATCACAATTCATCATTGTAAGATTCAGTTGTGCCTTGAGTAAATATGTTTCTTCTTCAAACCAGACAAACTTTTAAAACCTCCAGTACAAAGTTGGCAGACAAACAATTTATTATTACATTTATTTTTGTGAATATTTGTGTCTTTTCAGCCACCAGTTAACTTGCACACTTTTTCACAAATGTGACATGAATTGTTAATATCTAATGCTATTTTGTAGCTGGTTTGTACTCTAGTATGGTGACTTTGCCTATGAATCAATTTTCCTGCTTTAATCCAACAAAACCAATTACAAAATTCATGCCTGTCACTTATATAGTCAGGAAGTTCTATAGTATGACCTTTTTGAACATTTCACGCTTTCAAAGCAAGGCAAATTTGAATTCATTTAACATCAATGGATTTACAACAACCATAATGTGGCTTGCTTCTTTTACACTTTTTAGTAAAACCTTTTTTTTTTTTTAATTGAGTGATTGGTCATTTTATTCCATTTACACTGGTTCACTACAAATATGAATATTTGTAGTGAAGTTTAACTTAATATAGAACATTTGCTACTTTTCCTGCAATCAAAATTGTCAAGAAAATTAAAACAACACAGAAAATGTTATTACAATAATCTTAACCTATATGACACTATTAATTAGTACAAATAATTATCTAATTATTAATTTGTACTAATAAAATTTTATTATGATATATATACAGCTGAAAACAAATAGTAGCATTATTAAGCCATGGCATTTTCATGAGACTGTAATATCTTCTACATATTTATTACTAGATAATCCATATATGTATCATAAAACTTATTGTTGAAAAATATAAGAATGTCATTTTAATTCCATGTAGATAACAAGTAATTTAAAAAAAAGAAAATAACCAGCAAAATGATTTTACAATTCTTGGTAATGGAAGAAGCAGGACAGGGATATAATAATAATTTATTATAAACCATAATTATAATAAATATAACAAATTAGAATCCTGGAAGCATAAAATAATACAGCACTGTATTATAACCATCTTCACTGATTAGCCTTCCATCCATAATTTCAATACTCTGGATGGAGTGTAATATTTAAATACTTTGTGGAAGAAAAAAAATGGTAATTTATTATTTTAAATATGAATCTAAAAAAAAAAAAAAAAAAAAGGCTTAAGAAATGAATTTCTAAGATTTTCTAATGAAAATTGCTTTTTAAATTTATTTTATGAAAATTTTGTCAGACATGATACAATCAAAATATTTTAATCATTTTTTTTTTTAATTCTTGGAGATATATATATCTAAACTTTATCATTTTGAGTATTTAAAGCCCAAATCTAAAGTTAGTAGGGTTTGTAAAATTTGCAAAAATCAAGTTGTAGTGTTTAGGGTTGCTGTGTGGGAGAGTTGTTTATAACCCATTAGTATTGAAACTCCAGTAAAAGCTAGAAAATTAAATGCTGATTTTCAAGGTGGGTAAATTCTTCAGAAGATTGATATAAGGAAATCTTTTAATCAGTTTCAATTCCACCCTATATATATATATATATATATATATATATGTACACACACACACACAAACAAACAAACAAACATCTTCAAAATTATTGTATAGAAAGTACCAATGTTTTTCCTTTCATTCTTCTTATAGAAAAAAAATAAATGATCATACTTTTCATTTATTAAAATAACTGCAGTTGACTTTGTATTAAACCTTCAGGTTAATTTCACTGTAGCATTTAATCATTTCTGGAGTAAAATTTGGACTTCCTATGATTGGACTGATAATTGATCTGCTGCATATCCAAGAGCCTTATAAAAATGTCCAACTCACTTGCACAACAATATCGCCAATATGTACTAAAGTGAGTGAAAAGCATTTATACACAAAGAGAAAACTGCTTGGAAATTGCTCATCAAACATAAAATCGATTTCAGCAAGCCAATTCCAATACCAATTAGAGAAAAATTCTGCAAGTTCATTAGGAAATTAAAAAGAGGAATTGGCTCAGTCATTCTCAAATCACTGATGGATTAATTGAAACAACCTACCTTTGCCCATCAAACCACATATAGCAAATAAAAGAGTAAGGAAAGAAAGAAAAAGCCCCCACATTATGATCCTGTTATAGGTCAAGGTCAAAAATCTCTCTATATAAAGTTTAACTGGTGTTTTTAAGTGGTCAGGGAAAATTCTTCTGGCAAGACATATAATCTAATATTGTATAATGCAATCAACTGCATGCCTCAAAAATTCAACAACTAGTTCACAAAATATCTTGATATGTTTAATATTTTATTTGATGTTAATATTTATTTACCTAAATACATTTTTATCTATCAAGAAAAAAATTTGATATGATGAAACTTTTTTGTGCAATTGGGGCAAATATTCCAAGACATATTTTGAGCAAAAATGAAGTATTTTGAGATGCAAGAGTCATTCAAGAATATAATTTTAGAAGTTGAGGCAGTTGTTCAATTATTTTGAAGAGGAAATATCTTTCAGAGATATGAGTTGAACACTTAAGTATAAACATTTTTTTTTAAAGTGTGGGTGTTAGGAATCACAGCTGTTATTTAATAATGGTGTTCATCTAAAATTCCCATATTCATTCTCCCCTGATTTTACGCTGGGAAATTGCAGAACAGTTTGAATCTTGCAAAGTTTGTGAAACGATGGTATGTTGCACCTTCAAAGAACTTGTTTATATAGTTGCTATCAATATTATGGCCAAGAAAAAAAACTCTTTTCCTCCAGGATTGAATATAACTTGGTTGCAAGTAGAGCTTTGCAATAGTCTAAAATTAGTGGGAACATTGTTTATAGACAGTGTCTCTTATAGTCATTCCACTGCTTTGTGTTTTGCATTTACATTGACTTCAAAATCTCCTCCTATGAGTGTCATTCAATATAATTTGTACAACTTGCAATAATGGCTTTTGTGTGTGCTGGAATTGGCATTTTTGCTTTCTAAATGATGGAATGGGACATATCTATAGTAATATTTGCCAATCCTGCATTGTTTTGAAGTATAAGGTTTGTCTGAAGATGGATTTTTGGTAACAGAATTTTTTTTATACTTTTTCTATTCTTGTTTACAGATTCTCTACTTTCTTCATTTAATTTTGTTACAAAAACAGGTGCAAGTAGTTTACTAATTGACTTGAATTTTTTAATGTTGTGGTTGACCATACATTCTTTTTCTTGTGCAGGCAACAATGTCATTCTGTAGAAAATCCAGTTCTGGAGTCCTTGACTGTGAACTTATCTGGTCTTCAAGTGCAAACTTGCCATCTCCAAATGTTTTAGCTCTTCTATAAAGGTCTTTAGGTTATTGACGTCTTTGCACTGAATCTTGCCTAAAATTCCTATATTACTGAAGAACTGGTAAAGGTTGTATCCAGCAGCATTTTAGCTTTTTGTAGCCAGTATCATTGTGCATGGAATAAAATTCCTGTTCAGAAACTGATGCGGCAGATTACTTCCACAATGTAGTAAACAAATTGCAAGTCCAACCTCAAAGATCCAGGAGCAGAAAGAAATGTCAAAATCTCAATTTGCAGGTCATAGGTCACAAATCCCAATCCACGTAAACAGTCAGAAATCCAAAACATCAGCTGATGGATGAGATAGCAAAATAAACAATTTCGTTTTTCCCCCCAATTCGAGGACACCAACTGCTTTTATCGATGGAATAATTTTTTTCATTTATTGACAAATGGTACAGGACATACAATATTAGCATGTCTGAGATACTTTTATGGTGAAACCTGCGACTGACTTGTTTCTATTTTTGATATTCCATCTTTGGCATATCATACAGAATACGTGCCCTTTTTCTTGGTAAGTACCTTTCTTTTTTGACATCTTTTCTCATGTAGAATACACGTGACACACTGTTGCTTGGTTTTAAGAAGTAATTTGCCATTTTTTTTTTTTTTGCTACACACCCCACCAGATCTCATTATCACAAATTGGACAGCTTGGAGCAACTTTCTTTACCCTGGTGCTTTGTCATAAAGGAACCATCTCACTTATGTGTATTGGAGAGTCATCTCCTGAGGAGTCATCAGGTGTATCCTGAGTTTCTGGAACCTCTGTGTTTGTGGAAGCATTGGATTCACAGATCTCAATTATCTGATCATTTTCAGATGATGAATTATCATTGAAGTTGCATGCCAATGTATCAGGGTCAATGCAAAAGTGAAGACCTTTTACATGCTGAGGCATCCCGTCAACTATTATTATTTGTGGACTTACAATGTTCATCAAGTAATACACTTAATACCTGGAGTTACACCAGCCATGGGGCACATTCACCCACACTCTGTTCTCAAAGCGATTCTTACAATGATCAGGTGGTAATGTTGTATTAATTCCCTTCACTCTAAGTTGGTAACAGTGAATCATATTGGCGGGCGCAGTACTGGACAATGTGTCATTCTTCACCATGATATTATGCCAGTATACTGTCTCCATTATTGAACATTGCTATCTTGCTGCAATTCTCTTTATACTCTGATAAGATCTTTCCACTATACTGTTTCCTGCAGGAACATATGCACAATGGAAATGAAGTTCGACTCCTCAGTCATCCAAGAAATCTTTAAAGGACTTATTGCAAAATGCAATATCATTGTCAGTTAGAATTTCTGATGGTGGGCTTTGTTAAAAAAAAAAAAATAGTTTCCAACTATCGGATGATGCATCTTGAGTCTTGCTGAAGTAGGCATCACCATATCGCAAATCGACTTCAGCTGCAGTCAATCAACATAAGGTAGTGTTGTCCACCATAGTGCATAATATCCATTCCCAAGTGGGTCCAGATTCCAGTCACACTTAGGTTGCATCATGGCCTATGACTTGTGGCTGGGTCAATTGACTGCTATTTCTCACATTTTCTGACCACTGCCCTGATGGCCACTTTGGATGTTGTAGGATAAATTTGTCTCACAAAATACAGTGTCCACCTGAGGCCAGGATGTCCACTCTGGCAATGTATGACACTTATCTGATCCAGAGAGGTTTCATTCACCATGGAAGTGCATATAGATCATGCTGGTTTCACCTCCTTCTTGATCACATCATACCATTGTTGCGGTATTCTTGTGTGCTTATCTGCTCAATTCTCACTTGATGTCACTAAATTTATGTTGATCAATAAATTATACTTTTGGGCCAGCTTTTCAAGGATACTCAAATGCTTCCAAATCAACAACTTGCTTGCCTCCTTAGTCCATATTCTGGCTTTATCAGTGAGTATATTCGATACCCACCAGTGCACACATGTGGAGTTTGTAGTGCATCCTCTACAATGATTTCATCAACCTTCAACAAAACCCCTGTGGCAAGATGGAATGTCATTTTCACATTTCCACTTTAGCATGCCATTCTCCCACTCGACATGCAGAACCAACACACAAGTGTTGTCCCATAACCACTCTAGATCCTTGCAGCTCAGACCAAAAGCAGCCAAGTGCTCTTTCACACAATCTGTTGAAATCATGCTCTCGTTGATGTAAATATCATCAATATATAATGAGGTTGTTCATTGAAGTGACTCATCTTTCAATAATGCAGTGTCCACAATAGCCTTCATTATGGCTGGTGCAACATTCAACCCAAAACCAATTTGTGTCAAGCAATATCTTTGCCCCTTAAAGATCACAGTTTGAAAGGGCCAAAACAACTTGTAAATATGCACTTGTAGATAGGCCTGCCATAGGTCAAGTATAGCAACATCAGGTTCTTTTTGGCACCATTCCCTCAGTTTCTCTGCATAACATGTCAGCATGGCTGTGTGTGTCTAAACTCTCATTCAGTTCTCAATAGTCTAATACTGGCTGCACTTTAATTTTGTTTTTCTGTACCAATGCTAACAAGGGAATTAAACCTTTTGGAAGACCAAGTTCCTTTTCAGGATAAGATTGTATCAATCATTATGAAGCCAGGTCTGCAGCTCACAGTCATATTTTTCCTTGACACCTTTTGGCATTGTGCATCCTGTTTCATAAATTCTCTGGTGATTGATTATCTAACTACTTCTACGATATGACCCATATCTTTTTGTTTGGGTCAAATTCAGCACAGAAATTGGGTTCTTCTATTTTAATGGTGGCACAAGCTATCCCATGCTTGGGAAACTATACATTGCCACACTTTGTTATTTGGAGTCTGATCTGATTTTTAATAGAGTCGAACCCAAGCAACAGGTCAAACCCCAATAGCTTTCCATCCATCTCCAGGGGGTTGTATTGTCCATGTCAAGCTTAATATTTCCAACTCCACTGCATTTGAGAGTGTTACCATTTATGGTGAGTACATCCACCTCTGTCTTCTGTCAGGATTGACAGGCTGACTTACTTGTGAGTGTCTGTGAGCAGTCCATGTCCACCAGTGCCACTCTCTTGATTCCATTCACATGAAAGACAAGTAGTGCCTCATTGACAACTTGCTTGGGGAAGAGACCGGCATGGACATCTTGTTCCTTTACTTTTTTCCCGGGCACACTGAAGCAATGTGGCTTAATGCTTGACACTGGAAGCTAAGTATTATTGCAGGTGTTGTGTGTTATTGATGGGTATCTTCTCATTGAATGAAGTAGTCCCTGGAAATGTGATTCCACCTAGACCATTGATAACATCATGTACCCTCCCGACATTTAACATTTCAAAGTTTATCAACTCCAACTGGTGAAATGCTAGCTGCAGCCATTTCCTCAATCACAGTCTGCTCCTGAGCTTAGTCTAACTGTTGACTTGTAGTCATCTTTTCCATCCTGGAAGATGCGTGCAGTAGTTGCTTGATGTGTGCTGGTAATCCTGCTATGGACATAAATGCTAGTCCTTACTCGGATATCCTATCAAATAGTCCTGCTAGTTTCTTCAAATTGGCTAGAAACATGTAAATAGACTTGTCTAAGTGCAGTCAGTGTTCCACAAACTGCTCATAAGAAATGATCCAGCGCAAAGGCAATCCATAGGGCTCCTTTTACCTGTACTTAGCCTGCTGGTAGACAGCAAATGCCCTGACCATCAATCTCAAGGGAAGAACATATTCAAACTTCTTGATTCCACGCAGATCACAAACTAGTTTTGCCTTTTCAATCTATTCAGTAACTGCTTGTCTTGTCACCGAGTCATCAAATTTGGGTATCAACTTGATGTCAAATGTCCTATCCATCATGATGATGAAAAAGCTTGTAGTCAGTTTGGTCATGCTGGGAATAAAATTCCTGTTCAGAAAGTGATGTGACAGATTACTTCCATAATTAAGTAAACAAATCGCAAGTCCAACCTCAAAGATCCAGTGGCAGGAAGAAATATTGAAATCTTAATTCGCAGGTCCTATGTTACAAATCCCAATCCATGTAAACAGTCAGAAATCCAACACAACAATCAACGGATAAGGTAGCAAAATAAACAAATTTGTTTTTCCCCTAATTCGAGAACAACAACTGTTTTTATTGATGGAACAATTTTTCCATTGGTCAACAAATGGGAGAGGACACACAATATTAGCATATCCAAGATACTTACATGGCGACACCTGTGACTGGTTTCTATTTTGAATATTCCGTCTTTGACACATCATGCAGAATACATACCCTTTTTCTCAGTGAGTAACTTTCTTTTTCATCATCTTTTTCAATGTAGAATACATGTGACATGCTGTCACTTGGTTTGACAAGGTAATTCGCCATTTTCTTCATTACAATTTTTTAAAAGAGTAAAATAGGCTGGTGAGAGATAGTTACCTCCAGTCTCTAAACGGTACGAGTGAATTTCCTCCAAATGGCTTCTCTACTGAGGCCTTTATACTGCTCATCACTTAGCCAATCAAGAATTTCTCATGAATGAACAAAATACATACCTTGTTAATATTGTGCTGCAGCTATGCCAAAATTCCAGGCAGGTGAGTGAGGATTTAGTTTGAGATTTCCAACAAAGAGAAAAATGTGAAGTTTTTTTCATCAATTATGAAAGCAGTTTGATGAAACAGCAGTCAGAACAATACGTTTATAATCCATTTTGTTCTGTAGAATATTCTCTTTTAAACATCTTTAAAGTCTTTAATAATCATCTGACACTTGTGCAATTTTTTAACATCACCGTCACTTAAATCTAAACAATGTCTATTCTCATTTCAATTAGCTTTTCTGGGCAGTACTTTAATAGTCATAGTCAACTGGCTCCAGCATCACTTGAGCAACAGGCTCATGAGACATCATTAATTAATTTTGTGGGTCATATGCCTGAATCAAATTTACCTGATTAATGCCATTGACATTTTTGTGGTATGAATCATCATCATCATTGCTTTGAGCATTTCTATACTTGTCCTACTGACTTTGACAGAATATTCTTGAAAGGACAGCTTTTTTTTTTTTTATAATGAACCTAGTTGTATGCCTTCATCATTCAACACCTCATCAGAAAGATTTAACATTTTATCAAATGTTTCACCTACCTTAAAAAGTAGTACATTGCTTTTCAAGAATTGCAACTAGTGGTCTGGTTTTGTTTAGTTACATTTTTATTTCGGAATTATACAGGGTACTTTTTCCTTTCCAGCTAGCTTCTTCTATTTGGAAGCTAGTTTAACAAAATCCTCCAAATTGATATTGACTGGATTTTAACCCTTTAACCTCTGACCACTGCTTTACTGGTGGAAGAGAAAAATGACTAAATGCCCAGCCACCAATTGAATGGTGAATAAACACTTGTAACTATTTTTATATCTACCGTGAAACATTACATACAAATTATTTGTAAATTTTGACTCAGGAGCTCAGGCAGAAGGGATTCAAATTGTTCAGGAATGCAGGACTCAAATGGTTAATATTATTTTCTGGAGCTTTATTGAATCTTTCATGCTGCCATCTTCATGTGGTAAGTTGATTTTTCTTGTTCCCATAATTAGATGAGGATATGCCTGCACATTTCTTTACAAATATTATGTTCATTAACTATTAAAACGTTTGTACATGACTTATCTGACAGATTTTCAATTTAGAGCATTTGATACAAATATCTTGAAGCCAGTACTGTTGGGTTTATCATTGAACAAGTATGAGGTAGCAAATGACCTGCTCATAAAATTGCACCTCACAACTGACTATAAAATTTGTAATGGTTAGTAAAGTGTAGTACCCAGGTTTAAATTCAGAATCTGAAACTTATTGTCTATTAGGAATTGACAGATCTGGTTTGCAAAACTTCTTATAATTTTTGTCAGTCAATAATTGGTCATAATTTTCTGGTGAACACTTCTTTACAGATGAAGGTGCTCCTTTAAGTATGCCAACATCCAGCTGTGGTGGCACATCCTGAAGAATGTTATCAGCTGGGTAGAAGCTGATAACATGCTGAATGCTTATTACTCTATCCTTGCAAAATTGATTAGTTGCTTTCGGATATATCAGTGCCTCAAGGGAATGCCTCTGCTTAAGCTAGAATCTTTTATCAACAATCATCTCAATTTGTCCCAGAAGTATAAGAAATGTCTGATGGGCAATGTAAGAAGTCTGTGGCTAATTCTTGCATATTCTGGTAAAGTAAAAGACACTGACTTTGCGATTTTATGTATATGGATCCCAGTTTATATATTTGAATCACAGGTGAGATATAATAATTGGATTAAATCACTTTAAACATTTGTTAGCAAGCAGGTTTTTTATTCAATACTCCATCTATGAAATTTGTAAATTAATCTGTAAATATAAAAATATTGCCAATTATATTTCAGTGTTAAAAAATTGATTCCAAATTTTACAAACTATTCTGTATAAGGGGTGCTGAAAAGTTATTGGCTCAACCAATAAGTTTTTTATAAAAGAAAAAATATCTGATGTTTGGTCAGATTTTGGAGAGTGGGTTAGGCAAAGAGCTTTTCACCACTCCATTTATATTTACTGTTAAGAGTTATTTCAACTAATAAAATATTTTTTCATCCATCAAGAAACAATTTTTTTGTTGGAAGAAAAGTAGATATTTACTTGACCCCCTCCACCAATTGAGTCAGGTTGTGACACAAGGTCATTTTTTTAATGTGGAGACCTGAGTGTTTTCACTTGGGCTGCTGATCCAAACTGGTCAGAGCTGGTCTAAGCTAGTCACAGCTGGTCTTGGCTTGTCATAGCCATGATACTCCTAGCACAGGGATGGATCCCTGTGCCGCATAAGTATCTTCTTGGAGGAAAAGTAAGGAAAATATATTTTATTGTTTAGAGAATCAGATAAAATACAAAATATAAAATCAGTCAAATTTTCTAATTGCACTTCGAAATAAATTGCTTCTTTTTTTTTAATTAATAAAGGGAAAACTTATTGAATCTGACCTTCATTTCTCAATTTTTTATACTTGAGAGAAAAATTTTCTTTTATAATGGAGTGAATTAGCTCTAAGTAGAGGTTAGATTTACAATATGTATAATAAAAATTTGGGCCCTTGTTATATATTTACAAAATGGAGGAAATCTTTGTTTTTTTTAATAATTACTTAAATGAATTTTGAAAAATATTGCTTTTAACTTAATATATATATATATATATATATATATATATATATAAACAGTGTTTATAATCTGTTAACACAGTTTAAATGACAAGTGTGTATTGAGTTAGCTTTCCTTATCTATTTATGATGAAAGCCTGCTAAAACTTATCATTTTATGAGACAACTGAAGTACTGATGACTAAAAATAACAAAACTTGATATTATCTACAATGTTACAGGTATATTCCGAACATGAAAACACTTTCATGACAGGCAATATTCTTGAAAATATTGCAACTAAGGAAATAAGAACTTCTCTGAGTTCTTCTGTGGTTTGAACTTTGGATTTTAAGCTACCTGTTCATTGTCACTCATGATCATTAATGTTCTAAAAGAAAACAAACTGAGTAGAGGTTTCCTAAGTTTTCCATTCTTGCTTGAAAATTCAATATGATGCACATTATCAGCATGAACCTAACAGGTCATGCATTACTGAAAGAAAAGGAAAAAAAATAAAGGAAAGCTTGAACTTTATGGTTTTATCTAAAATAAATCATATTATGAGGGCAAAGAGAGATAAATTGAAATTCATTCAATTCTAATTAATGTTTCTTGCATTTAAAAAATTATTAAATCAAATTATAGCTTGAGAATTTTTTCTAATAAATATAGGTTTTACTTGTTTTTCTAATTAAGTAAAAATTAGCTATTCATTATTTATTCATGTTTTAACTAAAATTATTTATTATGGATTTATTGATGAAGCTCATATTGTAAAGTTAATTACAAATTTTAAATGTAATGTAAAACACATTTATTCTTTGTTTAATCATGTTAGTCATATATATTTAGCATTTGTTTTAGAAAAAGAACACACAGATTTCAAAATATTCTCTTAAGAGAAAAATATTTAATAAAAATATTGGTTGTGGTGCAGAGAAAGAAATTAAGAAAGATTAGTGATAAGTGAAATAATGTATGTAAAATAAATATAAGTCAGGCAGTCATGATTATTAAAAAAGGGAAAATGTTGATAGATATAAATATTAAAGGTTATAAACAGAAAGATGAAAATTCATGTGACTAGACATTCAAATAAGAAAATAAACATTACTGTGAATTTTTAAAAAGTAGATGTAATATTTTTGCTTGTAGTAATTTGTTGCAGGTACAGCTGATAAGCTTCAACTACAAGGTTCCAGATCCATTTTGAAGAGATTTATATCAACAATATTAAAACAATAATAGGACATTTATTTCACCTTGAGTTTAGAATTATAAGTTTGGTTCACTAATGAAATTTGTTTGAAATGATAAACTTGATATAAATTAATGAAACATAAAAAAAAATAATTTATTTTGCTGATAGCCTAAAAGTACTTATAAGAGTTTAGAAATCGCTGTTAGTTAAAATTGCCATATTTTACACATATAGGATACAATAAATTTAGCATGAACTATGTTGGAAAAATAAAATTCATTTTCTGGAGTCTGCTCTGAAACCTGCTGGGGAAGATTACAGATTATAAGCCTGACTCCAAGCCTGAGCATCATTTTGTAAGACAAAGGTTGATTTCGAGGGTAAGATTTTGAAATAAAGTTTTTATATAGTGTAAAATATATTTATAATAAGAAATGTAACAGTATCAGTTGGTACAATGGAAATAAATGAAAAAAAAGTAGTATTGGGATAGTGAAAGATGGTTTCCAAAAACTGGGCAAGGTATTAAGAAACAGAAAAATATTGTTAGAAAGAAAGAAAAAAGTGCCAAACTGTTATGTAGTATCATTCTAATGGCAGTTACTGCTGGACAATCTCTCCTCACAGATAAAGAAACTTGAAGCAACAGAAATGTGGTTCTACAGAAAGATACTGAGAATACCATGGACTGAACATGTGAGTAATGATCAAATTCTAGAGACAATGACAACAAAAAGGACACTTACATTTAACATCAGGAAGAGACAGTTGAATAGGAAAAAGGGCTGGGAAAATTTGATACTCACAGGACAGAGGGAATCAATCCACAATTAAACCTGGCAAGCTTAAGTGAATGGATGGTGGAGCAGGGTTTGGGAAAATGGCAAAAAGAAAAGTTATTATTAAGAGCTACAAAGGACAGAAAATTAAATTGAATCATAAAAATAAATACCAGAATAAGATGATTCAATTTGCATTTTCTATTGTTGCAACAACAAAAAATAAATTAATTAAAAAAATAATTAATCTATATGTTGAATACTTTTTTTACACTTGTAATTTTTATGAATTTGAAATTGTTGCTCCTTTGTTACATTGCTACAAGCCTCGTGATATTGAAGGGGTACTGAAAAGTTCTTGGAACAACCCATTTTCCAAAACGATAACCAAATGAACACCAAATGTTTTTGTTAGAAGTGTATATTGGTCAGCATTGAACTTTCCTGCACTCCCCTTATACAAAAGGGGCACTATAGCAATGGAAAAACTGATCCACATCTCTTTCCACCATTATAATGCCATGCTTTATAGTATAAAGTATGTTTGGGAGAGACATTAAAATACATACTAGGTTAATGTTACTCTCTGGGAAGTAACAGTTCCAGCACGCAGATTAGATGCACCCCAACATAAACCAACCATCCTCAACAAATTACAAAATTTACAGTTCTACTGAGTCTCAATCTAAAATGACTTAAATTTCATAATTTGATATAGTTTTTGGCAGGTTTCTATCATTCAGCACAGATGTAAAACAGATCATAGAAAGGATAAAGAAGGTTTAATAGGAGAAAGTTTTAAAAAAAAAATGATTTAGCCAACAAATTGGTAAATATAACTATTTTTGTTCTTTTGTTGATAACTTTATAAAAGGATCCCAGAATGTACTTATAAATAAACCCAAGGTATTTCATTAAACTTAAAGGTTTTTTAAAATTAACTTCTGATATCATTTAAACACATATCTGTAACCTTGGAATCTCTAAATTGTAAAAATAATACAATTTGTAGTAAGAATGTACAAACTGTGAATGCTTGTTTTTTTTTTTTTTTTTTTTTGTTATTATTTCACCCCCAAACAAGGCGACAATGCCACTAGAACACTGGGGGCTACAGGGAGTGAAAGTGAAAAAGAATGAAAAGATTGAAAATGTTGAGGATTGAGGAAAGGACTAATAAGGAACAGGGTTCAAGAAGACAGAAGATGCATTTAAATTTCTGAAGATTGTAGTTATTAGGGAGGCAAGAAATCAGAAAGGAGTTCCATAGGCAGGAAGTGAAAGAAAAAAACTGTTAGAGTAGAAGTGACAGTTACGTCTAAGCTAGTTCAACAGTAAAACAGTGAGACTTAGTTAAAAAAAAAAAAAAAAAAAATGATAATCATGAAAACCTATCCTAAATAAAGAAAAGAAAGAAGTAGATAAAAAATGAAAAAATAGTGTGGAAGCCAGACAGAACAATTTAGATGTTAATTTGTATGTGTGCGTGTGTGTGTGAAAAGTTATATATGATACAAAATGAGAGAGGTATATACAAGTCTATATGCATAAAGAGATTTAGAGGAAAAACCACAAGAAGAAATAAATTACAAAAAGTCACAAGGCAAAGTTAAAAGATGAGGAAACCAGAGGAGTTAAGATGATAAATAGAAACCTTCATTTATACGCAAGCATTATTCTTGTATGTAATCTGTTTGATAGAAGAAAGATTTCAATACTTTAATTTTGTCTAGCTTGATGCCTTAAAAGACTAAAAGTCACTATGAATGATCATTGTTTTATTGATAGCTGCTTAAGTTACCTGACAGAATCAGTTTATATTTTATCAGTGACTGTCTGCTTCTAACCTAATGAAAGATAATGATTTAAAACTGATTTAAGAATTGATAATTTATAAGAACATTTTTGTTTTTAATGAGTAATATTCAGAATGTTTTTATAATCTTTGAACTCTCTCAATTTTTAAAAAAAAGTTCCTCTCTTTAGTTAAAAGAAGAAGAAAAATTAATCTGATTAGTAAAGATGTATAAAAATATGCAATCAGAGCATAGAGTTCAAATTAAAGAGGATAGCATCATAATTAAAAGTTTCTGAAACATTTTCATTTCTCTTTCCAAAGTTAAGATATTAAAACAAATCAAAATACGTACAAGAAGTGGGTGCTAAAAAGGTCTCACTTTGGCCAAGAAGTAATCCAAACAAGATTCTGATGTTTGGCTATTTGGTTAGATTTTGGGAAATAGGTTTAATGGAAAAATTTCAGCACCTTTTTATACATAAAACAATTTATTAGTCTTGGAATTTGAATAGGGAAGGAATTGGTAAGAAGAATAAAAACTATTACTAAAAGAAGAGAAAACTATTACTAAAAGAAAAAAAAAATCAAAACAATAGGAAAAGAACAGGTTTCTAGAAAAAAATGCAATAAATTCTTTTTTCATATATAAAAAAGTGCATGTATGTGTGTTTGTGTACAAGTTTGAGTGAAATAAATTGGAATAAAAAAGGAACTCTACGGAGAGATGAAAGAAAAATAGTGGGAGAAATTTATAAAAAGAGTTATGAATAAAAAAAAAGGGGGAAAAAGTAAGCAATGGAAAAGGGTACAAAAGAGATTTCAGTCAAAATTTACAATAAAATCAGTAAAGAAAGAATTATGATAAATAAGAAAAAAAAGAAAGATAGAATTGGAAAACTTGGGTGAAAGGTCATAAAGACAATAAACAGAGAGGAAGTGGATAAAAAAGAAGCAGAATATGAATGTAAAGAGGGAAATGATCAAATATATTTGAAGAGGAAAGAGAAAGAGGAAATAGAAAGATTTTTAAAAAGCAACATATGACATGATATTGAAAAGAAGGTAAAAGCTAGAAAGTAAAGTGAAAAAGAACGAGAAACAAGTTTAACAGAGAGGGATAAATTCTCTCTCTCTGTTTTTGTACCCATTGGTTAAAACAAAAATAATTGTTTGCATTTGATTGTCAGTGACAACAACTTTGCGAAAAGTCAAAAAAGCATCAGTTTTAAAATGAGAAGTTTCCTTTTCCCAACTCTCATATCTATAACAAAATCCTCTTCCCCTAAAGTCTTTTAGGACGGTTTTTATTTCTACTGTAAAAATAAATTGAGTAAAAGTTTTATTGGATACAGTTTCAGGGCATTTCAAAATGCAATTAGTCGAAGGAGAGAGTGGGTAGATATATATAGCATATACCTCTGCCTCATATATTATGCACATGTGCAGGTGCAGATGTTGCCGCATATGCTTGGAGGTAATCAATATTTGATAAAAAAAAGAATTGTGGGAAGTTTCGTTAATATTTCAATGTTTATTCACACTGTCCTCAGAACAACTAAAATATGAACTAAAATGAATGACTATGAGAAAAGATAACTAACCATTCTTTTATTTGCAATGGCACAAGAGCAGGAGGAGAGAGAAAATAACAAATAATTAATGACTGAGTGGGTTAACATCCAAAGACAGATTGTCTCTCTTTCTGAACTAATGTACTACAGTTTCTTAGCAGATTTATTTGAACTTGGTCCAATACATTACTGATTTAACAACATTATTTTTTCTCTTGGTGTCTAAACTTTAGAAATAGACTTTCTCTAAAATAGTCAAAATAGAATCTTTAACAACTTTCTAGAGTGTTTGCTTCATTTTTCTTGGGAGATGAGACATTACTTCCATTGGACACCATAACTCAAAAAGTTTTTTTGGCAACATTTTCAATTACATAACAATCAAACTCACTATCATTGCATCTGTAAATATTGGCATTTTATCATATGAATAAAAATGGATCTTGTTATCACAATTCATTAACTCAGTCATATTTTACATCTATGAATGTCAACTGCTATAATAAAACATAAAAATGAAATGGTAAAAAAACATCATTAATTTATCAAAATGAGATCCAAACTTTGACAATAGAAAAAGAAAAAGATTTTGGCAGCTGAAAGAAATTTCACAGATTCTTCTAGAAAACAATAAAGATTTTGAAACTATAATATGAGAGTTGGTTGAGAAGCTCATAGGCTGACCAAGATACTCTCATGGAATGTGACCAAATGAGGTTTATTTTTCAACATAGCTGGATCTGCCTCAAACAGTATCAGATTTTCTCCTGATATAATCAGCTTGATACACTTTTGATCAGGTGTCAGAAGATGTGGTACTCACCAAGCAGAAACCTTCATCATGTCAAGTTCATTGTGCAGAATATTTTGAACTCTCTCATGGGATATTCTAATAGCATTATTTTGTTGTCAATTACCTGTTATCCATCACCATGTGGTGAACATGCTCAATATTTTCCTCGGTGGTGACAATTGCATGACATCCAGACCTTTGGGTCATCTTCAAGACTCTCCCTTCCTGTCCTAAATCCAGCTGCCCACTTTTGCACTGTTGATAAAGCTGGAGCGTCATCACCTAATGTAGCATCTATGTCAACATGATGTCTTTGGGGGCTAAACCCTTTTTCTGCAGGGACTTGATAATGCCAAATTTTGTCCATTTTCAAGAGAAATCACTACTAGTTACTTTTAAAATCTTTTTGATAAGTCAGATATTAGTTTACCTGTCAAGAAACAATGCATTTCAACTCTTATTAATAAGAAGAGTTGAAATTAACGCATGCAAGATTTAACAGCTCTAGCACCACAGCTTAATAGGCAGCCCACCCTCATATTTTCAGTACTCTATAAAAACGAAAAGAGTGCCAGTCAGAATAATTCATTGAATTATGATAATATTTCACCACAAAACTTCAGACAAATCATGTAACCTTTTTTTTTAAAAACCATTTACCAGAAAAAAAAATTAATAATTGCCAAATATGAGTATTTTCAATGCTTAAAAAAAGCAACAAAAAAAGAAACAGTTACATGAGTTGGAAAAAATAAATAAAATTAGTGTACAAGCAATTCCTGCCAATAAAATCTTTTTGTTTGTAACCATTTTTTTTTGCCACAAAACTTATCTGACAATCCAATTAAAAAGTGTTTATTTATTCAATTTGCAAAAAAAAGTGGCATGTTTTATTAATTTAAAAAAAATTATAAAAAGGAAATATAATATTGTAGACTATGAAATTTCTTAGTGCCTATTTATATCTATATTGTTCTAATGATTGGACTTTTTAAAAAAAAATTTTATGATGCTTGAGTTTATCAATTTTTGTATATAATATAATGTTCCATGAATGAAAACAAAAGGAAAGCTTATTTTAGCTGACACATTTTATCCTCTGAGGGACTTTATCAAAGCAAGCGTTTGCCTTTATAATGTCCCTCAGAGGATGAAACAAGTCAGCTAAGATAAGTTTCCCTTTTGTCTTTATTCATATTGTCCTTTTATAGATACATTCCATCTGAAATTTTACACATAACATTCCATGTATTAAAAGTGTTGAGCAATCAGTTTTCAGTTTGCATGACACTTCATCCTATCATTTATGATGCTTTTAGAAGCCAATAAATCCTGGATTTGGATATCTTTGGTTACTTAAGAAGGATAAAGATTTATGCTATCAAAATATGGCTGCCTGTATGCTTGCTGATGACAAGTAAATATGCAAGTCATTCTACTTGCATACATGGGTTAGCTTTTATGGAAGGGATTATATAAAGGTGAGAGCAAAATCCTGAGGGTGAATCAAATAAATAAAATTGTCAAAATATTTTGCTTAAAGTAAAAAAAAGAAAAAAAAAAGAAAAGAAACTTTCAATTTTGGATTTTCATTCTGATATCAAATATTTTGCAATGTAAATAAATATTCTACATAATATGCTAAATAAACTATTATTACTTTTTCCACTCATATTTATTTTATTTCAACTATTTTGACCATCAATCTATAGTCATTAGCAGACAGCTGAGATCAAAAAATAAGCTTGGAGCAAGACTTGAACTCCTATCCTTTCTGCATCAGGAAGTTATTTTTTGTTTTAGAAGCTGGCAGAAGATTAAATTTAACCATTTGAACTCATTCTTTATATTTTCTCCACTTTCTTGGCACCATATTTGTTTCTATATATACTAGTAGAGTAGCTCTTATGGAAATATGGGCTTCCTGAGGCTAAAAAGAAAGAAAGAAAAGAGATGGAAAAAGCTGAGTGTTTCCAATCTGCGATATTTACTAATGGTTGTAGATTGATGGTCTGAGTAGATAAAATGAAAAATAACTAAAATTAAAATAAATGAAATACAATTTAAAAATTAATAATATTTAACAATATTTCATCTAAAAATTCAAGATCATATTAATGCTGAATAGAGTGGGTTAATAATTTTGGGTCTTAAGTATGTTAATTTGCTAGCTTGAAATTTGGATGGGATAATGAAATTTATTGCAAGATATGAATTCATTTTAATTAAAACATATGAATAACATTCTAGACAACATAAAGTTAATATTCTTTAATGTATTCTCTAAATGGATCTTAAAAAAAAAAAAAAAAAAAAAAAAAAAAAAAAAAAAAAAATCGATCAGGTTCCTATGGCTAAGAACTAAAAGTGAATACATTCTAGAAATATAAATAAATATCTTATCATATTTTGAAATAAAACTCTTCCGACATGCATCCATTAGAATTTGTATGAAAACTTTCCCCTAAGTTTAAGAAACTATTCAGCCATATGCAGATCATTATAATATGACTGATCATAATTTTAAGTTAAAGAATTCAGTTCTGATTAAAAAAGAAAATAACTTAAGGTATAAATGTATTGAAAGTGCACTAATCTGGGAATTCTATACAGTGAATTTATATGCAAAATCTTAAAATATTTCTCCTTCCTAAAATTATTTTCCTTTTTATATATAAGATTGATTCTATGAATGAAACCATTATTTTATCCAAAGAAGTTCCTTTTCAGAACAAAAGGAATTGCTACACAGTTTTCCATCTTTGTCATTTATTTTTAACTGCAGTTTATATCTTGAAAAGAAAAGAAATTATATAAGCACTAGTATCAAGTGGTGGTTACTTTATTTAAGTAAAAATAAATTAAATGCTAGTTATTTAAAGAGGAAAAATATGCAAATAATTTTCAAACAGTTTTGTAAAATATTTATTGAAAATATTTAGATCAAGCTTGTTATCTGTTCTTATGAATTCAATTAATAAATAAAAAAAACATTAAACACTAATTTTAAAATAAAATAAAATCTCGGGTATACGTATATTCGCAATAATTTGTACAGTTTCATGTTTGTAGCATATACTGTTGGAAATCATGATAAGAAAGCAGTCAGATAAGAGGCTTTTATTTATATAAATTATGGGGATTATACAATTGTTTATATATGATAGAGAAACTGTACTAAAATGGATTCAGGGTTAATTCAGTTTGAATGAATATCAATTTAATGTTAAAATTTTATAACCACAGCTAAAAGCCATCTAAATTCAATTAAGAGAGCAATAAAAAATAATTGAATATTTACAGTTTCAGGCTTTTGGCTTTTTTCCCCAACTAAAGAGTGAATCATTATAAAAACAAATCAAAAGTGAACTCTAGGTTAATAAAGACATTTCCACAAAGCAAAATTACTTTCTTGGAAAAATGCACAATATATAATATCAAATTGTTATTGAGTTTAATTCATTGCTTCACTTCCTTTACAAAGTTGATTTGAATGAAGGGTGTTTATATATATGTTTTATTATGTATGGAATTCCTTCTGTAGATCTTTTACATAAATTGATTTTTCTTAGGTTTACAAAGATGATGATAAGTATGAAGGTATGATGAAAAAATACTCATAATTGCTTCAACTACCAACATTTCTTGAATATTCTAAGCTTAAATGGGAGAGTATCTTCTTTACCCATATATCCTATATGTCATTTAAGTTCAATATTCTAAGTATTAGATAATATAACGCCTAAGACATTGAATATTCTTGTTTGTATTTGAAAACAATAATGAAAATCAGGTGAAATAACACAAAATTTAATCAATACAGACCTTAATTTTCAATTGCAATAACAATGATATTTTACATAAGATTGTAGAATAGAATGATGAACAAGAAAAAAACATGCAAAATATAACTTTAGCCATTTTTTTTTTTATACAGTAAGGTTCAACATTCACAAGGCCCAAGGGGCAATCGAGGTAGAGGGTTATGTTAGGAGGCCACTTGTGTGTATAGGAGTGGAAGATAACAGTTAACCCTAACCTTGGCAGCTTAAAATTGTAGTGATTAGGGAAACGTCCTCTGGGCAGTAGTTTGTGGGAAGAAGCTGTTTGAGTGGAACTTACTTCTCACCAATGAAATACTGATGAAATATGGATGGCTTGCTACTATGTAAGTAGCATGGTGTGTCCTTGCTGTGAAGGTTTGAATTGGTGGGACCAGGAAATGTAGTGCGTCTAAGCACTTTCTGTGGAAGTAGCAATACAGCGGTGAGGGGCTTGTCACATCCCGCCAGTGGGAGAAAGGTTGTAGTGTGTAGAATAATTTATCACCCACAAGGGCTTAGAGATGCTTTTGGACTCTATCAAGGCTGGAGAGTGAGGTCTAGGCAGATATATACTTATATGTATGTACTTATATAAGTACTGTTATGAATTCACAAAGTATAAGGTTCAAAAGAAAAAAGGTGGGTTCACTCAGATAAGAACACACAAACAGGTACCAATGAACAATAAACACAAGATTAACATTTGTAAATAAATTTTATATAACAAAATACAAAATATGGGAAAAGTATGGAGTGACAGACATACAATTAATGAAAGAACATTTAACTGATATTCGATATCAGTTCAAATGTTTGTGTTTCAGGAATTGGGAGTTTGAATGTTCATAATGATAGACAAAGTTGCTGTAGAATGTTCACAAAAGTTGGTCATTCTTTCTTCCACAATGTGAAATATAGAATTTGAGAATAATGTTCTGTTTCCCCTTACTTGGATTCCCTCCAAGATAAAAGTAAGATTTTTTCTTTGTATCTATTTGGGTACAGTATTCCCTTATCCTTTTATCCATTAAATAGTTAAATACATCCAAGTACTCCAGGATGAAATTTCCTTATTTCTTACATAACAAGTAATGGAATAAATTTGTGAGTGTATTCCTCATCCCTCACAATCACATGATGAAAGTATTTTTCTTGCGAATAGTTGTCGTCGGAGGTCATCAGGAAACTAAAGTTACAATACCAAAATACCACTTGGTGATGTATGTCAACATTAGCATAGGTGGCTGATTTCAACTCACTTTCTTAAGATGTCATTCTGTTTGTTGTCAAGCAACCCCCAAATTTCTTTAATGCACTCTTTTTACTAAAACAAGACTCTGTCCAGATAGGTAATAAAACAAAAGTTTACTAGTTACAGATTCTTTATTTTAGGATTTTTGCTATAACAAATTCTATTCTAATTTTTAGTGTATTTCCTCATGAATATCACAATCATCATTTCATGATCAAAACAGTAGTAGCCAAAAAAAAAAAAAAAAAAAAAAAAAAAAAGTCAATTAAAAACACAAATATTCATCTGAATAAAATGAAAAGAAAAAGTAATATTGAAATACAAAGTTTCATTTTAATTTTTCAGTGATCTTATTTTTTTGAACTTGCCACCTCATTAGTCTGACCAGTCAGAGAAAAGGAGTTATAAATACATTCATGTCTTTTACCAGCAGTTCATTAATAAAATAAAGGCTTAAGATTTTTAAAAATCCAAAGCCATTCTCAACTTGAAAATACTGACCCATCTATTAACCGCATCAGACACCTGAGCATTAATGTAGAGATTTATAATTCCACATTATAAAAACTATTAAGATAAGCTTAGCTGCTGCATATTTGCTATTTGTTAAGATGGGAAGCACAGTCAGCATATAAAAGAAAGTCAAAGGCTCCGAAATTTGAGCAAAGAAAAGTGATCATATCAAAACAAAAGATCAAAACTTATCAATTTACATCAAAGTAGTACAACTTGAAATCTCAGGTTTAAATATCCTTGCCTCTTCCTTTCTGTTAGCTACAGGTCAGATTTCTAGTATCCTATATGTTTTGGTAGACACAAGAATGATATTCCTGCAGACAATCATGTGAGTAGTGTTGATTTGTAGAATAAGCTAACAATAGTGTATTAATGCTAGTGTTAGGTATCATACTGCTGGTTCACTGCAATAGAGCTCAAAACTATTATACCATGTACACCAAAAGTGAAGAGTACTTGGATGATAGCTCAGTGAGAGAAAATTGAACTAGATGTCCCAACAGGAATAGTTCAAACAAGGATGTAATATGAACAAACGTCAGGACCCATTTTCTTTCTGGAATGTGCTTAATGTTGCTAAGAAAAATAAATTTCAGAATATTGGTATAGAAACTTTAATAAACCTATTCTGTTTCATCTCTTTTTGATCTTATACAGATGTTAGGAGTGGTTGAATATAGTTCAAGAAATGTAACTGTATTAGTTTCTATATAATATTAGAAGTTGCGTGTTCATCATAGGATAATGACGTCAGTATTTGCTCCTCACTAGGTGCCCTCATACTTGTGTCCCAAACAAAGCAACCTTATTAAATAACAATAATTGAATGAATTCTAAAAAGTTCTTGGTCTAACCAAAAAGCTCCTCAGAAAAGTTTGATTATTTCATCAGATTTTAGAAAGTGTTGGCCCAAGAACTTTTCAACATTCTTTTGTAAGAAAGCTTGCACAAAATCCAGGTAATTAGATAATTAAACAGGTAAAAACAAGTATATTCCTAAATAGATACTACAATTACCATGTATAATATCTAAGCCAATCTCATGAATTGTATTTTGAACTAAACTCAATCATTTATGATATGGCTTGTGTATTTGTTGATCCTAGGATGATAGAATAAATAAGACTGATAAATGATTATAATTTATGGCATTTAAAAATACAAATGAGGAAAAAAAAACTCACAAAAAAATTTTTCCTTCATCTTATAAACTGATGATTAGTGATCTTTAAGCACTAAATGCTATTTTCTATTAATAGCATTTAACAATGAAATTTCAGTAAAAATATTCCATTTCATTAAATTTCTATTTGAGTCAATTAGGATAGAATAAAAATTTAATGCAGAAGATTTTTTCATTTAATGAATATTTTCATTTCTGAAGCTAACTGATATTCTTAGTCATTTTTGTTACACATGGATTTTAATCTAATGAAATTAGAATTTGTGTAGAGATCAATTTTAATTGTTTTACTAAAATACTTTGTCTTAAAAATATCAAATTATACATCAGTACTTGTTTTCAAGATAATTTTTCATTTTGCTTGTAAAAATCTAAGAAGTTATTAAAACAAAAATTAATTTATCTGCTTCTATTTGATTCTGACATAAAAACATATTAAGAACTTACACATTTATAAATCTACCATTCATCTGAATACTGCTGCCATATCTGGTCTGGTGCTCTTATGTCTGAAGATTCTTGACAAAATTCGAAGAAGAGTCTATAATGCAATTGATCCCGGTCTGACATCTCAACTTCAGTCACTTTCTCATTGTCATGATGTGACTTCTGTTTCTTTTTTTTTTCTTAAAATATTTTTATAACAATTGTTCTTGTTCTGATGTGCTTTTCACCTTAATGTTTGTCTGCATGAATATAAGCATACTACTAGATTGACAACAAGGTCTCATCATCGTACTCTTTAACTAGATAGATGCAATTGTTAATTCTAATAGTTTCTTTTCCTGCACTTCTCACCTGTGGAATGGTTTTTTGATTTCTTGCTTCCCTGCTACCTACAATTTTGAAAAATTTAAATGAAATGCCAATTGCCATCTTCTGTTTTCCTAAATGCCATTCCTTTGTTGTCCTTTTCCTCACTAAAGTTTTTTCATTTTCTTTTACTCCCTGTAACCCCGTGTCCTAGTGACAATATTGCCTTGCCTGGGGTGAAATGATTAAAAAAAAGAAAATGTTAAGGAGTATTCTGTAGCAAAGCCAGATTTCACTGTTACAAGGTAATGTTGTTATCTGAATAAAACTTGTATCTTTTCTGTTAATTCATCCAAAATAATGTAAAGTTACTTATTGCAAATATTAATTTACCCTTAAAATTATAAATTTTACATCAAAGTTTGTTTGTTTTTTATTAAATTTTTGGTACTCTTGAAATTTATAAATGTTAAATCATGAAATAAAAGAATATTTCATATACCCTGTGACAGATAGAACAGCCTTCACATTATTGGGCACAATCTGAAGGTATATTTTACCTGAGACTACGATTATGTTGGATTGTTGGAAAGGAGATATATTTTTGAAGGATGATCCCAATTATATTCATCTGACTGTAAATCACAGTATAAATTTTGTTGACCCAGAAACATCAGCTAACACACAAACAATCAAAAGTACCTGGCAGAATGCCAAAGTGAAAAATAAGTGCATGTGAATTCTTTTCGTGATGTAAGACAAAAAATAACAATGAATAGATTTTTGAACAAATTTTAAGAGATTTCTGAATTTTGGTGTGAATTTTAGTAAATATCAATTCTTTTTATTTTGGGGTGAATTAACAGAAAAGATCCTAAAACTTTATTTCAAATTTCATACAGAACTTACAAATTCATTAGATGATAAATTTAGCAGAATTTCCCAGTTTTATTCTTATTCAGGTGACTTTTATTATTATGAAAGATCTATTTACTAAGCTTTAACACAGGATCACAATAGTGGGACACCCAGAGATCAAACACATGGTCTGAAAAAGGTCTGTGAGATTGCTTGTTAACGTTTATACTGATGTGATTCAAGAGCAGATATAACAGGATATTTTAAAAATATTTTTAATTTCCATTGTTAATATTCCTATTTTTCAGTCAACTCTTCTTCAATTGTCATTTTTAAATTAAAAAAAAAACACTAAAGAAAATGAAATTTTAATTGTTGCTGCTTTGATGTCACAAGAATATTGAACATGAAGCAGGTAAGATAAGTAGAGCATAAAATATTTACTTAAAATTCCTTTGAGCATAATCAATGTACAAGTTTGATAAGGAATGTGAGATAAACAAATAAAAATGTTAGATAAGGAGTGAATTCAAACTTAAGAAATAGAAGCAAATAGCAATTTAAAATGTTTCTTATCTGCACAATTAAAGATGACATTTTACTGTATCTATATAGTTACAAGCTCACAATCCAATCAATTTTTATAAATTTTGTTTAGAAAAATATTGAGATAATTAATATTGAATAATATTAACAGTTGTATATGTAGAGGTGGTAAAAACAATATAAAAACTGTTACATGACCTAATCTTAGATACTATTCATTCAGAAGGGATTGTGAGGAGGGCATGATTTATAACCTGATTTAGATATTACAAAATTTTAAATTGTTAGAATGAAAGAGAAGGACTGTTTAAAGTAATTATCTAAGCATGAACACTTTTTCTCTCTCATATATATATATATATATATATATATATATATATATATATGTATGTGTGTGTGTGTGTGTATTTAGAGAGCAATCCCTCTTTTATACATATTTCATTAAAAACTACTGACAAGGTACTGTGATTAAACTTTTTATTTAATATTTCTTGTGTTTGTACAAGTGTTTTCTTTCCTGGACACAAATTGTGTAAAAACTGTCCAAATATTCTGCATTTCTGAGCACTTTTGGCTACACTTTTAGCCATTATTGAGTCTTATTTTATTTTTACTTTTTAATTGAATATATGGGTTGTGTGTATATCCTTACTTTATCTATGAGTTAAGTCAAAAAAATAAACTTCCATTATTAGATTTTCTTGCAGAATATGTTAGCAACACTTTCAGCATCACATTGTATAAAAAAAATCACTAGCACAAACTCTTGCCACCTTAATTTTAAGAGTGAATGCCCACTCAGATACAAAATAACAGTGATAAAAAAAAACTTCCTAAAGAGAGCAAATGAGTATTCATCCTCTCGTCTACTTTTCCTTAAAGAACTCAACAACACAAAGCAGACACTAGTTAACAATGGTTTTTCTAACTACCTCATTGACCACCAGATTAGACTATTTTTTTCCAAAGTAAATAAAGATACTGAACACACAGACAAAAACAATAAGAAATATCCATTGCAAAAGCCAAATGCATGTCAACTATAAGCAAGATGAATCATCACTTAGAAATATCATAAAGAAATACACTACCCCAGTTGACCTGAACAAAAAATTATTTCAAAAAGTCTAAAACAGCTAACCATCTGCAAAATCAAAACTACAAAGAACAAGCATTATTATGAGTTTAAATACCCCTTAAGAAACTGTGTTTCTAATCAAACCAAATTCATAAATAATAAAATCTACTACATGCCTATCCAGATGTCTTACACCTATCTGACCACAGCTCCATTAGGACTCATTTAAACATACACAGAAACCTAAACCTAAAAGACTCCATCCAAAACATACTAGTAGAAAATACAAGCATAATAAAGAATAAATTTATTCAATAAAATCACCATTGGATTCATCCACAGCCTTCAGATAACTTCGGAATCTTATGCAACTCTTCTGGACGGTCTCCTTGTTTAAGTTGGTGATTCTGCCATAATACTTGCCTTCAGTTCATCTTTTGGTGTTACAAGAAGTTTTGTTGGTCGCTTGCTCAACTGCATCCCACACATAATAATCAAGGGGGTCAAAGTCTGGGGAGTTAGGTGGCCAGATATAAGGTGTGATGTGGTTGCAGAAATTGTCTGATAGCTATGACTAGGTTCTCCAGCTTGTGTAACATAGTGCAGAGCCCTGTTGTCAGACACAGAGTCTTCCAGCAGCCACCCTCTTGATCCAGGGTAGTGCTACCTCCTCAAGGCACTTGATGTAGGCCCCTGTATTGAGTCTGAGACCCTCACCAACAAATTCAAGTTTTTTCTTATCAGAACGGTCAGAGTTGATTTTTTCCAAGCTGCTGTCCTTTTGTAATCACCATTAGATTCATCCAACTCTTTCTGAATCCTCTGCATTGTCTTCAGATTGACACCCAAACTCTCTGAAATGTTCAAGCAGTACAGCATGCTGTCTCCAAAGTTCTAACTGAGTGAATCACATCATGGTGTGCCTTTTCTCACAGACAGTGCCTAACTAACTGTAGTCCACAAAATAAAAAACAAACAATGGGCATGTGTGAAAGTAAAGATATAAAATGGCGACAATTTACCCATCGCACCCCCCCCCCCCACATACACACACACAAAAGTACTGAAAAGGCTTTTGGCCCCAAAATTTGACTCAAAAACCCAACAGAATTTTGGGGGTGGAATCTCTTCTTATCTGGGCTGAGAATTTTTCTTCATATAGATATTAGTTACAATATGAAAACAACAACATGTATCATTGAGACATTTATTCTCTTTCAATTCTATAAAATGGACAAAGATAAAAAGACATTCCTCACATTGTATATATGAGTAACAAAATTCAATGAAGGAAAAAAGGAAAAAGGCAGAAAAGTAGAAAGTATTTTTTTTTTAATTAAAGGCATATTTTGATGGTTATTTACTAAAAAATGTAACAGTTATAGAAGGCAAGAATTTGTGAACATAGACTCGGGTGGGGATAGTAAAGAAACAAGCATTGCTTAGAGCTGCAAATATTGGGTTAGTTGTAGAGATCTGTGATTGACCACGTCCTGAAGGGATATGGCATATAGAAGAAGAACAAGAAGTTGTTCTTAATTCTATTAAGTTGTTTGCAGAAACAATATAAACAGGCCAAAGATAAAATGATTAAAATATCATGCTACAGTTCCACTTCACAGATATTAGTAAAGTGATATTGTAAAATATTTCCCTATTGTTCAATAATATACTTGGTAAACATGGCTGAGAGTGAGAAAATATATAAACAATATTATATAATATTGGCCCATGAGTAAACATATTAAAAAAAACAATAATCAGATTTGAAGAATCAATTCATTTGTATTTATAAAATGGCTCTAATACAGGAAAATAAAATATAATGAATTATGTGAAACAAAAGAATCAAATTTTTGTACCTGAATTGATTTTCATGTCACAGAATAAACAAGATTACACAAATATACAAGAATAGCTTTTTTTGCAATTTTCAGTATTATATTATGATAGGAAAACTATTCTAAAGATTTAGTCTTTAATACTGACATGACACAGCTACAATATGAATATATCTGAAATTTTATCATTTATTTTCAAGAACAGTATTGTATTGAATATTCAGGAAAACTGTAATTTTGAATATCTTGAGAAGCTTCTTATGTTGGCTTTTACAAAGAAAATATTAAATTCTCTTTAACTGTAAAGCCAAATTAATAAAACTAATTACCTGATTAATTGGTTTATTTGAAATGAAATACAAGGAATGTACACAAAAAAGAATAACTTACTGCTGGGAAAGTTTTGGGTGTGACACTAGTTTCTGGATGAAATCGTCCAGTCCATCTCTTCGCTGACGGATGAAGTCAGGATCCAAATTCCCAAATATCTTTTTCCCAGGCAATTTCAGATTTGCGTCCGGATAAGCTTTTTTAACCTAAAAAGTAAAACAAAAGCAAAATATTTCAGGACTGCTACAAAATCTGGTATTAAAAGTAATTTTCCCAGTAATTCCTATTTTCCTTTTACTTTTTTTTTCTTCAGATTCATTCTGCAATGAAGATATCACTAAATGTCTTCTATTTTTAATTACTTATAAGCATAAGTGTTTTACCATACTGAGAATACTAAAAGCAATTATGATAATTCTGGAGAGATTTTATTTTAAGAAAAGAATTCTTCTCACTTGTTCATAAGAGAACACACCAAAAGAGCTGTTAGTTAGAAACTAGGAGTTCATGTTTGTTCCAGAGAAACAATTTTTCAAATATAAATGTATAAAATTCCCAACAGCAAAAATCATTAGCAAAGTTTCATTCTCAAAATTTAATCTTTAAATTTTTTGAATAAATATAAATTTAGAAAAATTAAAAAGAAATAATGATGTAAAGTGTAAAGATAAAAAAATATAATCTAAAATTCTATTTGAAAATGTTCTTTAGTAATACATTGCACAAGAATAATATGGAGGGAAGTAATCAGCCATGATTCCAAATGAAAGGGTAGATATTTAAAAAAAAAAAAGAATTAAAAGCATAAGTTATCATTATTTCTGTGATATTTTCATGGATATTATTCCTGACTTAAATTTCATATATTTTCTGCATAGAATTTTTAGTAAATTCTATCTTACAATCACTTCATACACTCCATGGCAGCAACCTTTTGAAATTGAAGAAATTATCTACAGTAATTTTTTAAAAAGTAACATTTCAAAATACATTTCTGTAAATAGCTATGAAAATGGGTTTTAAGGAAATATATTCATAAATTCATTTACCTGATAAAATGAATCAAATTAAAATTACAATGATTAAAAAAAGTGGTGAAATACTTATATTAGAAATTATTTCATAAAAACAAAATGCCTGAAAAAAATGTAAACATTTGCTGAATTACATTATATTATCAATGAGACCAAATTCCAGTTTCCTTCAAAATGGGACATAGTTAAAATGAACATATCATTATATAGTAACTTGAATGAAAGAGTGTAAAAATATAGCATTTTAATCAGTTTAGAATATGTCACATCACATGGTATGATGAGTATATAAGAAAAATTAAAAATTCTGTAAGCTTGGATGTGAAGGTGGTGTAATGGATTTGGCTTGGATTTGTTAATCCAAGCCAAATTGTTATTTATTTAGCTGAGTTCCAATTCCAGTTGGGTTCATTATATATATTCTTGAGAAAAAGGGATGACTGCCTCTTCTCTACCAGCTATTGGTTAATTAGTATGGTTTCTCACTAAATCATTATTATCTTCAAAAAAGAAAAAAAATCTTACACCCTAAAAGATTGTTTTTGGATTTAAATAAGCTGTAGAAAAAAAATTAATTAAAAATCATATCTGTAAAAAATCTTGTAAATTTTAGCTTATATCTTTTATTTAGACATATTTACAATAACTTATTGGTGATGTAAGATTTTATCATGCAACTAGAGGATTGTTCATCATATTGTAAACAAACATATAAGGAAAGGGATGGATTTTTATTTATTAATCTGATAGATTTTTATTATGTAAAAGTTACTTTTAGTCGATATTTGTATTTGAGTAGACACTCTATTTATTTATTAAACAAAATATTTAATTATTTTTTTCTAATCCTTTTCAAAAGATGAGGAAAATGTGTGAACTGGGCAATAGACAAAAATATCTAGACTTATTAAAAACAACCCAAAAAAACAGAGAAAAAAAAAAGAGAGAAATAGTAAATAAAACTTTTGGGTGATGGTGAAGGTGGGGGGAGGTGAAGTATAGAATTAAACTAAGAACACATGGGATTTGGCTACATGTATGTTGGTTGGGTTAGTTAGGGAATGGCTGATAAATAATTAACTATTAAGTTTAACTTAGTATGAGTTGTTGTGTTATCTAATATCAAGAGAAAAAATGAGAGGAAAACTACTCTTAGTACTGGCAAGTTACCATTTTTCTTAAACACTAGGGAGGGGAGGGGAAGATAAATTAAGAAGCAGGCTGATGGCAACACCACATACATATGCACTGAGGAACATTCTATTTGGTCAAATGTCTCGTCTTTTACTAAGTTGGCATCACATAAAAGAGGAATTATCTTTCAGATTTTATAGCTAAACCTCCTCTACTTCTGGGCAGGTGGGTTGGGGGGTTGTATCAAACAAAAAAAGTTCTTGGAGGAGTTATTTTTGAGTGGTACAGAAGAAGCTTTAAGCTAAAGAGTATATTCCTAAAGTTATATATATATATATATATATATATATATATATATATATATATTCATGAATTATTCATACAAAAACAAATGCAAAGGTTAATGATTTAATTGGCGAGAAATCCATCGTCGCAAACAATTCAAATAATATACAAAAACCTTCGAACCTGTTATGAATGAAAAGATCCTTGTTTCTATAAATTTCTGCTGCATTAGTTCTTATTTTTACTACATATATGTAAATATAAATATATATATATATATATATATATATATAGGGTGCCATTAAATTGTGGTCATATTATATTTTTAATTTTGCACATGTTAATTGTTTATTTTTCATTTTGTTGACTGCACAGTATAGTAGGGTCAGTTGGGCACCATCTGTGATGAGAAAAAAGCACAATGACATAATTTACTCTGCCAGAAATTTGGAAATGCCATGCTTTTACTGCTTGGCATTTGTGCAGGAAGCTTGAATACAAACATTTCAAAGTGTTTGGGTGTCACTCTTAGGTCAATGCAGAGGATTCAGAAAAAGTTACAGGAGTCTAATCGTGAATACGAAGGTACAACAGCTCAGAAAACTCACTCTGATAAGAAAAGAACTCCCAAATTTGTTGGTGAGGGCCTCAAACTCAATACAGAGGCCTACATCAAGTGCCTTGAGGAAGTAGTGTTGCCCTGGGTCAAGAGGGTGGCTGTTGGAAAACCCTATGTCTGGCAACAGGACTCTGCACTATGTTACACAAGCAGGAGAACCCAGTCATGACTATCAGACAATTTCTGCAACCACATCATACCTTACATCTGGCCAACTCCCCAGACTTCAACTCCCTTGATTATTATGTGTGAAGTGCAGTTGAGCAAGAGACCAACAAAACTCCTTGAAATACCAAAGATGAACTGAAGGCAAGCATTATAGCAGCATTCACCAACTTAAACAAGGAGGCCATCCAGAAGAGTGGTAGGAGATTCCAAAGTTGTATGGAGACTGTGGTTGAATCCAATGGTGATTTTATTGGATAAATTTACACTTTAGTATTTCAAGATATTTATGCGTAATTTTGGTAAATATATCTGTTAAAATGAGACGTCAGTGTTATTTTTCATTTTTTGCATAATTTAGACGACATCCATCGCACCCTATATATTCATAAAATGTCAACTATTATAATCATATCTTGTTCACAATTTCTTTGCCAAGTTTTGTCAACACTGCAATTAGAACAATTAATAAACTGAAGCAACTAACTTTTATAGTGTAATTGCATTTTGAAAAAAATGAAATGAGAATGAATTCTTTTTGAAAGTTCTTTGAAGATTATCAAATATTTTTATGTATGTACATTAATAAATCCATAGCTTAATGATGAAAATAGAACTCATTTGATGGAACACATTTATATCATAATCTCTTTCCTTGTCAATGTACTTAAGCCAATGTTCCACCACTCATAATCACATAGCTCAAACATTAAACAGTGAAAATTCAAAATGAAAATTTAGCTGATAACTGAATCAGGCTAGAGACAAGGAGTACTATACAGAGTGAAACAAATAAATCAGTGAGTCTAATAGTAACAGTTCTGAAGAATTTGTCATATTTAGAAAGACTTCTCATCTCATCTGTTTATTTGTCATGCCATATTTGCAGTATGAGAAGAAAAAACAAAATTTCTCTTTGACTTTGTTGCCCAGAAAAAAGTATTTCTTTTAATAATGTATCATTCAATCAAATCAATTACTTAATGTAATAGGTTATCTATGTTTCAGCAATTCATAATAAAGAATCTTCTTTGAATTCCCTTAAGTTCAAAAAAAGTACATTCCCACCTTGTAGATTATATTTAGATTTAGGTGTTGAAAACTGTTCTAGATTTAGGTACGCTTTAATTCATTCTGGAATTCCTTTTCTTCATCACCATTGACTATCAATTCCTTTTTCTTGTCACCATTTTGACAAGTATTTAAACACTGGCATTCTCTTCTGTAATCACTTTCTTAGATTCAAAATTTTTCCTTCAGCTTTTAAACTACAGTTTACTTACTTAGACAAACATAAATAGCTGAGAAAATATAAAAACACTTCTAAGATCCTTCCTTGTACACCTGTGAAAGGATGAAGTTCACAATGGATGAAATATGATGGCAAAAACAACCATATTGAAGATTCTAGTTTATAAAATAATATATAAATTTTGAAACAGATAAGCCATTAACTAAAAGTATTTTTTCTGAATGATTAAAATTAAAATTATTTTATGCTATAAATTACAAAGCTATTTGAGCAATTACTTTGAGCACAAGTAAACTATATGTTTAATTATAGAAATTCAGTAGTCCTTAATCTTGAAATTTCAGTATTATTTTGGTAACACCTATAGTTATATTGTAATGTTTTTTTTAAGAAGAATTCACATTGTCTTTATGACTTTTGCAGTTGAGTCACCATTAATACCTTACTAGTAATCATCAAAGTAAATGTAAAAATAGTGACTAATACCTGTAGTTCGTCAACAAACTATCCCTTCCCCACCCGCCGTGTTAGCATTCATTTCACTCAACACTTCAATTATCTGTTGACATCAATATTTTCTCAAAAAAATCTGAAACACTTACTTATTCCCCTTCTTTCATTTACAATTTTCATTTTTGTATATGTGGTAGAAATTTCTATTTTGTCTTAACTACTTCCTATTTTAATTGTACTGACTTTCAGATTGTACTAAAATAAGGTTTTTTACTAACTGGATGTGACACCTAACAGTCAATACACTGTACATTCTTTTTGTACTAACATTTAAAAAGAAAAATAGGCTGGGGAACTTGGAATCATTCAAGAAAATTTGATTAAATATTTAGTTGAGATAAAGGTTCTAAGCACTAACATTTCCACAATGCTAGGATAATCTCATATGTGCTTTTATATTTTCTCAGCTATTTATGTTTGTCTAAGTAAGTAAACTGTAGTGCCTTGTTTAGAAGCTGAAGGAAAAATTCTGAATCTAAGAAAGTGATTACATGAACTTACAAAAGAGAATGCCAGTGTTTAAATACTTGTAAAAATGATGATGAGAAAAATAATTTTTAGTCAATGGTAACAAGAAAAGGGAATTCATAGTCAATAGTGACGAGAAAAGGTTATTCATAGTCAATAGTGACGAGAAAAGGTTATTCATAGTCAATAGTGACGAGAAAAGGTTATTCATAGTCAATAGTGACGAGAAAAAGTAATTCATGGTCAATGGTGATGAAGAAAAGGAATTCCAGAATGAATTAAAGAGTACGTAAATCTAGAACAGTTTTCAACACCTAAATCTAAATATAATCTACAAGGTGGGAATGTACTTTTTTTGAACTTAAGGGAATTCAAAGAAGATTCTTTATTATGAATTGCTGAAACACGGATAACCTATTACATTAAGTAATTGATTTGATTGAATGATACATTATTAAAAGAAATACTTTTTTCTGGGCAACAAAGTCAAAGAGAAATTTTGTTTTTTCTTCTCATACTGCAAATATGGCATAACAAATAAACAGATGAGATGAGAAGTCTTTCTAAATATGACAAATTCTTCAGAACTGTTACTATTAGACTCACTGATTTATTTGTTTCACTCTGTATAGAACTCCTTGTCTGTTAAATGGTTTCAACAAGAAAGATTTCTTGAAATATTTATAGATTCAAAATTAATTATGTTTTTAATGATGGAATATGAAATTTAAAATCTGAAAAACCCAATTTTTTCTTTATAAAGAACATGCTGTAAAATTTTGCATCAACCTAAACTTTTAGATCTTCTGCACCCACAAAAATAAAGATCATATGACATGTAACACACACACACATATATATATATATATATATATATATATATATATATATATATATATATTGCACAAACATATATACATACAACCTGTGTCATCAAAGGGTTAAAAACGTTTTTTGTTAAAGTAGCAATTTTCTCCAGCTGCAAATTCCTCTAAGACAAGTTATATATGAAAGCTGTACCAATCAATAAAAGGTAATCGCAGAGCTATGCAAAACTAACATCCTCATCTTTGTGGAAGCTGTTTAACCTACCATCCTCATCTTTGTGATAGCTGTACTTGTGGGCATGAAAAAAAAATCACAACAATCCTAATCAATAAAGTCTGTAAGATCAATACAGTGCATGGAATTTAATCATGCATCTATGCCTACCTACCAATATACCTTGTTACACAGATGTGTTCAGGTAACTCACTGTAGTGATAAAGTTATAGCTGATAAATCTACCAACTGGTTCTATAAATATTCATTAAATTCACTAAATCTCAAATCTTTCTTCTCCCTTTAGCTATGATGATCAAGAGGAACTGACCAATAAGTACTAAACAAGTTTGAAAGTTTATGCACTTCAATTTTATTTAATCAAATTGTTTGAGAAATGAGCAAAGCTTTTATTCAATTGCAAAAGTATTAAGACCTTGAATAAGTTCCCGCTGTTTTACAACAGATGGCATTCCTAGAACTGCATGCGTGTAGTTTCAGATGGTAACACATCTATACGGAAGTACTATAAGCAAGCTTGAAATTCAGTGTATGTCACTTCACTAAAGTGTAAACAACTTTGTTTTTCATAGTGTTAAACATGTTGGATTTTGTGCCAAAGAAAGTGTATTTGCGGGGAATTTTACTGCAATACTTTATTGAAAAGAAATCTGCAGCTGAAGTACACAGAATTCTTGTTGAGACTTATAGTGACCATGCTCTGTTGGAAACTACATGCAGACATTGGTTTAGATGTTTCAAAAATAATGATTTTGATGCTGAAGATAAAGAATGCTCTGGTGCACCAAAAAAGTTTGAAGACAAAGAATTGGATGCATTACTTCATGAAGACTCATGTCAGGTGCAAGCTGAACTTGCAGAATCATTAGGAGTTGATCACACAACAGTTTTGAAATATTTGAAAGCGTTAGGAATGATTCAAAAGCAAGGACATTGGATGCCATACAAGTTGAAGCTGAAAGACATTGAACGGCATCTTGTCACATGTGAATAGCTGCTTCAATGGCAAAAAAGGAAAGACTTTTTGTATCGTATCGTGACTGGTATTGAAAAGTGGATACACTACGATAAGCCTAAGTGTAGAAGATTGTGGGGTAAGCCCGGTTATGCATCAACATTGGCAGCAAAGCCAAATATCCATGGTTCAAAGCTTCTGCTCTGCATTTGGTGGGATCAACTGGGTGTACTTTATCATGCTCAAATCAACTGAAACCATAATGGGAGTTCGCTATCCACTACAACTGATGCATTTGAGCTGAGCATTGAAGAAAAAATGCTGCTGTACAAGCAGAAACATGACAAAGTGATTTTGGAACATGACAATGCTAGGCCACATGTTGTAAAACAGGTGAAAATCTACTTGGAAGTCCTACCCCACCCACCATATTCACCAGACATTGCCCCATCTGATTAGCACTTGTTCTGATTGATGGAACATAGCCTGGCTGAGCAGCATTTTCATTCTTATGAAGATACCAAAAAAATGGGTCAACTTGTGGTTAGCCTCAAAAGATGTGTCGTTTTTCTGACATAGAATTCAAATGATGTCAGAAAGATGGGAAAAAGTAGTGGCTAGTGGAGGACAATACTTTCAGTGAAATGTTTCTTACTAATTTTTCTAAAGAAAACATTACTTTTCATGAAAAATCAGTGAGAACTTATTCAAGGTCCTAATAATTACAGAAATTTTTGTAATGAAGACAAATCAAACTTTTAACAAGGGCTGGTTTAATTGATGTGCTTTGTTGTAATCCATTTCAGATGAATCACTTCTTTTATATTCCTCTGATGCACAACAGAAATCCTAACAAGTGACATGTTGATTTTATCATTTCATACACACAAAGCAGTAGATATAATACTTGCTCTAGGGAATAGAGGAAACTTTTATCTGCTTTCCTATGTTTATATTGCATAGATGCTGGCAAGCATTCATAACCCATGTTGGCTAGTGCAGTTCTTTTGATGTTGAAAAGTTGATTCATATAATGAGATTTGTCACACAGTAAAGTGATCAGTCAACCCACTTTGGGGTGATTAGTAAACACATTTGACTTAATGTTGTTAAGGGTACATTTACACAGCTGAATATTAAAGAGAAAGAGATTCAGTTCAACTTTTCAAAATAAAGGTTTTATTTTTACTTTTTTTATTAAGTAAATGGACTTAATCTGAGATTAAAACAGCAAGAAAAAATGTAGAAATTCACTCTATGGTAATGAATACCGAATATTTATCCAATTCAAATGACACTATTCTTCTCAAGGCAAAATCTGCTGAAATTTGGACATTACAAATAACTTGATTCAACATTGAAACTACCATAAATTTTTTTGGTATTAATCATCATGAGCAGAGGTCAACTGCTTATGCTTGTCTAAGAAATCATTAATTTGTGAAATATAAAAGCTGACCTCAGTTTTTAAGAGTAACTGAAACAAATTCTGGTTACAAAGCACTGGATTTTATGGTAAATAAAAACAAATTTATCAAAAACATACATCTACAACTGAAGGTGAGCAGTTTTGAAGCACTTTCTATTGCTGGAAACTAAGAATTAGTACTTACTTTTCAAATTAACAAAATTATTGTCATGTAAAAATCAACTAATTTTCATAAAAATGGTTTTGGGGGTTAAAATAATTTCTGATTACTGTTTTTTTTTTTTCTTTTTTAAAATATAAAATAAAAACAGTGAGAAGTGAATACACCTGTAAACCATGTCTATCTTTATCTTGATAACTGAATATAATGATTACATACATTATTCAAATTCAAATCTACATTTGAATTATTTTTATCATAATGGTTCTATACCAACAGGTGATTATAGTCCCTTTCAAGGAAATGCATGAGTGAATAGTTATCTGGTGAGTAAAGAGTTGTATAGGTCTAAACCCAACCTTCAGTGACAAAGTGAGATCGAGTATAGTTGGGGAGGATAATCAATTACAATGAATGGCTACACCAATTTTCAATGTAATGATTACCTTTGTTGTACTTCATATCACATGCATGCCTGACCAATTAGAATTCATTTATCTTTCTCTCTCCCATATATCTCAAAAAAAAAAAAAAAAAAAAAAAAGATAAATAAAAAATAAATAAAATATCCACATCTGCTAAAAACAAATATCTACATGCATAAAAAAATACAAGCAATATAATTTGACATTGTCCAGACTAATATCACTTTCAGATCATCATCATTATTTCTTCCTAAATTATATTTAATTTAATGCATCAACAGTTAGCTATATAGAGAATACATGACATCAAGGTAGAAAAATCTGTTTTAAGGAAACTGATCCTTGACATTTGTTTTATAACATTATCTTGTACTTGCAAAGCTAAGTTCATAAGCAATTCCAATGTAAAAATTATAAGAGTTAAAGTGATTTGTTTATATTGGCATGATACTATTAGATTGCATTTAGCTCTTAACCAATCAGCTAACTGATGATTTAAAGAAACATTTTCATACTCCATTTCTCAGTCCTCACTTATTCTATTTCTTTAGTATTATTATCACACAGTAATTATCTGCTTTTGTTTCTAGGTAAAAAAGTCAAATCCTATTCTTATGTAGAACATATTATTCCAGGAATTATAAACATGAATATCCTCATCTTTGGGTAAAAGTATTCTTTGTAAAAATGTATCTGGAATTCCTTAGATGTTATTCATTACATTTTTTTTTTTTAAATCACTACTTTTGATACTTGAATTTGAACTGTTATGGTAGTGAAATTTTAAATTAGAAACATATATATATATATATATATATATATATATATATATATATATAAAAAAAAAACACAAAGAGGGTTATCACATGTAAGAATTAACTGGAGAAAGCTGATGAAAACAAAAATATAGGAAAAACAACTGAGATGTGGATACTAGTTTGAATATTTCATAGAATAATGATAATGTTACATCTAAGAACTTCAGGTAATATTTTGTGTACTTTGTCAGCCATCTTTTTTATTTATAAATGTCTGAAGTTCAGAGTTGAAATTGTTATTATTCTGCAAGTTATTGGTACTAGTGTTTTCATCTTCCTTGGCCTTATGAGATTACTTCTCAGTGATATGTCTTCATTCACAATGAACTTATATAACATTAACACATTTATACTGGAATGTCAAACTTTCAGACCCCTGGTGCTATTATTTGTTTCACCTATGGTGAAAAATAAAAAGTAGCAAAAAATGGCATGAGGTTTTGCATCTTTAACCTATGCTTGTGATAAACATATTACAAAAACTGTAGACATCATACGTACAATAAAAACCAAACATTTTTTTCCTTTAATGGAAAAATGACTTTCCATCAACTATATCGCTTAAATGCTTAGCAAAATTAATAGAATGGAACCTGAAAGGTCTGAAGTTTTAACCAAAACAAGTCTGGTGACATCTATATTATAATTGTTTCTTCCAATTCTAGCATAAGATGTTGCTGATGGCTTAATGGATAATTTGCATTGACTTAATACTAATGTCATAGGGAAAGGCATGTATTCACTCTTCCCTGTTCCTAACTATGGAGAAATAGAAGAGTTGGAGCCTATTAGCTCTGTAATGCAGCCCGTAATTTGTGCTGGATTTACAATTTGACCCCATAAAAATTCAATTATTTCTGAAACCACAGCAGCATTAGTTTAGTGCAGTTGCAGTTTTAAACTGCACTAAAAGTCTGCTGAAATAAACACACCTTTCCAACATTATACTGTACTTTATTTGGTAACTGTTGGTCAAAATGTAATATGTAAGCAACTGTCAATTTCTCTCAGGAAATTATGTGGATGAGGCAATAAGTCTGCAGCCTGACAGTTATCTGTTGATAGTTGATCTGAAATGTTTGACAAAAAAAAAAAAAAAAAGAAAAAAAAAAGTTGTTTTTGTAGCATAATGGATATTGGTGCAGATAGTAGAACTGGTGAGCAGAGTTCAATTTCCAGCTCAGACTGTTGCATCCATATTTTCACAAATACACTAGAGAAAGACATGAATCTATCATTTTCTCCTTTCACCTATGGGTTAAATAGCAGGGTAGATGGGGCTCTCTTAGCTTTGGGAGGCAACCATTCTAAGAGAAGGAAAACTTTGAATTCCAAACCATGGAGAAGGCAACAAGAAACTGCTTAATGGTGAAATCACTTTGCTAACATGACTTAATGAGATATTAACTTACTATCAATTCCTTGAATAATAAGGTCCTTATATTCAAGTCAGATGGAAGACATGTGCACACTCCAAAACATTATATTCAACTGTCAGTAAATAGCATAATTAAAAAAAGAAAACATCTTCCGATCTACACATATTTTGTCTTAGTGTTTTCCTATGTATGGAAAAATTGCACCCTGAAGATGACAATTTGAAATTGTCGAAAATACTTGGTATGCACCTTCCATTTGACAACAACTCGAATATAAGGATCTTATTATCCAAGGAATTGATAGTAAGTTAACATCTCATTAAGTCCTGTTAGCAAAGTGATTTCACCATTAATCATATTAACATTGCTATTTAATTCTTTGTATAAATTGTTTCTTTATGATATATATATATTTCTCCTGTTTTCAGAAAAGTACAAAATGAAAATTTTCCATAAGCTGAAATAGCATAAACTGAATGTCCTAATGTAATCTTTCATAAAACCAAAGTAATGTTGGATAGTTCACACTTAGAGTCAGTCAGTGGAATTAGGGTAAAACATAACTGAATAATACTAAATAAGAATAAGATAAGCTATCCATAAAGATGGACAGCCATTCAAGAATAACCTATCCCTGTAAATTAAATAAAAGGTTTAGTTTGAAATTCCCTGAAAGTTACCTGGATTGACAAGCACCTGAAGAAGGCCAGAGAGCACAACAGCTGAAACATTGTGATAACAACAACAAAGATGAGGACAGTTGTCTGTCATTCCAGAAATCCAGAAAATGTTTATTCAATGCAGCCGTAGATTGTTAATTGCAATTTAACTTTCATAATAAAAAAATAAATGACGTAATAAAGTTTAAAAAATTCAATGTTTATCCTTAAGTGACTCTTTATTTTAAAAAAGTTTAAAATCTTTTGAAAATGGAAATGTGTATAAGCTAATAAAATGTGGACATTGTTTATTTTTCTTTCTACTCAGAAAGAACTATTGAACAATTTTAGGAGATATGTGAATTGATGTTTATTATAACAATTATTCATTATTATGAAATATTTAATTCACTTTCAAGTAATAACCATCCCTGATATTAACTAAATGTTTTAGGAGCACTATATAACACATGAATGGGTACTAAAATATTCTCAGTTCCATCACCACTACAAAAAGAAAATCTGATGTTTGATCAAATTTTAGGAAGTACGTTAAGTTGAAAAAATTTCCACATTCTTGTGTGAGTGTATATGTATTGTATTTATAATTTTTTTTTTTTTTTTTTGGTCAAGCTAGCTTGGATATTCATGAGTCTATCATACCAACCATCACGGTCCTGCATCAAGGTTGGAAGGTCATTAGGGTGGTATTCTGTGTCATAAAATTGATGGTCAATGTAGCTGGTTACTGGATGATCAACCTGTCTTGCTCCATGGCTAGGTGTCCAGAGCAGTAGATCCATCATGAGTTCTTGTTTTGCTCACCAGTAGTGTCCTACAAAATGCATTCTGTGTTTGTTTAAAATTGTAGAATTTATTTTACTTTCTCCATATGTAAAAGATTTAATCAATTTTATTGATTCACCTGAGAAATTTTGTATTGGGCCTTTCTGGTTGAAAGCCTATGAATTCAGTTTTAGGGGCATTGACAGAGTCTAATATCATTGGCACCATTTTCATGATGATGTAGAACTGTGGCATTGGTAATGGTGTCTACAGTGATAGACATGTCATCTGCATAGTCAATATTTTTTGCAGGATATTGACTTGAGAGTCTTGGTGATCCTAGATCTCCTTTCTTTTAGAAAGGAAGTATGCAACCTTCTGTTCATCTTTATGACTTCTCAATTATATGAGGTGTTACAGAGTTGGAGTAGAATATTAAGTCTTCCAAACCTCCGAAAGAATGTTTTCAAGTCCCACTGACTTTGGGTGTTTTTTTTTAAAGCAGCTTCAATTTCTGTATCAGTAAAGTTTTCAGGTTTAATATCAAGAGGATGTTCAATGATTTGCTCAACTGCAGTATCTAAAATATCAGGTACATTTCCCAAGAGATTTTTAAAATGATCGTGCCATTTATTCAGCTTTTCAGCCTGACTATTGGCCTTTAACTTGGATTTATTTGTTGATATTCTGCCACTGATCTTGTTGACAGTTTTCCAAGCAAAAGCAGATTATTTGTTGGCAGCAGCAGAGTTGATGAGCCAAATTTTTTCCTTTGAATCTATCAACACTTTTAGGCGAAATCTTGTCACTACTCCTTCCTCTTAATGGATGATATTCTTGCTTGATTCCTGCTACAGACAAATGGTAAGTTATAGTCCAGTACAACCTGATACTGCTAGGGGTAGATGGAACTCCATAGTTGTAGTGAAGGCAGTCCATCTTTGAGGAGGAAAGCTCTAATGAAACCAAGTGTAAACCATTTACACAATTCTCACAGAGCATGATACACATGTCAGTGAAAATGGTCTGGGAAACTTGAAACCTGACTTTCTATAAGAATGGTGAACAGTAGACGAGTACTAAGCCCCCTGAAAGACAAACCGGAGTATCACAAATATCAGAAATCCATTCTGCATCACCTGTCACGGGTTATGAAGGGGCACATTCTACTATTGTCCTGTTTTCAGCAGAGTGTTTGAAAAGTCAGCTACAGGGTCACCAAACAAAACTTCTTGCATGCAAAAAATCTACATTAACTTCAACCTTCAATGTTCTCACACATAACTCTATATATCAGTTGCCTGAACTTTCTTATCTGCCACTGAATATCAACATCATCTGTATTCAGGAAAACTGCTATTTTCATCCTGATGTCAAAATGAAACATCACTGTGTTGGGAAAGGCTGGATGTTCATCTCGGTCTCATCTTGGAAAAATTCCACAGATACTAACATTGGCAGTGTTGGCATGTTACTTAGTCTACTAGCCCATGAAACACTCATGAACATTGAAGAAATTGAGAATCATCATAACTAATTTCAGAGGCAACTCTATAATGACCATCGTCTAATGCTATTCACCAACAAACTCTAGTAACAAAGAAAAGGTGACACGTTTCTATCAATGCCTCTCTTCACTTGTCAGACTAGACCCAAACCATAACTTCCTGATTAATGATGGGGATATGAATGCTCAGATTGGTGTCAGTGACATACAAAAATTTGCCTATCATGCATCCTCCAACAGAAATGGGATATTTCTTGTAAGCTTTTATAAAGGAAGATAACCTTGAATACCCAACCACAAATTTCAAAAGAAGAACTCTAAATAATGGGCATTCACCCGTGCTAATGGCACAAAGACCCAATTGGATCACATCCTGATAAACAAGAAGTGGAAGAACAGTGCAATGTACTGCCAAGCCTTCAACAAATTTGAAGGAGTATCTTCTGAACATCAAATTGTCTCTTCTACCATCTGACTCAGTCTTAGAGCCAATAAGAAAAAGCAGTTTGCTCTCCCATAATATGACTGGTCTCTTGTATTTAGGAAGCTAGAATTCATGTAAACAATTTTATTAAATTCAACAGACAAATTGTTTCTTTTGTATTTTTCAAATTTTCAATTAAGTTGTTTCACATCAAGATCAAAATTGTGGATAAACCATCCAAGGCCCATGTTTGTGTTCTGGTTCTGTTCAAATACTTTCAACCATTTCACAAATCAACAGATCTTATACTTATCAATATAGTGTTAATTCCATTAATACATTTCTTGAAATACTGTAATGAAATTAATGAAATGCTGCACCCTAGCCTCATTAGATGGTGAAAGTTTTTACGAATGTCTCTGGCAAAGAAACAAATAAATATAGTAATACAAACACTCCACAGCTAATATTAAACTAACAATTCTATATAAACTCCTATCCTGCATAGTAGAAGTAATTTACTTTATGACCATTACAGCAACATTTAAACCCAGACTGATGGCATAACTATCAGTTCACTTCTCAGTTCAAGTTTAATTTCTACATTCTTCACAAAGAACACAAAATCTTTAATAATTTTGCAAAACCCTATGATATATGTTCTATATATCAATGAAATATTAATACTAACAAAAAACATAGACAAAAAAAAGATCTTGAAGAAGACTTAAAAAAAAAAAACACTTTACTCATGGACTGAACATTAATAATAGAATCCTTTTCCTTGACATTTTAGATTTTAGTAGATGCTAAGTCACAATTTTATAAATTCAACTGTATAAAAAAACACAAACAAAATCTTGTCTTATTACAAAAATGAATGTCTTCACATATAGCTGTTATAAAAAAATGATTAACTGAGCAAAAATAATTTCTTCATACAGATTATTATATAAAGTATCGAGTGACATAAAACAAAACTTTATCAACAATTATTTCAACAATACGGTCAATGAGCAAATAAAATTAGCCCTAAAAAGTAAAAAATATGGCACAAACCATCCTGACATAAACAAAAATATAAACATAATTTTTCTACTTTAAGCATTCTGAATGTAAACAAGATGCAAAAGCCATTAAGCTTATAATTCAGTGATATATATATATATATATCTTAATGATTGCGATAAATACCCAAGATTTATCATTTGCTATAAAAAGTTTAAAATATCTAACATAGTCATTACCGATAACTTAAAAGTCTTTTTAACTCTAGGTAAAAATAATGTTTATGAATTCTCGTGCTCAAGTGAGTCTCCTCTTCATAATCAAAAATTTTAAATTGCATTTCATTCTGCGAAGTGGAGGTTCACTTTGAAAACGTAAAAAATATTATCAGTCATAAAATCAACAAAGTTAAAATTATCTATTAATCAAAGTGTTATGTTAGGTGAATAAAAATTGATTTTTCTGAATTTCAGTGGAAAACTAGTATTCTTAAATTAATTTGTTAAAATATCAGTTGAATATATCTTTTTGGAAGGAACGAAAATTGAAAGAATTGATGGTGATCCTGACAGTTTTTAAAGCATTGTTATTGATGGGGTAACAAATTGTATTATTCCCATTGTATAATATGTGGAAGTGAATGAATTCAGCTAGTCTAAAATTACCTGATTTTGAATATCAAATTTCTGAAGAAATACATTAGGCACCTATTAAAAATTATTTGCAAATTACAATTTTCACTGTCAGAAATTTATTTTCATTCTCTGGTTTATCTTTGGATGGTTGGTAGGCATTAACCTAGTGTGAATCCCATAAGCTTCTGTTCATGAGTGACTAAGGTATCTTTTATTTGCTGTGTTCTTTTAGGATATGTGTGATCATGGCTCTCCACAATTTCCTATCCTTTGTAATTCTAAGTAATTTTTATCTCCTTACTATCCCTACCAGCACTATTCTGCTATCCATTTATAAAAGTTTGTTAAGATTCAAATTTTTTCCATCTAAATATTTCAACTAGACTAAAATATACTTCTGGAAAAAAAAGGGATTTTGCATTCTTCTCACCAGTAAAGTAACACTGAGAGTTTCTGTTTTAGACCAGAAAGAATAAAATTTTTAGTAATAAATAACAAACAGACTTTCATCAGTTTCAGATTTTTTAACCGAGATCTTTAGTGCAACAGAACCAAATCAGATGTAAATATTTTGAAGATGGACTGAACGAAAACACTAAATAGAAGATATGTAATGCTACATAGATACATTTATGAGGTTTTTCCTTGACCAAGTAATTTCAAACTTTATCTGATACAACGCAAAGACCCTTTTCTTCTTTCAAACACAAAAAGTGTTTTTAAATCAATGTAGAAATTCTTTTTACTAAACTAATAAGCAACAAATTTTACATATCAAAGTCATTGAAAAAAAAAATTACTTGTACTTGTCATCAAATAGGCTCACACTGAAACTAACTGTGTTTATATATCAACAATAGCTTCAGCTGAAAACCTGATTCTACAGGATCAATATTTTGGACTTTAGAGGATGGTATATTGGAATGAAACAATGAATAAACTGAAGTTGTGAAGGCTATAAATAAATAACTTATGGTTCAGCCAAAAAGAGAGAATGATAATGTATATCTTGCTGTAAACATGATAAGTAAACAAGTAACTTGTCATGTAAATATAAGTTCATTAGTCATCAACCAATTGAAAACATGCAGCTTTATTGATGCATTAAAAAATAAATTAAAAAAAGAAAGAAATGGATTTATAATAGATAATGTAAAGAGAAAGATGATGAGATTAAAAAAAATGTTTTTAAGGAAATAGAGACATTTAAAGAGAATGGTAAGAAGAGAATGAGAAAGTTTAAGAGAGAGAGAGTTAAGGAAAGGATGAGTAAAGACAAGAGAGGAGTGAAAGCAAGAACATAAAAAGAAAGAAAGAGGAAATAGGGAGGAAAAGGAAGAGGAAATAAATATGTACAAGGGGTTGAAAGAAAAATACGATTAAAAAAATGAGTGAGAGAGAGAGAGCGATTTAAACAGAAAACAACAGAGACTTAAAGCAGAGACTAAAAGCTAGCTGTCACCAAATGAGAGTGATTGACGATGTGTTCCCCTTATAATATTAACATGCACAAGATTCTCTGGTTCATTATTACAGGCAGGCTTTCCTTAATCATGCTCTGTTAAACCACTCCACCTGTGTTATTAGTTGTGTCAGAAAATGGAATCAACACAATGGCTGAACTCTTCTTTGCCAAATACAAAAAAAAAACACCACTTGTCTCAGACTTGATTTAAGAATTCATTATGTGACTGTAGACATTAATAGTCTTCTCTTTAAATTTTTTTGTCTTCTCTTTTTTCCAAAGTATAACACTGTTGGCTGAACAAATTTTTTTTTCAAACCCATAATATTACTTTTATGATGTGCTTAGTGAAAATAGTTAATAAATACTGCAAAAAATAAACTAAATTAGTGAAAAAACAAAGTTGTAAATTTCAAAATAGCTCAAACATATCAAAATATTTATGTAAAGTTAATTAAATGTAGTCTATTTTTATTGCAGAACATTTTTTTTGAGAGTAAGTGAGAAACAATGATTTTCTTTCAACACACTGACAACATTAATTTCAATCATTCAGAATTTTATTGGAAGGACCACTAAATTTCTAAAATGCCAGAAATAAGAGTGCAAAAGCTTAATATAATTGACTCTCTTTAGCTTAAGAAAAAGAAATATGGGGAAGTGGTTAAAAGAATAATCTTGCAGGCCACAATTTATCATGTTGTGAGTTTGCTCCTTACTGAGAATCTAATACCATTTTCTCAGATCAATGATTAAAATTGGCTTCAGGTGGATGAATCCTGTTGCTCTTAAAGGAGAAAGTCTTTTACCAGATCCTATAGAATAGCACTATAGAATCACAAAGAACTTGACCAAATAACAAAAACCACATCATTTGAAGACTTTCAATAACAGCAACAACAAAAATGAGCAGCACATGTAAATAAGAATAGAATCAAGTGTTCGTTCTCTATACTATCTTAAATAAAAGATTAAGAAGGAAACTCCCATCAAAACAAGAAAAAGTGATAATAATTAGTGAACTGTTTTAAGAGAAAAATTTGATACATTACAACTAACAGTAATGGTGAACTGTTCAATCAATGAATGCTGAATGTTTCCTTTATGGAGACGGTTAATTACATGATTAACAAACATAGTAAAAAAAAATATATCTGAAGCTGTTCCAGGACTAAAATTGCTGTATATTTTCCTCTAGTACCAAAGGTACACTACAGGCCAAAAGATTAGGTCCCACCCTCTGGATTTAATAATTAGTAAGTTTCATGCCTTCTTTGCTTTGATTAACTCCTACTAAACTAGGAAGCTGAAACTATTTAACCTATTAGTGCATGATGTCCACATTCTTAGAGAGAGGATTACTTAAAATTTAATATCTGCCAGCCCAAAGATTAACATTAGTCAGCAAGGTAGATTGGGCAAAAGGAACTACAATTTTAAGGAAACTTTATATAGCAATGAGTTAATTTCATTATTAATATTATTATTATTAAATATATGATAAAATCCTTCAGGGAGAGAAAAGTCCTTATGACCTGAAGTGAGCTAGTAAATTAGTTTTGAAAAAGATATGTAACCTTCAATCTCGAGGGTGTTCTCAAACTTTTGGCCAATATCATATGTTTGAACCTGGTTAAAATCAGGATATAAAATGCTGATTTTAATGGCTTAGACACTCACTTTTAGAAGTATTCTAGAAAATGAGGTTCAAAATTGGCTTAACTCTAAGATTTTGCATTATCAAAGTTTTTTTTATAAATAAATAGTGTTTAATATTTTTGTCGTAAATTCTCAAGAACAAAGAAAATGTATAAATTCACTTTCATCATGTTTAGGTTTCATTACAATTCTAATGATCACTTTTTTAAAACAATTAACATTGTCAAAGAGTGAAAGTAGTTAAAAAGTGGTGTCATGGAAAAAAACGTCCTTTTAACACTCCAACTTATTGTCATAACATTTGTCCATTTTTACCAAAGTTTTAAAATTAGCAAAAATAATGAAGCAGATGATCTTGAAATTTATTTCACTCTACTATAGGCTATCAGTGTTCGTGATTTGTATATTGGAAAATATCAAAATCTTTAGAGGCAGAAACTATGTTTTGTAAAAGAATAGCTGATGGCTCTCCTTGTGATTTCTTTTTTTTTTTTTTTAAGTTCATAATTTTGCTTTTGATTGCATTATTTGGTTAATGACAACATACAAAATGAGTAACATGAATTCTTTTAGTTCTCCTTTCAAAGACTTTTTTTTCCTAAAATAGCAAAAAGAATTAATTAAAATTACTGGTAAAAATTGATGTAAAAACAATTATAAGATATTTTAATATAAAAATTAATACAATGATCAAATCCAACAACAAAACTGAGAATAACATCATAGTCAAACAAGAAGTATATATGACTACAATGCTATATTTTGGCATTCAATTCAGGATTACTCTTTGTGTCAAGTAATAGACATTTGATTAAGATTTAAAATATTTTCATACCACAATACATTTTTATATTTCTAAAATCTACAATATCCATAAATTATAAACACTAACAAACAACTACCATGTAGTTGTTATGTATCTTTATTGGTTAAAAAACATTATTATACTTGGTGTTTTTCTTTTATTGTAAAGTTCAGCATTTTCTGTGTTAGCTTAACTAAAATCTTTTTTAACACCTGTTATTAATCTCCAAATCCTATGTGTGTATGTGTGTGTGTGTGTGTGCATATATGACAGTGTGGACATAGAAATAAACACTAAATTGTGATTGTCAATTTTATGCCTCAAGCAATCTCCAGATCTTCAAATCGTCTGAAGAGTGACTGCTTGAGGCAAGTAACCATACAGCATTGATTTCTATGGCCACACTGTCTATATCCACAAATAATCTACCTCCAATATTTTTATTTCCTAACATAAATATGGCAAATTCTAAAGAATTATATATAAACACACATGTATAGGAATGGGTAGGATAAAAAATGTACATACATATGTAAGTATATTTATTCCTCAGGTGTTATAAATACAGTGCTCAATGTTTTATATATATATATATATATATACACACAAAAAACCTTTACTATCATATGAAGATAAATATTTATTACATATTATAATTATTTCATCTCTTCATTTTCAAAAAGGTGTGACTAATCCCATTTTAATGGCTAGACTAAAACTAACTTATAATTATGTAGTTATCCACCTCAGCTATAAAATATACAATATTTGGTATTGTTTCTAACAGTTGCCAATATTCAGGGAGTCCCTTTTAACTTATATATATATATATATATATATATATATATATATTATGACTTTTTTTTTTCTTTCACATTTACACTGTCTTGTTTTGAAATTTATAATGTCTGGGAAATTATACATGGAAGTGTAGCTAGTGAACCAACAATAGATTCAATACTTAAAACATTGCATTTGTAAAAAAAACAAAGAATGAACAAGTAGAAATTTGGTAGAAATGAAAGATACTTCTAAGAGTGTATTAAATATTAACAACTACTATCTTAATGTTTCAAACAAAAACAACTGTAGGTACTACTATAGTATATCTACCGAGGCATTTGCAACCTACCATAAATGTCTAGGAAAAACGATGACCTGTTTACCATTTTTTTAAATGACATCAGATCAGTTTACAAACATTAACATCACTATTTGATGACTTTTTATTTTTTTGTATAAATAATTGTTAATGATTTTTAATACATAACCAGTTCACTGCCTTTAAACCCTAACATATTCCATACTTCCAACAGTTGGTAAATAAATATCATACCATTGTAGAAAGTAAATAGTAGATATCATACTATAGTAGAACATGGATGGTAGATATACTATAGTAGTACCCAACTGTTACTAGGAGGTTTGGTTTAGGCAAATAGTTCATTCTCTTTTTGTCATTAGGAGTCTTTTAAAAAAAAAAATTGTTAAAATTAAGATTTTTGTTTATCGATATGAGACAGAAGATAAACAACATTTTCAACATCATATATTTTTTTTAACAAAGGTAAAAATGAAACTTAACTGTAAAAAACAAAGGTATAGTGTCTGATTAAATGTGTCATTTCTTGTTGAATGACCCTTCAAATGAGGTCAGCAATGATCAAGTGAAGACATTGAGGATAGTCAACATTATATAAAGCAGGAGATTACCAACACATTCATAATAATCAAATTTCATTATTTAGCAGATTGTTGTTTTAGCTATGAAATGAATGTTGGGAAAATTTGAGACTGATGCTTACAGGAAACTTATATATATATTCAATTCAAAATAACTTGTAAAACATTTATTAAAAGGAAGTAACCATAATAGTATCAAAGTTTTGTAAAATAACAATAAAATACTGAAAAGTACAACTGCATTTATCAGTTTTATTAAATTAAACAAAAATTTTGTATTTTAAATAAATTTGCAATTAATTAACTTCTTTGAACATTTTATCAATGATTTGATCAAATTGTTGATCTGAAAAATACTTTTGAATGGATACTGCTCAAAGCATTGGAGATGAAAATATCATTGGCAAAAAAATCAAGGTGCTTTTAGCAAAAAGAACATACAAACTATTTCTTCTTAATAATAAAGATTCTGGTGATAAAACTTTGTTTTTATTAAGTTTGAGGTATTTTTTTTCATCATGTATGCTCATTTTTAGTAAATCTTTGGATGTATTATATATTTATTTAATCTCAAATGATTTGATCAGTATCCTCTCAAAAGTAACTGTGTATATGTGTAAACTGTAAAATATATATAATCTATAACTATGCCGGCTACAGACTTATTGATCAATGTGTGTGTGTGTGTGTGTGTGTATATACAAATTGGTAAATAAGTCTCAAGCTGACACACACACATATATATACTGTCACGTAGCCACGATTTCATTAACCATATAGGCGTTAGGCTAAAGTAAAATCTTAAATAAAGAGAAAATTAGTTAGATATAAAAGAAAAAATAAATAAATAAATAAAAACAGAAATTTAATCCAATGCTTCCGACTCGCGAGCGAATATATTCTATGATCAGCCATATCCTTCTTTTCTTTTCCCAAATTCTTTCTCTCTCCTTATCCTCTCTTCCACCCACAGGCCAAGGGCCCGTGAACTTTAAAAGTGAACCGACGCGAGTGACCTGGTTCCAAGATTTCACAGCTATCAGGCGGCTGACCATAAGTGAATTCCAGGCACCATCCGGGTCTCCTGTTGCAATTCACGTGATCGGAATGTACTGAGCATGTGTTGAACTTTTGGCCATCACACAAGCACTCGTGATTTAAGCCCTATCCTCCCTGCGTGCCGGTCAAGGACGAAGGAACCCACGTGACTGTTGTTGGGATAGTGAAAACCAAAAAGGATTTTCAGTTTCCCTCTGACCAGCGGCAGTTGAGCGTCGCTGGGCAAAAATCGTCAGACCGCCCACTGAGATGAGGAAGACAGCAAAGTCTGTCGACTAGTGGTGGAAGGACTGCTAGGAACTGACCGACCCAACCAAATGCCTGTATGAGATGCTGTGGACCCTCTAACACTTGCGAAAAGAAGAAGAAGAATCCAGGAACATTGTTGGCCAGCCAAGATACTGTTTTATCATCAGAACTCTCGCTTGGCGAATCAAAACTTTATGTGAAGATATCAACCCGACTGCAAGATAAGTTGATTCGTTTGGCTTGATCTGTTTTCATATATGTATGTATTCTCTCGCGCCTTCTATTCTTTAATGATGTCCTCCCCTTTGTTAAATGAATGTTCTTTTTTTTTTTTTCTTTTTTTAGTTATATATATTTATAAATAAATGTTTTATTTTGAAATCCATCGTCTTGTGTCTGTTCTTCGTTGATTCCCTTATTGTCGCTTCCATTTCTGAGTGAAGACCGAGAAAAGAAACCACGTTTTTTTTTTTTTTTAGAACCCGTGGTTCATCTATATGCTACAAGTTCGTAACAATATATATATATATATATATATATATATATAAATAAATAAATAATCACAGAGTTTTGAATGGATGCTCCGCAAAGCATTAGAGATGAAAATATGAGTGGATCTACATAATTTTTGGCATTACAATCAGTTCTTATTTTAACATCTTCATGTTCTAAACTTATATATAAACATATACAAGTAATAGTTGATCAATAATCCTGTAACTTGACACAATCATAAGCTATATGATACTATATATATTATTGTTCTAGGTTTCTGCAAGAAGGAAAAGAGAATGAAACCAAAAAGTTAGAAATCAGAACAGATGGAATATGATTTCTTTTAATGCCAGCAATCCATTTTATGCCTTCTTTCCCACAATCTAACTTTTTCTACTACTTCTCTGACCAGATAACTGAAATGCAATAGGTCTCTCTTTCTTTTTTCTTACATAGTTAATTCCATGCCATTCAAAAGTCCCTCTGTCCACCAACAAATTTGTAGCCATTATGCATACACATTTAGAATTTGCACAGCAGTTTTTTGCTAGTTATATCAGGCATGCCAGTCTGCACAGGCACTTTCTCTAAATTGTAGACTAAGTATGTGAAGCAACATGATCTTTTTTAATCCTGGTATATGCGTTGAATGTTCATCACAATTATACAAATACAAACCAAGAGGAATGAAATTGCTATCCTCTGAAGGATGATCCAGCCATCTTAGGATGTGACATTTACTGCATTGTCTGTCTTTGAACCTTAGATGATGTATTCTGCAATACAGTTCACTCTAATTAAATACAGTGCAAACAAGTTTCATGCCACAAAGACACACACATCTTTTGGCCAATTATGAGTTTGTATAGTTTTTTCAAAGAATTGATGTGCATGTTGGACATAACACAATAGTGCTTTGATGTTGGCAAATCAACATTCCTAAACTCATAGACCAGAATCTAGATGGCCATGTAGCACAGATGCTCACAAGTGACAAAATGCATCAAGATAGTTGCAAATTGTTTAATTACAACAGGACTACAGACATGTGTGCCTCTAGGTAAACTTCTATTTATGCCATAACACCATCATTCAAGTCTCCTGTGATATCCTAGTACTTTGTAGTGTTCAGTGTTGTGAGCAGGTTTCATCTTTATGTAAGTGATAATCATTTACATGTGTGATGTTAATTTGGGGAGCAACATCTTCCAGGATGCATTCACCCATAAAACAAAGGCCTGACTTCTGATATTATAGTGTGGCATGCCATAAGTTACAACTCTCACTCATCTTGGTGTTTGTGGAAAAAACGTTGAACAGTGCACCCAAAATAACAGAAAAGTAATGTAATGTTCTAGAGGAATAATCCCTGTACTAATCAATGTGTTCTGAAAGATGTTTGGCAAATTCTCTGGTTGGCACAATCACCAGATCTGTTTTTTATTGAATATGTACAGGACAACACCTGACTTGTTCAATTAGAATACAAGTGATGTAAGTGGTCTATCAACAGGTGCAGGAGGCATGGTATAATGAAATTCAAGATTATATTTGATATCTGCATGATTGTATTCATGTGATAATACAGACTTATATTAAAACCCAAAGAGGCAATACTGTGTATTAATATGGGATCTGTATGCTATTGATACACCACTTATTTTTGGAACTTGTGCATGTATTAGTTTGCATATGTGATCATTTACTGTAATTCAGCTATACTATCTCTATGTTTAATCTTCAGTAAATTTAAAGACATTCAGGGTGTTGAATTTTACTTTGTATGTATGTGTATGTGTGTGTGTGTATATATATATATATATATGTGTGTGTGTGTGTGTGTGTGTGCAAAATAGATAGGTTAGTTAATAAACCAAACCAAACAAAAGGGTACCAATATAATCAGTATGAAAAACATTTATTAAATATTAATTATCAACCCTATGATAGAAATGAAGCATGAAAAGAAAGATTTTAAGTCCGGAATTTGGGGACATGCCTGTGTCCTTCATCAATGAAGTGAGAAATAAACAGAGAAATGGGAATTTTTCATTGACTGATGTTTTTGTGGACGGTGTATCTTTTGGTGGAAATCATTATTAGCAAAAACCCAATCTCTATCTGATTCCTTTTTCTGAAAATAAATTTAAAATTTTGATCGGTGTAAAAGTATTAGGCCAGTCTATTATTATTATTCTTAGTAGAGAAAGTGGGAGAGTGAGAGTGTAAACATAGATGAAGAGAGTTATAGGTTGCAGAGTAGGGAAGAGATCTTGAGTGTAGCTAGTGTAGCTGAAAATTGTTCGACCAAGTCGTCAATTTCAGAATGATGGGCTGTAGTTAGAATAAAATCTGACAAGATGAAAAAGTGAGGTGGAACAAAGAATATATTGTAATAAAATACGAGACATCTTTCCCACTCTACCACCTATAACTCTCTTCATCTATGTTTACAATCTCACTCCCCCACTCTTCCTACTAATAATGATAGATCAGCCTAATGCTTTTACATTGATCAAAATTTTTAAATTATTTTCATAAAAAGTTTTGTATAATAAGGAATCAGAGATCTGATTTTTGCTAATAATATGATCTCCACCAAAAATACACTGCCCGCAAAAGTATCTGTTGGTGAGTAATTCCCATTTCTCTGTTTATTTCTCACTCTGTTGAAGTACACCGGTGTGTCTGAAAATTTTGAACTTAAAACCTTTCTTACCATCCTTCATTTCTGTCATGGTTAATAATGAATATTTTATTAACTAACCTATCTATTTTACATACTATAAAGAAGCACATATGGACCCTTTCTTCTAATCATGTATTTTGAACCTTACACTCAACACTAGAAGACAACATGAAAGTAACTTAAAGAAACTTGCACAAACAAAATTGAAATTCTTCTTGAAACCTCTCAACTACACACAGAACTTTATGAAGGTTAACCAATCTCTTTGTCTTGTACATCGGCATATCCAAACTGACACCCATACGACTCCACAAACATTTGGATAGAAATTTTGGAAATCTATTGTAAAAAGGGGGGGGGGTGCAGAAAAAATAATCATAATGAAAAATAATGATAATAAAGGAAAAAAGAGAGGAAAAGCCTCTCCATATATAGATGCGCTGTGTACATTGACCAGTTCCTGAAACCATTCAACTACACACAGAATTTTATCCGGGCTAACAAATCTCTTCATCTTCTAACATCAGCATATCCTACCTGACATTCATATGACTCCACAAACCAACTACATCAACTTATCCAACTACAGACCAACAACTGATGAACAAACAGTATTATCAAAAGGACTGTCTTTTTGCCCGTCCAAAAATCTTAACCCCATAGATTTATGCTATGACTTAGAAAACTTTCACTGAAACATCAAACTAAGGGAATACTTTTCCACCACCTACAACAACCACAAACCTTATACCACCTATGACAAGACATACACCAAACCATACAAGTCTACACACTGGAGCCCACCCAATAAACGCAACTGCCACATTGATTCATATACCAAAAGTGCCAGGAACTACCTAGACAAATTCATACAAAGCAATCGCCATCTAAACCACAGCAACAACATCACCAGACAGGAATGGACAGCCATAAAATCCCTCCAAGCTAACAAAGACATAATTATAAAACAAGCTGACAAGGATGGTTCAATCACTATCGTGGACAAGAGTAAATATATCACAGAAGTGGAATCCCAGCTCAATGATCCGTGTTTTTATAAAAAAAAAAAATTCTCCCTAGATCCCACCAAAGATTTTACATTTGAACTCCACTCTGTAATCAGTCATCTAGATCACAGCATACAGGCACTAATCAAGGCTTTAATCCTGGATAGTCCCAAACCCGGCACATTCTACAGCCTCCCCAAATTACACAAACTCCCTAAAATAATCAAAGACACAACCACCAACTTTTCTATAGAGGACATCAACAATAACCCACAAAAGATGTATGAGCTGATAGAATCTCTAAGATCCATCCACCCAGCCGGCCTATAGTTTCTGGTATAGGAACCCTGACACAACACATTTCTGGTTACATTGACCAAATCCTCAAATCTTTATTGCCCTCTATTCCTAGCTATATTAAAGACACTACCGATTTCCTAAGAATTCTGGGTAATATAGATAGTTTAACTGACAATGTATTCCTTGTGATCTTGGATGTATCATCCTTATATTCTAACATCCCACATGTGGAAGGTATACTAGCCTTCAAAAATCTTTTAAGCACCAGAGACTTCCCTAAGCACCATATATTAAATATTTTGACCATTATATATTTCTTACTCGCACATAACAACTTCCAGTTCAATGGGCACCATTTTCTTCAAGTTAGAGGCACAGCAATGGGAATAAAAATGGCCCCCAGCTATGGTAACATTTTCATGGATACCCTTGAACAAGATATGTTTAGTAGATACCAGCTGGCACCCCTACACTACCACAGGTACATAGATGACATCTTCTTCATATGGACACACAGAGAGAACAATCTAGATCTTAAAAAATACCCTAATAATTTCCATCACACCATCAAATTCACTATGGAATATTCTTCCATTTCTGACACACTGGTCATCTCAATAACAACCATATCTCCACTACACTAAACACCAAGCCTACTGATGGTCATTGCTACCTTTATTTCAATAGCTGCCACCCCACCAACCTAAAAAAAATCTATAGTCTACAGCCAATGCTTATGCATCAAACACATCTGTTCTCACAAGGGAGATTATAACTTGCACATAGGACAACTTTATAATCACTTTCTTAATAGGAATTACCCATTCAAAATAATCGAAGAATCCATCACCAAAGCTTCCAAACTTAACAGAAACATTCTCCTCAACTATGTAACTAAAAAGAAGAATTCCAGAATCCCCATGGTCTTTTATTTTAATTATAACATCCACAAACTTTCCCACACATTAACTAAAGATCTTTAACATTTAAAACTAGACAATACTATTAATAATTTATTTAGTGATAACCTCCTACACACATGGTGACAGCCCCTCCCCAATCTCTTCAGACTTTTAACATCATCAAAAATCTGCAACACATCACCCTACCAAAGGAATGTTATTTTCAACAAACCCTGGTGCCTGGTCTGCAAACACATCATCACTCACAACATTTACACCCCCACCAGTACTCAGGTAGTTTTCAGACCACCCGCTTTAAGCTGTGATAGTTACAATCTCATATATTTACTTTTTTGTCACAAATGCAAGAAGGGAAATTATTTTGGAGAAACTGGAAAAGCATCAGGGTCAACAACAACAATTTTCCTGTCTCTGTACACTTCAACCAACCTGGTCATAGCATTGATGATGTTGAGTGCATGCTTTTAGTGTCTGTGTTCGTTATCTGGGAGGATAGATGCAGATCAGAGTTGAAGTATATCCTAAAAGTAAATTCCCATATAAAGGGACTAAACAGAGATTTAAGTTTACTCAGAGAGTATTATTTCCACAAGGAAACCCATTATCAGCAACACCACTCCTCGAATGAGTAGGCCCTCCACTCACATTTTATCTCCAAATTTCAACAGCCATCACCTACCTACTATATTTTCAACAGTCATCTCCTACCTACTATATTTTTATGTTCTGCCACCTATAATTTCCCTCAGTATGCACTGTTTTGTAATGGAAGTATTGCCATGTACACTGAGGGCTACTTTTCAGTCACCTTCTTTTATACCATCTTTGGTTCTATAACTATAGCTCCTTTACATATAAGCTTATGTAAGCAGTGTGGAAGGTTAGTGTAGATACATATTAATCTTGTATTATGCATTTATATCTTTATGTGTATTGAGATTCATAAGTTTATGTGGTGGCTTGTGTATATTTACACACTTATGTGCACTTACGTACATATGCACATACATATATGTATACGCTTTTTCCCTCTCTTTTTCCTTTATTATTATTTTTTCTGCACTCCCCATTTTTTAATAATAGATTTACAAATTTTTATCTAAATGTTTTTATCCTTTTATTTGTTCCTTCCATTTTTCTTTTCATTTGTTTTAATTATATTTTATCTCTATCTATAAAAGGCAGGATGTGTGTGTGTGTGTGTGTGTGTGTAATGAATGCACGGCCGCAATTTTTGATGGATTTGCACCAAAATTTACATGCACAAAGTTAGTGGGAAGGCCAAGACTGACTTTGCATTTCCCAACTCCCATCGATAGTGGAAATAATTGATTTTTTCATGCTTCTACGACAGTTTTCATGTAGTTTGTGGCCATTTTCTATTGGCCAGAGTGAAGGCCTATAGCTGGCTGCCACGAATAGACAGGAAGATTCTATTGGCCAGCGTGAGAGCCAACAGCTGACTGACACGAATGTTAACTAGCATGCAAAAAATCGATAGCTGCATCCGTCACAAGTGGAAAAAATTTAAATCTGTATGGCACTTTACTCCAATTGGCTCATTCACTTGCTTATATTGTTTTGTGTTCATTTTGTTTAGTTTTTTTTCCTAACAGATTTAATGTTTAGTATAGAGCTTAGAAAAAATTCGCAGTATGAGATAGGCAAGAAGTAAGGCATGTAGCAACATCAGCATGGCAAAGGGCACTCCTTTAAAGGCAAGGAAGGGCAAAAATATTTTAAGTCAAGAGATAGTGATTGCTGTACGAGTCGTACAATTTTTGAATCAAGCATGGACAATGCCAGGCCATGCTGCTAGTTACTATATATTCCTTTGTTCCTCTTCACTTTTTGTCTCATCAGATGTTATTCTAATTACAGCTAGTCTTTCTAAAATTGACAAGTTATTCTAACTACAACACATCAATCTGAAATTGACAACTTGGTTCAACAAATTTCAGCTACACTAGCTCTACGTAAGACGTCTTTCCCACTCTGCAACCTATAAGTCTCTTCATCTATTTTTACAATCTCACTCCCCCACTAATAATAGACCAGCCTAATGCTTTTACACCGATCAAAATTTTCAATTTCAGTTTATTTTCATAAAGTTTCACACAATGAGGAATCAGACAGAGATCAAGTTTTTGCTAATAATATGATCTCCACCAAAAAATACACCATCCACAAAAACATCTGTCAGTGAGTAATTCCCATTTCTGTTTATTTCTCACTCTGTTGATGAAGGACACGGGCTTTGCCCAAAAATTCCGAACTTAAAACCTTTCTTTTCATGCTTCATTTCTGTCATATGGTTAATATGTAATAAATGTTTTTTATACTGATTATATTGATACACTTTCATTTGTCCTTGTTTTTTTTTAACTAATCTATCTATTTTACATACCATAAAATGCACACATAGACCTTTTCTTCTAATTATATATTACACACTGAAGTAACAAAAAATTAGAGAGTAATAAACTGAATGTTTTTTCTTTTCATTACTTGTAAAATAGACTTAGCTGGATGATGCATATGTAATGTTATAGGCAAAGAGATAGTGTAGCTGTGGCATCCATGGGATATAGACAGGCTTTAACATGGATCATAGAATGAATTATTGGGGTCAGAAAAAGAACAATTTATTCAAATGTAGTTCTCATAAATAGTAATTGCCACAGGATCTTGAAATTTATATAAATTATAACCCTTCATGTAACTAAAAACAAACTAGTCATTGAAGAAAATACAGTAGACAAAAGTTTACAAAATAGAAATTGAATATTAGTGAATAATTTAACTCAAAATGCTTAGTAAGGCATTTTATTAGCAATTATTAAGATGTTTATTAGCAATAACTTCAGTACATTGATGTCCATAGGACATGACAAGTTTCTTGCACATATATGACATATTTTTCTTTTTCTATTTATATTCCAGTTTTTTCCTCTAAATCTCTTACAAAGTTTGGATTTCATTTCTTAACCTTTCTCTTATCTTTCTTGAGTTCTTGATAGGATTTAAGTCAGGACTTTTCATGACTTCAATATTCTCTTCAAAAATACCTTTCACTGTGAGAAATTCTGCAATTTAAGCTCCTGTTGGCTAATTTTGTAACGACCAATCTCATTGGTCGAATTTGAATTTGTTTTTTTGCGGGCATTTTTCAACGGCCCGTGCTCCTTTGAACTCAGTCACCGACTGATTTTCAAACGAGAAGGTTGACTCATTTATTCCGTGCCCTTAACCCTTACGCAGGCCGGAATATCTTAACTAACAGTTGCTGCAGGGCCTTTAGTGCCCAAGCCTAAATAATTAGGCAATTATTGTTCTTCAGCAACCAAAATGGTAATGCTCCTGAGACGACGTCATGTTCCAGCTTCTTAATACTTTCAAGGCTGTATAATTCTGTCATTTATTGACTGTCGTTAAATGTGTACGTTCATCACGAAGAACTTCCTGCATGATCTCGACAATAGCCGAGTTTCAACATCAGCAACTGAAATGGTAATGCTCCAGCAACGACCAGCAAGTTCCAGCTTCTCCAACTTCGTAGAGACCAATTAAGTCCTACTGAAGTAAAAGACACTACCTATTCATTGATAAACTACCCCACCCTGTTCCCAGGGGCAAAAAAGGGCAAAATCTTTTTTTGCAAGGATACAATAAAATTTGTTTTAAGTTTTAAGGTAGGCCTTGTTGATTGTATGTCTTTCTTGTCTCTGCCAAGGGTTGAACTGTCACATCACTAATTTAGCAATCTGATGGGGGAGGTTGCCCTGTATAAACATTAACTGACTTGTTAGATTCTTCTCTAGAAGAAAATGACACGTTACTTCACTCAGTTTAGATTTATATTAACATTTACCATCCCCATTAATTTCTCTCAGTAGACCCAAAATGTTCAGAAAATAACATTCCTTATACCATTTCACAACACTCTTCAAATTTAGGATTTCTGTCAGGTTTTCATTTTGTCTTTTTAAATTATGATATGGACGAAACTGTCATAAAATCCAACTAAATTGAATTTATTTTAATCACTAAAAGGAACTTTAAAACAATTATCTTTTTTCAAACATGTTTTTCTGTACATTCAAGTCTTGTCTTATTCTTTTAATTTATATGTCTAGAAACTGGAGAATAAGTTTTCAATTGAAATTTCTTCTATCATGTATGTCGGCTCACCTCATTGAGTTCAGTTTTGATTAATCTTGAAATTCCTCCGGCAAATCTGAAAATCATTTATCTCACTTATGGTCCTCTTTAAAGCTTGTCTCACATGGTTGACCAGGTGTTTTCGGTTTTGCTGTATTCTGGTATGTCTAGTACCTGATGCAACACTGCAAATTATTTAGTGAGGTCACTGTTGCTATATGTGATAAATTTCTAGAACATGACAAAAAAAATAAATAAATAAAATGGTCGTATTTTGCCCATTCTATTGCATTCAAATAAAAGGTTTTCTAGAATAACATTTTTTCTAACCCACTTTTGATAAAAATTTTGTATTTGAATTTTAACCTAAACTTCTTTATCTACAGAAGATCATAGTATCCATAACTCCACACCACGGTTAATTGTGAACTTTGTAAGATCTTCCTATGGTTGTATAGTATGTGCTTTGCCAGGGTTTTATATTCACATTTATCCTTCTCCTAGACTGTCAACCATGGCTAGACAACCCAGTTTGCATTGCTATTTAACTCATAGATGGGGGAAAAGAGATGGATTCATATTTTTCCTAAGGGTATTTGTGTGGAAGTGAATGTAAAAAAAACTCTACTGAAACTTGAACATTGCTGATTTCTCATTCTGAGTCACTAGCTATTACACTACTTGTATATTTAAAAGTGATGTAGCAATTACTGTTAGTCAAAAGTACATTTGAATAAGTCATTCTCTTATTTTTACTGGTATTGTATGTGTGAGAATATATATTATAAAGGAAGGTAATATTCTCGTATGATATTAAGAGCCTTACTTGAAATCCATTATAGTGAATAAAAAGACTTTAAATCTGAAAGAATACATTTCCATAATGGAATTTAGTAATTTTTGTTTTTAGTGTTTTATTAGTGATAATCTCTGTTAATTTGCTGAAAACATAATGGTTCAAACTTTCAGATTATTCATAAACTTTACAGACTACTGTTTTAGTTGTAATAATTTAGTTGATATATTCTCTGGACTTCTTGTATAAGTCTGTTAGTTATCTTGAATCTCATTCAGTCTTTCCACACTTGTCAACTTCCATCACCATATCAGAACAACACAGATCTGAGTGTCAAAGGTGCATGTTGCACATTAGATTGAAGTAGTGAGTGAAGTTAGAATAAATTGTGAACATGATTTACTGAATATAGCTGAAGGAGGTTAGAAAGCACATAATTCAAATTGTTGCTTAAAAATGATGAGAATAATAGTTTGAATAATCTATGGAATAATAAATGTTTTAGTTCAGAACTTTAGATATTTATTATTGTTTAATTTTGCAAATATTTATTACTGTTAACACAATGTAAATTTAAATGTGTATGAATTTAGTCCAATTAAACTGTGTCTTATCTATTCATTGGTAAAATCAAATTTATTATATACTTTAGAAAACTTGGATTACATTCTTACAAAAATAGTGTTCCATGAAAATTTTAAGTGGTACTTTTGTAATTTGCAAATTAAGTACAGAGTAATTTCAATTTTTTTAATAATATGGGGAAAAAAGAACTATTAATTATAGTTTTAATCAAAGCTTATTGCTGAAATTAGAAAGCTTCACAATGGAAAAATACAATTATTTTCATTTAAAAAAAAATATCATTAAAGAAAAAAATTCCTTTTGAAAAAAAAAAAAAAAATCATTCTTCTCCATTGCCACTTTTCTTTACAAAATAGTATATATATATATATATATATATATATATATATATATATAATATATATAAAAGGTGTGAGTTTAGAAAAAGAATGTACTTAGTATTTAAATATTGATTGTGACAACTTTATCCAAATTTAGCTTTAGGTCTGATTTATTATCACTGTATACCTAAATAAATCCAGACCAGTACACCAATAATGGACTAATGATAGTAGAATGCTAAAAGCATAACTTACATCATATATATCATAATAATACTCAAAGCATTACTCACACAATAGATACATAGGTATGTAAAAACTATTTGAGGGATCTTTGGGTCATAAGTTAACAGGTTTCAGAGGAAGCATAACAAACACAGCAGTTATATGAGAGATTCTATTTATATTATTTTTTCTGTATTTCACATTTTAAAGTGAACAAAAGTACAATTAAAAATTATATTTTTTTTAAAGAATTTGTCTCAAAGAATAGGCAATTTAAAAAACATTGTTTAAATATGAAGTCTGATAAAAATATTGAATTTAAAACTAATAAAGTGGTAAATATGATTATTTAAAAAAAAAAAACTAAAAAGTAAATGATGCAAATAAATGAAAAGTTATAACTGAAATAAAACCTAAAAGAGAATTGTTATCTTACCTTTTCATAAAGGGAGTGGAATTCATTGTAGCGGCGAAAGATGAACCAGGTGCGTCCAGCAGAATTGACCACCACTTTGTAGACCTGCACATGGAAAAGAGAAGTCAGTATGTTCCAAAGACAGAGGAAACTGGCTGCAAATGGTTTTTCTGCCTTCACAAGTTTAGACAGACTTTTACGGATGGGTAAACAAAAAAATGGACAATTGTCTATTTTGTCATGTCCTGATTTTGAAGAACAGAGATGTAAATGGCTTGAATGGTAATGTAGGCAAGGTGAGCATGAATAAGGAGAGGATTTAATTATCACAGGTTGGGGTGCATGGGTATAATATGGAAGATGAGATGACAAAGAGTAAAGTGATGCATGTTCTTTGGCTTTCTTCTTTTTCCTCTGTCGTTTTATCATTCTGACCTTTGTTGTCATTGTAGTAGTTTCTTGGTAAGGTACAACAGAGACATGAGTAACATCTTCGCTGGTCATGTTAGGGTGAATGGCATCCCCAAGGATAATCGGATGAATTACTCATGCAATGATTAAAAAGAGAAAGAAAAATTGTTTTACGTCCAGTGACTACTGAGTGCCCAAGCAAAGGTATACCTTTGTGCGGTTCACCAAGTTAGGCTTGTGAATTACAAGAATGACTAAGAAAAAAAAAACTAGAGAGTGTTACAACCATTCAGTACCTCTGATAGCAGTAAACATCTAAAACAACAAGCTAAGTAGGAAGTGTCCGGGATATTAGAGTGTTTGATTTGGTGGTTAGATTAGCAACCTTGTAGCTAAGAGGTCTTAAATTTCATCCAAAGTATTAAATAGATAATATTCATTGCTATAAATCCAATCATTAAAAGAAAAACTTATTTCCAGTCAAGAGAAAAAAAAAGCTTCCTACATTTCATAATATTCAATAAAACTGTTAAATCCACCATAAACTTGACATTATAGAATCAAAAACATCTAGGAAGATATTATTCTTAAAGAACAAAATCTTTTTAAGACACAGTAATAAAAGTTTGGATAAAAAATTTCATCATATGAGTATTTGTTTTTCTTTTACACTTTAAAAAAAGAGATTGAAAAAATAATTTTGGTGTAATATCAACATTTATCCATAAAAATTAGACAAAGTTTATGATGAAAGACATAAGGTGTTGAATAGAAATTGCCATAGAAAGGAAAACAGAAAATTTTACAGGCTAAGGCTATGAAATGCCAGAATAAATAAAAATTTTACTGAAATGTAGATAAATATAATTTGCATATATGTTAAGTTTTTAGAAATTTAAAGTTTTAAAACTTACAAAATGTCAGCTCTAAACAAATAAAATTTTAAAAAATTCACTCAAGAAATATTTAAAATTTCAGTTTCACTTGTGATAAGATATACTAATCACCACCTGTAATTGCTTGTTGATGATGATTTGTAAAAAATCTTTTAAAAAACCCGATCATAAAAATACAGAAACTATTGAAGTGAAATTGGTAAGTTTTCAGAGACTTAAACATGTAGTATATTTATGAATACTCAATAGAAATGTTTTAAAATACTACATAACATGGATTTTACTATTTTTATGAATTGAAATATAAACAGTAATTTAAAAGCGCTTTTTCTGCAAGCAAACAAAGTGAAATATCTGAAAGAAAGACAAATCAAATTTTTGAAAAACTTATTCTTAAGATTCACAAAAGGCAAAGACATTAAAATGACAGTAATGCATTATTTGATAAAGTCTTTTTTAATGAAATATCTTGCAGATTTGATATTTGCCTTAATGCAATAATTAGTTTTGCCTGTAGAAGAAAAGATGGAAAATGTTTCCTGTCTGAAACAATATTGGATTGTAAGACAAAATGGTCAGTTAAAAAAATAAGACACTGATAAGATATTAAAAGTAAAAGAGGAATATCAATAATATCAAGAACAGTCAAAGATTTGAAAAAAATATTGGCAAATACTTTCATGTCATTATTTTCTCTCTTTTCCCATCTACTTGATTATTTAAAAAGAAATAAAATTGATCTATTAATCACTTGACCAATCAATTGCAAGCATCAAATAAGTAATTTTCTAAGTTCCTCGGTGATCTATTTGAGTGAAATAGAAAGTAAACAGCAAAGATGAATCTAACTTAATAATTGTGCTGTGCAGTGTCTATAAATATTAAAGAGAAATCTAAGCGAACTACAAAATATCTTTAAAATTCTGTAAAAGAAACAGCAAACAAAGAAAAATATGTTATAAAAATGAATTAATGATAATAACTCATCATGAGTTAAGAATTATGAACAAACATTCTAAAACATATAAGTATGAAAACAGTATTTCTTCAATGTATCAAGTTTATTTTATTACTGCTAATATCTCATTTAGTTATACTATAGCAATATTATAAATACTTCTAATGTATATTTCTAATATTATAATTTTGGATCACAACAGTTTTTATAATTATTATTTGTAGTTACTATTCTGAAAAGAAATTGTAAATTTTTAAATGTTTAGTGAGGATAAGGTAAGCATTTTTGTTTTGTATTTAAAAAAAAAGAAAAAAGAAAAAGATTGTAGACATATGAAAAAGTAATGAGTTGTTAAACAAGAATAATTTTTAATAAAACTTTTTTATAAAGAAAATTAATTTGAAAAAATTTATTGAAAATCATTTTTATTAAGGGATCATTTTTATCACTGAACCTGACAAATGTAAAGAAAAAGCAAAAATTCTTTTAGGTTGAAATAAATAGATTAGCTCTTAGTCTGTTATTACTAAAATTATAGCTTCTTTTGTATTGCAAGTCTGCCTTAAAGTATTATTAGCTCAAGTAAAAAATTGGGATTTGACAAATACTAAATGACTGAAGGAAATAATAGAAATAAGTATTTTGAACAAGCAAACATCAGTTTTAGATATAGATGAGAACATAACTACAACTAGTTAAATACCAGGTGTTTTCTTATAGTATGAGAAACTGATAAAATATATATGAAATAAGTAAAGAAAATTGTAAAATACTAATGAAATATCTGTATCTTTTAGGTGGAATATTGTTAAAAAAAAATGAGGTGGGGGGTACTATAGTTATTTAATTACCTATTGTATACAGAATTGTTCAATGCAGATTTTCAAACTGGAAACCAAGTGGTTTAAGCATGTACATAAATATTAATACAGTTGGACTTATTATCCCATATTAAAGAAGTAAAAAGTTTCACCAGTTCCAATAGTTATATTTTATGTTTGTAAAGTACTTGTATATGAGAAAATGTATTTAATTCCACATTGTATGATTGGCTACTAGACTTTGTTACAAAGAACAGCATAAAATTTAAAAGAAATATATAAATGCCAATCTAGAATTTGACAATACCCTTTTTATACTGTTATGATGAATAATCAATGCTTCTTCTTAAAATGATGACATGAGAGACTATAAAAGAATTAAAATAGAGGCATCTAAATTTGAACCTCAAATAAAATGGAGATTTTTTTAAAGAATGATCTTAAAATTGAAAATAACAATTTTAAGTTTTCAAATTTAGGCATATTTTCAAACAGGATTATTAACAAACAAGGAAATACACCTGCTGTTGTACAATGGTTAAGAAGCTTATATTGAAAATAAATTAATTAGTGTAATGAGTTTGAGTTTCCCAGGGACTTTTGGAAGACTAAACTTAGTAAATAACTTAATAAATGTCAAAGTCTTTTACAAGTTTTCCACCCAAAGAGTAAAATAACACAAGTATAAACTTTGTCTTGTTAAAAATATCTATTTGAGACAGAAACTATAAAAATATTATAAAATAAAAAAATATTAAACTGCATTATGAAAATAAAAAATTATGGTAGTATAAAAATCTGTACATTAATGCTTATATGTTATTTTTTATTCTGTAAAATTTGTTACTCAAAAGATATTTAATTTCTTGCCAAACAGGACAAATCAGTCAATGAATCACAGAAGAAAAATGACATTTTGGCTTTTGGTATATGATAAAGTGGAGTGAATTTTTTATGTTTTAGAATTTAAAAGTCAGTTTCAATTTTAACTAATACTAATGGAAACCTTTGTTTTGATGACGTCATTACTGGATGTCTATCAAAAATGATTTGACTTTAAAAGTAACTAAGTGGAACATTATAAAAACTGAAATCCATAAGACCTAAAAAAAAAAAAAAATATGAAGCATAGGTAGTTTAATTCAGTTATCAAAAACTGTTGAGTGAAACAGAAAAATGATACTTTCATTAAAATTCAACAGACAATAATAATTAATGATTTAGTGATTACATTGAGAAATAGTGAATATAAGGATTCAGAGTTCAGTACAATAAAAAAATCCTTTTTCTTTATAAAAGTGAACAAAGTTTTACTTGTAAAATCTAAAACAAAATATTCAAATTCTAAAGAAATTGAAAAAAAAAGTCTCATGAAAACAAAAACAAATTGAAAATCAAATTGAAGCACTATTACTTAAATAAAAGCAATATAGTAAATGGAACTATTACTTAAATAAAAGCCCCTACAAATAGTAAATGGAAACAGAAAACTGAACTGAAATTGTCAATGAAAGAAAAAGACCCCAAAACAGAGCTGTAAATAAATTAGATACAGACAAAAAATAAATTAATTATGTCACAACAACAAAGTAATGAGTCAATAGCAATTGAAAGAGAGAGTGAGCAAATAACTTACAAATGCACCAACAGACACAGACATTAAAAGAGAGAGTTTATGGTAAAACTTAAAGTGAAGCAGACAGTAAAATAAAGACATTAGGGAATGACAGAAGGAAATGATTGAATTAATGCCTTGTTAGCCATTGTAGTGGTTGTTGTTTTCAAACTGACAGTTGAAAAAATGTGACTCCTTTGTTTTTCTTCAATTGCTATATTAAAGTTACGATAAAAGATGTCCACCCATTTCTTCCTGCCTTCATTTTTTTTTTTTTTTCTTTCCTTTTTAAAATTTTTTGGTTTGGTTTGTTCTGGATTGGATTAGATCCATTGAGGTTTTTAATACAGTTATTAATTTTACCAACAATATTTGTAATAAAGCTGTTAAGACATGTGTATATTATTAAAGTTATAAAAATAATTAGAATAGTATGTCCCTGTATTGAAGTATTGGTTGCAATTAGTGGATGACATGTGGTGCATGCAGCTGTTAAGAGTTTAGCATATTCATGTCATATAGTACAGAATTTGGTTTCTAAATAGTTGTATAATTGAATAAGAGAGGGAGGATTAACTGTATACTTTTGTGATTGGTCAGTCTTTTGGATTTAAGGGAGAGGGAGTGACTGTGGTCAAAGTTATTTATTTTAACTGGCTTATTTATTTTTCACTTGTAACGTCAGTGACTATTATTAAGCAAAACCTGTATGAAGTCTGAATTGATTTGCTTGTGTTTCAAATTAAATAAGTAATTCTGTAAATCTTATTATTAAAAAATGAAGTAAAGTCATATTCAATCAAGGTTTTGTTATGAAATTCTGTTTCTTAAATAAAAGGAAACTATGTCACTTGCTAACAAAAGAATTTAAAATAAAAATTGAATATCTATAAACTTACTGCATAAAGTGGCAATATGGACACATGACTGAGTGGTTAGAATGTTTGCTTTTTGACCATGAAACCCAAGTTTCAATTTCATGATAATCAATTTATCAGGAAGGTGACTTCTTGATGTTATTGACATGGGGAGGTGATTCCACTATGCAGCACCTTCGGAAAATGACTGAAAACCCTATCAAAGGTTGAACCAAGCATTGCAAGTGAAACTGGGTAGACAAAACTATTTGGGAACTGTCAACGGTTGTGCTAGCATGGTCACAAGTCATTGTGATTGAGGGTTTGAATGTACAGGCCTTGTTTAGACTGTTGATCCTGCCAGATAAGGCACTTTCTCCCAGAAACTGTAACTAAGGTCTGCTACTGTATAAAACATGGGTGGGCTCTGTGGGTGTTGAACAAATACAAACGTACCTGAGTCAGAGTCCTTAACAGGGATTGTCTAGCCACCCTAGTTGACAGGCAAACTCAGATATGAACAACCAGCCATTATCACTATAAAGTGACAAAATTTTAGAAGTTATATATAGACAATAATTGCCTACAAAGAAGTTATCTGCAAAGTATCTTGAGTAAGATAGGTATAATAAAAAATTCTTGCCCAGTTTTGGGGGGAAAAAAAAGGAACACAAGATAGACAAAAGATCATTAGTAGGAAAATTCCAATTTAATTTAAATACTTGCAAAAATGTCAGGATATCAACTAACTGAAATCAGTTTATGAAGTAAAGTGTTTTTACTTTTTTTTTTATTATTCTTTTACTATCCAAAGCTGGAGTTGGCTTACATAAAAGGTACATGAAATTAATTTCTTGGTTTGAAATCAAAGACATATTTTTAGAATGTAAACATTTAAGAGTCATTTAGCAACATGCTTTATATATTTGCTCTGAATAAATTTAGGTATTCAAAATTGCTTTAATTAATGCTGCTATTTTTTAATTATTTATATAAACTTTAGAGATATTTACTAATCTAGATATAGCATAAAGTCAAATGAAGAGGAGTGACATTAAGGAGATTATGCTGCACCAATCTTTGAAGTAAAAAGTGTGTTCAAATTCTGTATTCAAAATCCTGGCATTTTCCTGAAGCCAAACACTGATCTTTTGTTACCAGTAGGAAATACACAATTATCCGAGCCACACAGCAGGCTGAATACAAGTTAGTTTCTTCAGAATTAAATTATTCTTGTATGAAATTCAAATCATGATAAAATCATTCTGTGCACAAGTTAAATTAAAGAAAATAAATGTTTAAAGCAATTTTATTTCCCTCATTTAAATAAATCTATGTCATTCAAAATATGGAGACAAATTATAGAAAATATAATGGGAAGATTCATATCCAAAAATCAAATATCCAAGATTGCAATTCCAAAGATCATAAATCAATCTCACAAATCCAAAGTCAACAATGCTGGGGGTGTAAATCCAAAGTGGTCAAAAATCTATATCTACAATACACAACTTCTTTCTTCACCCATGATAATACACACTGCTGGAATGGTGCAAATGGTCACAAAAATGTCCAACATAGCAGTTACCAGTCAATGACATGTTTAGGTAAACCAGCAGACCCAACACACTTCCTATGACTTTCGGTCACTGTATTTTTAGGCATTTCTCAAGCAATTTTTAGAAGTAACATTTTTTTCTTATTTTACCTGTTTTCAGCTGGAACATCAGCATCTAACAAAATCAAAGAACTGAATGATAAGGTCTGATTAAAATGTTAATGTAAGAACAGAGAAGATTGAAAGGGTACTGTAGAAGGAAATAAGAACAGAGGAGATTGAAAGGGTACTGTAGAAGGAAATAAGAACAGAGGAGATTGAAAGGGTACTGTAGAAGGAAATAAGAACAGAGGAGATTGAAAGGGTAGTGTAGAAGGAAATAAGAACAGAGGAGATTGAAAGGGTACTGTAGATGCTGACTATGCCTTAATGTAGGAAATGTTCACAATATGATTGTAAATGTTTTTTTTAGATGACTTCCATGTTAACATTCACACTCAATTTTATGACTATATAGTGTTCTGGTTAAGGAGATGAAAAAGTATTTGATAGTGTTCAGTAGGTAATATTCATTATCATAAGTTTGTTTAAAATAGTCTCATTTTGAACTAAAAGTTTTTTTTTTTTGTTAAATACTTTGATAAAGTTTAAACATAAAAATTTGATTTGGCAACAAATGGAATACTAATGGGGAATTATTAAAAGAATAATAGACTAAAAATTATTTTTTTTAAACAAAACTCAACAATTCTCAAAATTTAACAGCAGTTTTCATTATCATAAATGACAATTTTATTGAATAAACCAATGTCAAGCAAGAAAACAACTTTCTTAGACTAAATTTTTCAAGTAACTATATATTAGTGACAACTACCTTATACTCATAGCAAACTTGATTAATCAAAAATGAAGAACCACCTCACCTATAGCACACTAATATTGTGGCCTTGTGCCAGATTAGACTAATCATAATATATTGGAAGTTTAATATAGAGTTATGGTTAGCATGGTTATCAGTTCACTTAAGTTTGGGTGCTCTATTATTATGGTCTTATATAAGACTAAAACCAAGTACTGAGTAATGATCTTAAAGAGTGCTTGCAAGATATGGAAAAGATGCAGTGGTTTTATACATTTTTTAATAACTGATACATTATGAAATTTAGAAGATAAATATGTACATTAACTCACAATTAGGTACAATGGTTTCATATCTCCCACTCCATACACTGGACTTTTTTTTTTAGCTCCATTCAGTCTAAAGAAGACTTTACAAGACAGAAAAGCTTATTGACTTGTTATTTATTTTGCTTACAGCCTCTCAATATACAAACACACATTTTCAGCTTTACTGATTTATTACTCTTAAGCAATTATATGTATAAGTTAGTGAGTAAAGACAATAAGTACAAGAGTAGTAATGGATTTTATTCATCATAAAAGAACATTTTTACATGCCTAGCTTGTCTATCTTGTGGTCAGAGAGGTCAGTAAATTGATGGGAAGAGACAGGCTCAATTAAGTATAGACTGTACTTTTAACACATTTATTTATCATGGTGTTTCTTACTTGTGTGTAATAGATCAATGGTAGAGAAATCTAAATGAGGTCAGAAATATCAGAGATATTATTAAGAAAATGAACTGAAAGGAAATAAATAATAAAGAAAAACTAAAGTTTATTGCAGCTTAGCTCTCTGTAAAGATGGCTTGTTTCTTTGGATAGTCTCTTAGCTAAAATAATTAATGTATTTCTAACTGGTGCCAGATTACAATGTTCAAGTCTATGTAAAAGAATGCTGTTTTTTTTTTAAGCAAGAAGTTCCTTACCACTTAGAATCTTCTTCACCCTATTTAGTACTGTACTAAGCTAAGATCAGATCAGATGAACTGTTCCTTGATAAAGTATAAATAACATCAAAAACAAATTGTATAAAAAATATAAACAAATTATTAAAATGATAAAATTCAACATTACTTGCAATAATAATAATTAGATTATAATTAACACTAATAGTAAATGGTATAAGATAATTTTGTGTAATTTTATATGAGACAATAGTAAATATAAATTACATTAACAATGGCGATTGGTGATAAAAGATGGAAAGTAATCAAAAGTAATAGTGAACAAGAGACGCATTTTCATTGTTGAGGACAAATAAGAAAACCAATGATAGAAACTATTCATTGTTCTTACTGAACAATGAATAGAGATTTAAATACCTAACACAGTTACATTACTTTATGTAAAGATATGATATAATATTATAATAGGACTTTTGTGTAACAGATCAATGTAACATGCCAAAATGATCTATAATGAACAATAATATTTTTATTACTCTATATAAAATCTTTTGGTCAAGAAAATCAGTATAAAACAACCATTTTTCTCTGAATTATATTAAAAAGTTCTTCAGTCTTGCATGTTGGGTTTATCACAATATTTTGGTTACTGAAATCTCCCAGGATGTGAAACACCATTTTTAACTTTTAAGAAATGTTTAACTGAATCCATTATTTTCTCTGGTGTTGATAGGTGGGTATTGTTCTTATCATTTGCTGCTTCTTTTATATCTCTGTCTTCCTTCATAGGAATTTTCCCCATCTTCTTTTGTTGCAGTATGGTTTTCTCTACTCAGACTCTACTGCTTGACTTACTGAGTTCACAAATTTGAGTGCAGGAGATTACAAGATGTAAAAGTACAAGTGCAATAAAAAATGTTAAAAAAAAACAAACTTGAAAGTCCTAATGAATTTTGGCATAATGATGATTATAATAATATACAAATAGATTTTTATGTAAAATTTTGATGGGTAATTGTTTACAATCAGAGATTTAAAAAAATAAAAGCTCTTCTAATTTTGGTCATTGCTTTTCTCCTTTGCTTGTGCAATGTTTCAACTAGTTTATTCTCTATTCTTTCCCAGGCAACTATGTCTAGAGACACAAAAAAATCACTCAGTATAATTAATATTCAAGAAATGATTGAAATAAGAATGATTAACATTGCTATAATTCTTAGGATACAAAATGCTAAGGTTATCAAGGACAATCAAAGATAAATAAGCATTTGAATTATATTTTTTAAATGCCATATTCCTTCAGGACATAGGATTCTGTGGTGAGACATGATTGCCTATCTGTGAAATGCCATGCATTCTTGAGAAAAATAGCTGAATGGTTTCCTGTTGCCTTCTCCAGTTTTAGATTTCAATTTTTTTTTCTCTTAGACTAGTTGCCACCCATGGTTAGAGATTTCTGTCTACCCTGCTGCTTAACATATAGTTAGTTGGAGAGATTAAATGGATTCATGCCTTTCCCAAAGGTATTTATGTGAAAGTGAATGCAACAGACTTGCTCAGAATTTGAATTTCAATTGCCAATTGAACTTTTCATGTTATCCATTACATTACCAACACATCTATTAATAGGTGATATAAAATATTATTAAATACAGCAAAAAGAGAGAGAAGAGCTGCAGCTTTAAGAAAACATTATTCAATCTCCAGGAGTACCCATCGAGGCAAACAGATGATGATATTTGTGACTTAACAGAAAGTACAAAAATACCAAAACCAGAGTGTGTGAAATAATTAAATAAAAATACTAATCATAATGACTGGGGCACTAGTAATAGTCTTAAGATAGTTCATGAAGAGACCATAACAAATAGCTTTAAGAACTCTACAAACAATTATGAATTAAAGGTGATGTTTTTGATGTTTGTTTAGCTGCATAGCAACTCCTTATAGGTCATTTAATACTAAAATTTAATTTTCTTATGAGTATTAGTAATTTCTTTTACAAAAATGTATTTCTGGAAATTGTTTTTTTAATTTTTTACAAAAATCTATTGCTGGTAATTTTACTATAAAATTTTTTATACTTTCATAGTATTTTGACCCCAGTTTGGGTTTTAACTATTTGCCCATAGCTTGGACCCTAACAGGTGCTACCACCATGGGTCAGGGTGAACCTGGGAATGACAGCAATTAAGAGGTGGTTCCATGCTCCTCAAAACTTCCTGATCAGAAGCCTTGATGCCGGATGTAGTTTATCATCATATCCAGTACAGATGAATTATGGGTGGCAAGGATACCAAGAAAAATGACTGAAACTAGAATAGGCATTGTATCTCTAGATTTCAACAATAATTTCACATACACACTGTCCAGAAAATGCTGGGGGTGAATAAAAAAAAAAAAAAAAAAAAAAAAATGAACACAGATTTTACATTTCTGAGAAAGATTAGAAATTCTTTCCAATTCCTAATACTTAAATAACATACAAGAGAGAACACTGAACTTTGTACGACAACAGCAAAGAAAATCTTAAGTGAAGAGACTAGAAAAAATAAATACAATAACCTTTAGAAGAATATGAAAAAAGCAAAAGAATGAATGTTGGTTCTCTTGTAATAAGATTTATTGCATGTAGTACAGAAATATTGGACAGGAAGAATAAGATTGTCTCAACTGATATATTGATTCCATACAAGATGGTAATGGTCAGGGAATGGGATATAATAAAGACTTTATGCACATTTGAAGAATTTAAAAAAAAAAATAAGGATTTGTAGTTTTAATACATTAAAGAAAAAGTAAAATTGGTAATTACAGAATTGTAAACAGGTAAATTAGCAAAAAGAAAAACAGGCATTAAATTACAGGAAATAAATGACTGAGAAGCACTTTTAAGTATAATTTTAAAAAGTGAAAAAAAATTCTTATTTTTACCATATTAGGTATATTAAAATTAAAATGATTTCTTTTAGACTTATGAAAACCTTTATAGTGAGGTGTTCTTAAGAATATAATTTTCTAAATGCAAGATTAGAATACAGAGTTAAAGTGTGGGTGTATCTTTCATAAAGCATTCTGGAAAAGCAGACAAATTAGTTTTAAAACAGATATACACTTTGACACCATTGGTATATTAATGACTTAAACCATGTTGGCACAAACATTATATTTCAAACATTAAACATAGCGATTTCCTTCATTTCTATAAGTGTTTGATAATGTGTATAATGTGGCTCAAGACCAAAAATATTATCTAAAATCCCGCATGCAAAAGTGAGCCTTTTTGATAAGCTAATATATAACTGTCACTATAAGAAATAAGAGTGATTTTTTTTCCTTTGAATATTCCCTGTTGTAATATTGAGGAAACTAGTTTTTTCATTTTTTTTTCTATTTGTTTAAATTTAAAAATAAACTATTATATAAATTTTATCTCAGTGATATCTACTTAAATTTGTATACAATAAATGTATCCAATATATTGTAAAAAGAAATAATATCAGATTATGCATGAAAAATCCATTAATTCCTTAGAAATTTCCTTGTTTACATTTTGGATACAAAAATAAAGTTACCAGTTATGGGATTTGAAAGATCTTAATGAAAAATGTTCTTCCTTCATGTAAGTAATTGAGTCTGGCTTTGCTATAAAAATCCTTTGTGGCTGAGTGGTCTAAAAGCATTTTGCACTATATGGTTTCTTCTGAACTCTGCCAAAGTGGACATTTTCTTTATTAAAGGACTCTCAGAAATCCAACCCAGTGTCTACTCAAACATATGTGCTAATTATAACATATGCAGCAATTAGAAAGACTTTAAGTATGTAATTATAGTATTTTTTTGAAAAGAATCCATACTAAAATTGTCTCTTGATTTAAGAATATGCCAACAATATGAGTAGTAATATGAAATCAGAGGATTTTCAATCACATCAGACTTTATTCATAATAAGCATTAAAGAAGATCTAAAATAAATTTTTGAAAAAAGAACTCTCATGAACCTTTATCTGAAAAAGTTTTTCTTATAAACTAATATTGAAAATTGCTCTTCAGATCCAGTAATTAAGTCATGTCTACTCAGTGTTTAATAATTGGACTGGTTTTCTTTCTTATTGACTTTTACTCTAATTTGGAGAAACCTGAAAACTCTTCTTCACCACTCATGTGTCTTATATGCCATCAAACATGGTAAATAAATAAACCTGTAGAGGTATAATTAAAAAAGAAATTAAACAGGAAATAAGAATCATGTGGTATTCACATCAAACTTATGGGTGAAACTAAAAAAGCAGACCCCCACCAACCAACATTTTAAATGGTTATTTCTTTTCACTTCACAAAATTATGACAAAAAATATTGTACAGATAGTGCTTCAGGGAGAAGGCTTAAAATGAATGTTAAGTTCTGATTGGTACATTTTAATGTATGCAACTAATTTATATTGGGACTGTAATATATATATAAGCACCAGTATATTCTAAAAAGAAACAGGTGGTATGCAAATAGGTTTTAAGCATAAGCTATTGCAGTGCTAGGTGAAAAAACAAAAACATCTCAGTGTTCAGTTAAAAATGTCTATATGTGCATTCTATATACATATGTAACTAAATGAATATGAAAGTATATTTATAGACATATGCATCTTTGTTTGCATGGATAATGAATCAGGTCAAAATAACAGGTTTAAATGTCAATATAAGATTCTCAATAAGTATCCAAAAAAAAAAAAAAAAAGATTATTTACACTAATATCCTCATCTTCACTTCATTATTCATTATTTCCAATAGCTTTCAGCTCATCTTTTTTTTTTTTAACCTTCAGGTTCCAATTCGAAAACTTCACATATCTGATCATCAAAGATTTGTCAATATATGAATGAAGAAAATAGATTCTCATTAACAAGTGCAAAAATTAATACATTTATAACAAGAAACATTTTAAAGTTATAGCACTATCATGGAGTTAAATATGAGTTAGGAACTTTAATCAAGTTCAGGTCATGGCAATGTTTAATCTTTGTGCTTGCAAAAAAAAAAAAACAAAAAAAAATGATGTATCAAAAGGACAGTTATTTTCTTGCCACTGAGTGTACACTTGACTCTTTAGTGTTTTTAAAAAACAATGATTATAATTTTAATAAAACCTAAACATATGAAAATAGATATATACATTTTCTTTCTTGAGAATTGACTACAAAGATATTAAACACTATTTATTTATTATATTGCTTATTTAATTTGTTGGCAGATTTTCTAGCCAGTTTTTTTAAAAATTAGCCATGATTTAAAACTTCTTCAAAATTATGTCTTTCAAAAAAAAAAAGAAAAAATAAGTAAGTAAAGAGGTAAACTATAATTGCTGGAGTTTCAGGCTTTGGATTTCTATTCATTATTAGTCTGATCCCAGATCACGATAATAAAAGAAAATTGGAAAATTAAAACAAAAAGTAATCTGAGTAGAAAATGTATTATACCCGGAAAATCATAGGTTTATTCAAATTTTCTTGTTCAATAGTTCATTGATATTTTATAAAATTATGCATAAAATCTTGTTTTCAGAGTTATTTAATTTCTTTATAAAATGGTAAATAATAAATATTGCATTGGACTTGGTTCACAACTGTCCTTTTGACACTGTTTTTATTTTTTGCAGGCACAATGAAAGGTAATGAAACATTACCCAGGTCATAATTTATTCACTGATGTACCAGCTACAATTTAATCATAACAGTGTAATGTTGGGTTGTTTTCCTAAGCAAAAATGTCTCAAGAGAAAACAGATTTAAAAAAAAAATGATAAATACTTTTTTTAAATAAATGCTTCTTGAGATTCTAGGTGAAATTCCAGGAAAGCATATGTTCTGATGACGTGTGTGTGTTCAAAATTTGCTATATTTATAGGGGATGAGTATGGAAGTATCAAAGATAAAATGCTTGTATAGACAGTGTGGACATAGAAATCAACACTGTATGTCATTTTCATTTCTTAAATGATCTTCAGACATCCATAGAGTCAAAAGATAGCTAGAAGCTTAAAACTGACAGTTACAGTGATGACTTCAATGTGCATGCTGTGTAGAGAAAAAAAACCAAAGTTAATGCTAAAAATGTTCTTGTTTTTTTAATAGAAAAAGTTCTACAGGATAGGGGTTATAGAGTAAATCTGCAAATCTTTTAGATTGTGAATGACATCTCATTTGCACAAATTCTAGATTATATTCTACAAAATTAAAAATTTTATTTTAATTTATTTAAAGGTAGAGAAAATACAATATTATTTAAAATCACATGAATAGTTTTCTTCTTCCATTATATTTCAATATATTTTTGTTTTAAGTAAGTGTATTTTTCAAAACATTTGACAATTTATAAAAATTTTCTTTGTATGTCTACTTGTCCAATGAAAGAAAAATTATGAGTTTCTAGGTGCCATAAGAGGGACTATTCAAACTTACTAATCTCGATGGCATATAGGCTGCACTCCCCCAACAAATTGGCTGAAAAAATAAAAATAATAAATAAAGCAACACCCTACCTACATACATACATAGCTAGCTATATCAATAAGTCTAATGATGAAAAAAAAAAAAAATCATTTATTTTACAGAACAAATACTTATTTTCAACATAATCATGTCTTTTGACAATGCACTTAATTTAGTGGTGAATATTAATCCCATAGATTGAACATTATACAGTGAAAATTTCAGATCAAAACTTAACTAATAATCATGAATCAGGTTATGGACTTGTTGATCCACTTTCAGATGAGAAAATGAAGCATTTCCATTAGTCAATACAAGTGTAAACTACAACCAATATTTCCTTACTAAAATGGAGGATGACTTTTTTTCTTTTTTTCTCAGGTCTCCTATCAGTCAGTTAAGTGCTATACATGATTACACATTTAGGCAATCATGTCTCTTTTGATTCATGACTGACTAGGCACAAGATTTTCTCACTGCCGTTTCTTTCTGCAGTAGACTGGTGGCCAACCAAGGCTATAGGACCTAATCTGCCTGTCCTGCTATTCAATCCATAGCTGGGGGGAATAAGAGAGGGATTCATACCTTTCCCAAGGGTATTTGCATGTAAATGAATATAAGAAACCTGACTGGAATTCAAACTCGGCTTTCCAATTTCTCATTCAGAGCCATTATCCATTAGATCACACTGCCATATCTCCTATACACTACAACTATCAAAAATGGAAATGGATTATAACACTGTGTGTGTGTGTTGGGGGAGAGGGCTCTGTACAAATATCATATTGAAAAAGCTTTTACTTTAAATATTATTTTTAAAACCATTGATTTTAGGATCAGCCTAAACTAATAACACTTTTAATAAAAATTAATCCACTAGCACTTCTTTGAAAGATGTTTTACTTTATTTGCTCTAAATAAGTAAGTAAAAACAAATATAATAGGAAAAAATATGTAAGTATGAATTTATTATGCAGAAAAAATTTCTTCACTATCTTTTACAATGAATTTAAAATATATATATATATATATATATATATTTAATATCTCATTCTATATCTATAATTCTCAAAATGTGTGTGCGTGTGTGGTTGGATGTTGTTTATGCGTTTTCAGTTTTCATCTAATTTCAATGAATTTTTTTTTTGTTTGATAATTCTTCAGTGCCAGTTTTGAGTCCATATTACACATTCCCCTTCCCTTGGCCAAGCAATCAATCTCTTTCAAGTGAGGTTGCCTTTTCCGTTGCATAAAGCCTATGACTACAGTTTTAAGGCTTTGCTTTCATTGTCGTTTATAGCCATTCCCAATTTAAATTTTTTATTGTCCTGCCAGTTTTTGCATTTGCATTCACCATAGTAATAAGTAAGCTTGCTTTTTTATTACTCAACATTTATTTTTCCAACCTTTCCTAAAGTTATTCGAGACTTGCCTAAGACATGCCACCAAAGAAAAGAACCTAAGTTGCAAAACTGCTGCCCCCAGGTCTGCCATGCAAATAAGAGATAGTGAATCATCTTTAGAATGTTCAGTTTGCCTGTCTCAAAATGCCTCTTGGAATGCTTCAATCAGAGTAACTGGGTCTGAAGATCAACATAGCCATCAGCTTTCCAGAAGAGCATACCTAAACACTTCTGCATGTGAGGCTGAAAATGATGATCAAAGGACTCAACGGCTGAGGAGAAACGCTTCTTCAACTGCTGCTGCTCTGCATGAGGCTGAAACAAGATTGAGAATGCAAAAACGGCCCTTTTAAGGGCCATCCCACCAATTCAAATTATTAACCCCCCCCATTTGGGGATGTGCCTCAGTTGCACCCAATTGTTGTTACTAATATTGATTTTCAGGTGGGCTTACTTTAAACTTAAACTGCTCCATTTGAATGGTAAAAATTCCCAGTAATGAAAGACTCAGTTGAAGACAGGTTATACTACTAGTCAAGTATAAGCAGAAACATTTATGGCAAATCCCAAGATAAATAAAATGCTTTGAGTAACATGCGTTAGCAATCAACATAAAATTTTATCAATTCCAAAATTCATTGTTCCAAATAGAAAAGGAAATATTTGAAATATTACTTAAAATGAATCCTCAGTTAATCCAAAGTTAAAGTTATTTTAGTAAAACAGTCTTCAAAAATTTCTTATGGTATGCTACAATTTCACATTCTTACTATTCCCAAGCAGTCATAGAAACATAATTCTGGAGAAGCACTGAAATTTAAAAGAAAGAAAAATGATGATAGAAATCACAGGTGAAAAAGAGAATATTAAAAAATATTGCATCTATTTTTATTTGTTGACAAGCAAGAAATATTTTCTACTTACTAGATTTCATATTAAGTCATATTTTATTGATTATAAAATGATTCATCTGCCTATCTACAAAGTTCTCCATATGTCTTGAAATATTTTCAGTGTTATATGTCAAAATTATCAAATATGAAATTTACTTTGGTTTTAAATTGTAAATTTATATTTATATTCACAATTCAGCTGTTAACCAATGTTATCCCTTTTAGTGTCTATGTGTTTCAATATTCTTTCATTTAACAACTTTGAATAACTATAATATCTGCTGTCGAATATATGTATAGGTTTGCCAATTGCTAGGATCACACTCCACCTTGCTCACATGAACAAAATCTTTAATGTGTGTGCAATACCAAAGCATTTTAATTAAGGGAGAAATTGATAAACAAAAAAAAACAAAAAAAAAAAACAACAACAACAAGGTGATGCTGATAAATTTTCAGCCTGATATTTTTTTTTTAAGAGCTGGACCAAAAATTTCAGAACTTCCTACATTTTTATTTCTTTACAGCCGCTATCTAAATTCTTACCAGTTAATAGATCAATATATACATGTATAACCATTTGAAACTTCTTATATAGTATATCCAAACAAAATTAGTGATACCTAAGAAGTATACTTGGAAAGTTAATTTCTATTTGGTAATCATTTTACAAAATTGACTTAAGATGGAAGAGAAAGGAGAAGAAAAAAATTAATCTATTTGTGCATTTTATTGCAGCAGTGTAAAAATCCTCTTTAACTGTTTTTTTTTTTTTTTTACCCAAGATCAGTGTTATATCTATTTAATAATGTATATATTGGGCGAATTTCAAATCTGAATCAAAACAATTTTAAAAAATACAATATCTACATGTATTATTTTATAAAAACACATGCATAGGAATGAAAATACCAAAGGTTGAAAATTTAATACTTTTTAATAATATTGATTTTTGTAATAATGTCAAAAGAAACTTGTTTGTGTATACAGAGACCAAAAAGAATGGACTTCTCAGATGAACAGATTATCTATTTGAACAAAGGCAAAAAATATCACATGATTTTTCATTCAATGTTAGAGAGTACAAAAAAACAAAAATGGAGGATGTAGTAATATTTCATTAAACATTGGAAAATATTAACTCATAAGTGTGGACATATATCCAGCTGAGACAAGACAGAAATATATTTTTGTTTTATTTAACTGAAACATAAATTTTTATTAGCTCTCTTGATACATTTAAAAAAATAAATATATCTTTATTTATTTTTTAAATGTATCAAGAGAGCTAATAAAAATTTATGTTTCAGTTAAATAAAACAAAAACATATTTTGATATTAAATCAAGTAGAGTCATTTTATTCTATGTGCAAAAATTCTAAGTGCTGTCTTGAAAAGTAAACTGTTGAAAAACAGCTTTTCAGTGGAAGCTTAAGTACACATACAATATAACATTTATTAACAGTAAGTAGATAAAAGTCTACACAATTCAGTTTAGATTATTCGCTCTGTTGATTTTCATATCTTAATTTGATTCCACAGCAGTGACTTTTAAGAACCATTCATGTCTTTTGTATATGTTTAAAGTGTAGTTAAGCTTGTAGAAAAAGAGCAGTAAAAATCCTGCAGAAAGTACACAGGGAGATGGGTCGACTTAGCTTTTGATTATCTTCTCTGATATCAATTGATGAGTTAATAACAAAAAAAACCAAAAACATTTGTATATAACACATAACTGATTTATTTTTTCCTAACACTTTTACATCTACCATTTTTTCTGTGCTTGCATTTGATTAAAGGAATAGGTTATTAAATATCAGCATAAACAGAAATATCCCTAAAGATGCTTGTTTTGAAACAAAAAGTTTCATAAAATATTAATGTTTTAAAATAATATATATATATATATATATATATATACACATACATATACACACACACAGAGTCAATGTAGATATAGGAAGTAAAAATGCAAGGTGAGTGTCAGATACCTCAAGCAATCTTCAGACCATGGATGAGGCATGAAACTGACATTCACCAAGCAGTGTTGATTCCTATATCTACACTGCCTATATCTATGTGGAAACCAGTATTTTATAGCTGAAACCTTGCTCTATGCAATAGTATTATTGTTCTCTCTGTATCTATTGTAGTTTCCATGGAAATAAATTGGTGGCATTACTTGGGGGGGGTATATACATATTATACATTGTATATAACAAATAAAATAAATTGTTCCCTTATATTTTCAAGTGCTGTCAAGTAGGAGATTAATTTTACCATCAAGTAAATTTGCTACCTTGACTTAATCATATTTTTCCTTTTCTTTTCCTTCTGAAGTAAAATGTAAATGAATTATTTTATAATAAATGAGCTGCATCCAAATGTTTCTTATTTTATTGTGTTGGTCTTTAATGACAGCAGTGGATGTAAATGGAATGGCTTTTGATTCTTCCCATCCTCATTGCTTAGGGTTAAGAATCATGGATAATTGATATGATTTTGAATTTAGAGTTGTCCTTCTCCTAGACTTGTTGCCAACCATGGCTAGAGATCCCAGTCTACCTGACTATTTTACCCATAGATAGATTACCTTCCTTTCCCAATGATATTTGCATATAAGTGAATGTAATGAATCTGACTGGAATTTGAACTTGGCTCTCCAATTTCTTGTTCTGGGTCACTATACATTGCACCACCCACACATCATTAGATGGTATGGTAACAGAAGTTAAACCTCTCCTCCTGACTTTTCTGCCTGGCAAAGTAAAAGTACAAATGAAGCAGAAGTGTATCAATGAATTCTTCCAAGCAGAAAAATTATGTCAATTGACATAATAGAAACCAAAGAGTAGATGTGAGTACAGTTAGGCTGTTGATAATGCATTTTACCAATTCTAACAGTGATGTGCGTATATGTGTGTGTGTGTGACAAGCCTTAGTCTGAGTGAACCTTCATAACTGCTATTCTACAAAATTGAAAGTAGCTAGGTCAGCTCATCTACACAAATAAGCGAATTGCTACCAGGGAACTGTTTATGAAGATGAATGTCAGCTTCTATGCATTGAAAATTATGCTGGTAAAATTAGGATATCACAAATTTTATGATAGGTAATAGATATTTAAACAAAAACAGAAAGACTATTGAATGCAAGTCTGTCAGGAGCCTCTAAACTGCCATGAGATTGAAAATGACAGAAGCCTGGATCTCATCATTATTGGTGACAAGACATGGTGTCCCTACTATGAACTAGATTCAAAATGACAGTCCATAGAGTAATAACATGCTGATTCCTTATCAAAGACAAAGAAAAAGTTAAAGTTGGAACCATCAACAAGAAAATTGATGCACACTGTTTTTGGGGATAGGAAAAGTTTGATCCTCCTGAATTTTCTGGAACCATTAACTCTGACCATAACATAGCAAAACTGATTAAGCTGAAGGTCTGAATTTCCAAATTCAGTCTAGAAAAGAAAACAACTTGTTTGCAACATATTAATACAAGGCTTATAAATTTTGGCAAGACTGTACAGTCTGAATCTGGTGACCCTTCACTCCACCATTTATTTATTCAGACTAATGAAATATGGACAACAAAGACATTTTTCTGACAATGCCATCCTCATTGCTACTGGGAAAATATAGTTCACAGCCATAGTTGCAAATTTTTAGAGATGGCATACAGGACCTTATTCATGGCTGGCAAAAAAGCAAAGCTAATGATGTTCATGAGAAAATGTTTTTATAGCTGAAAACTTGCTATCTAATGGTGTTATGTTCCCTAAATTTATTATTTTCATAGAAAAAAAAATGTATATACTCATATATAAGCCTACTTCATGTATAGTGCAACCCCTGATTTTTTTGTGAAAAATCTGATTTTTTTTATATAGCTTGCATATAATGTGTACCCCTTGCTTCTGAGCAATACTAATAGGCCTACTGTAATCAAATATTGCAGTACTGGGCATCATGCTGGAAATATTTTATAGCAAATAAATGATCTTCATTCTTTTTTGTACAAAGCTATGCTAAAATGATGAGAAAAACTACTTACTGTAAAATATCTGATATGAAGATTTAGATACCATACTTTTAAGTTTTCATTCATGCCTGAGCCTGACTCCTACATAGCCTAAGTTGGGGCACCTCGTCGTGGTGTAATGGTTAGCAAGCTTGTCTTGCTAGATCAGTTACTACTGAAAAGTGAGTTTGATCCTCACTGGATGCCCCATGCTTTCGGCCTTGTGCTGCATCTAAGCTATGCTTGGAAAATCTCTACATAGCCTAAGTTTCTCTCCAGAAAAAAATTTACTGGTATATAGTGTAACCAGTCATTGAAAACACACAATATTTAACTTCTTCAAAACAAATTTCATATGTATAGCGTGAATCCCTATTTTTGTATAAAAAAACTTGCACTATATACTTGAGTATATATGGTAGGAGGAATTACTTTCAGAGCGTAATTTTATTTGATGATGTGAATTGTACTTAGGTTTTAAAATTCTTTTGCTAGATAACAATAATTATTGGTTCAAAGTGAATTTGATAATGGCAAATTAACTGAAAAGCAGGCATTATGTAATGTGACTGCAAGTTAAACTGTATCTTGTTAATACTTCTTGAAAGAACTCAAATATTAAAATGTGCTCATGTATTTTGCCGAAAAATTCTTAGGCAAATTCTCCTTATTGCTTTATTAGCTTTTAGAATCATATCCTCATCCTCATTTTTGATCACATGCTTTTGGCTGAGTTAATCTTCCTCAACTAAAAACCCTTTGATATTTTTTTCCTTTTTTGAAAAGAGATGTAAATCTAACTGGAAAAAGACAATTTCTTTTATCTATAAGAATATAGGTAAGAAGGAACAAGTATATTAATAAAGTTATTTTTCAGCAGGATATTGCTGATTAAAGTTGTTTAAAATATACAACATTTAATAATGTTATAATTTATGCAGGATAATCAATAAATAATAAAGACAAGTTATTTTGAGCAATTATAGTAATTTTCAAGTTAGATTTGTAAAGATACTTTATGTTGCTTTAAAAGAAAAATATCAAACGTAGAACTCCATTAGCTCCATAATTTGCCAGTATATTGTGCTTTCTCACTATAAAAAAATTAAACAAAGAAATAAGCATTTACACTATTTACTTTGTTCGGACTGTTGTTCTAATATTTGTTGTCATATTCATGACACTTCACTCACTGTACACTCTGGCCTTCTTCAGGTAATAAATACAGAACATCATTGGAAAATATGAAAACAAGGAATCAACACATATGCTAGGCCACAAAAATCAGGAATACAATATGGGAGTCAGTAATGTGGAGTGCTAAAGAAAAACAATAATAACAACAAAAATTGCAATATGAACTCTGGTAAAAAATGTTTACCAAGACATTAAGTTTATAAGTCCAAAAATTCCATACACTGATGTCTTCAAGGACACATGGCCCAATGGATAAAAGCGTTGGCTGGATCTAGTGACTTGACTCAAGGAGTTCTGAGTTCAATATACTGGCTAATGCAGTGGTGAACAAAAACTTGGAGAGTTGAGTTAAAGGGAGATAATTGAGACATCTAGAAGAGGCATGGTATGTGGAACTAGAACAATCTACCCTGGTGGATGAATTAAAGGGATTAGTTTGAAATTCCAATTACCTGAAGAAGGCTAGAGCATATAACGTCATGAAGAATATGGCAACAAAGATGAGGACAACAGTCTGAACAAAGAAAATAGTGTAAATGATTATTTCTTTGTTTAATTTTTTTATAGTGAGAAAGCACAATATAATGACAATACCTCAGAAATATAGAAAGATATAAACCTAACTTGACAAAATGTAATATTTATAGACATGATGAATAATTTTTGCTACTATTCTCATTAAAAATGATCATATTAAAGAGAAAAGGAAGTGGAAAGCATTGTCAACATTGGAACTAAATCTCTAAAGAATGTGCAATCTTATAGCATTTTATTTATGTCAGAAATTGATAAAAGACTACAAAGTGGTGCTGAAAAGTTTTCAACCTGACACACCTCCCAAAATCTGACAAAATGACCAATTTTATTTTTTTATTTTTTTAATTCAAACTGGGTCAAGTTGAGAATTTTTTGTACATTTAAAATCCACCACAAAATATACAAATGAAATATTTTGGGAGATTATTTTCAAACCTTTACTGCTAAATAGCAACATACATTTTTTTTTACTTATTAAAAACATGAAAAACATGCAATGTAATGATTACACATTAATGTTATGGAATGGAAAGTATTTTGTATTGTTTGGATAAGTTTGATGCATGAAAAAATCATGAAAATCAAGCAAAACCATGTTTAGTATAATGCAAAATTACTTATAAGCATGCAGTAGAAATATTTTCTGCGTAACTCCATTTTTTGACTTTATCTTTCTAATGATGCAATAGTGTTTTTGTGTGTGTGTTAGGTATAATCCAATCAATAACTTAACCTACTGCAATATACAATGAAGCACATGCTAGCAACAAACCAAAACACGTGATTACTAAAGGACAGAAAAATAAAATTCAAAACTTGCACATGGCTATACACACAAGTATTTACTATATTGAAATGACATTTGTTCTTGGTGATAAAAGAAAAACACATCAATTACATGAATCTGATTGTTTCACTTCTTTGAAAAAAGAAATATAATTGATTCTTATTTAAATAAAGTTATCAAGAACAATACTAAAAATGTAATTAAAAAAAATTGATATAATATGGATTGTTCCTTTTATTAGTATTCAAATTCATGCTGAATTTTGATTATTTATCATAAACTTGACACTGCCAACCACAACAAACCCCCTCCTCTTATGAGTTCACAGATCTGTCTTCCTCCTTTTATTCTTCAGTTGATGTTTCTATATATGTCAATAAGATGAAACTGAATAATAAAGAAACTTATGCTTTTGTTTATTGTTTAGCAATTTTAGATCAGAGTCAATCTATTTTCAGCATTAATAATAAAAAATTCTGTCAAGAAATTCTGCTGCATTCTATGTGATGAAATAAAAGAAATTTCATAAAAGAACACAATATAAAACATACTGAAAACATGAAAATATACATATCCTCAAAATATAGAAATATGTTGACTACATATCCACATGCATGCAAATGCACTTTGAATGGCTTTCAAAAGAGAAATTAAAAGCCAAGATTTATTGAAACTACAATACAATCTTTACAAAAGTGTTTTATATGACAAACAGTGCATTTTAAATATCCTACATAAACTTATAAAAAATAAACCAAATAATTTAACAACAATAATACTGTATATTGTGGAAGTCTTTCTTTGAGATTTCCAAGATAAACACAGTAAATGTGAAAATCTAAAACAACTTTCATTATGTAACATATATTCATGTATACACAAAACAGCCACAGATTATTTTAAAACCGTTTCCCTATAGATAGCAATCATAGTAGTAAAGTATGTTTGTTATGATTTGTAACAACACTGAAATGTTTTATACACACACATAATGTCAATAATTTAAGTCTCAAGGGCTTCAAGACATACTATATTTGTCAGCGTGTAAGACATACTGAAGAAAATAATTTTTAAACTTTATTCAACATATTGGTATTATGGATAGGAAACCGAGTACTAAAGATTGGAGTTGTACAACTAAATGGTCAAAATAAGTGGTATTAAGTAGTGTTTTCAAATATATGCAACATGTCTGAAGTTATTATGCAAATCAAATAAACCTCAATAACTCAAAACATTCTGAACCAATATTTGTCAAATTTAAACTATTCCATTTCCACCCTTAGTGAAATATTTAATTAAATTTACTGTAATTTTTAGTGGTTAGTTTTTGAGATATTTGGAATTTATGAAAATGAACTGACTGAAGTTAATATACGGATTAAACTAATATTAGCTTAAGACCTTTGAAATCTAATAAAAACTATTTTTTCTTTTTGTCCATAATATATGTTGAAACATGGGTAAAGGAATGGATCTAACTACTGATGATCATCCTGGGTATGACGGCAAACTACATCCGCATCCTGGGTAAGACGTTAAACTGCGCCCAACAGCAAGGCCTCTGATCAGGTTTTCAGAACAACCTCTTAATTGCTGGTGTTCCCAGGTCCACCCTGACCTGGGGTGATAGCACCTGTTAGGGTCCCATCTGGGGGCAAATAGTTAACCCTCCAAACTGGGGTCAAAACACTATGAAAGTGTAAAAATATGTTTAATACCAAAAATACTTTGTAAATAAAATTATTACTAGCAATATATTTTTGAAAAAAAGTATTACCAGCAATAAAAATTTTGTCAGCATTAAATAACCCTTTCAGGTTGATATGTCGTAAAACAAACCAAACCAAACTACTGCTGAAAAACAGAAAATAACAAAGTTATTGAGTGAGGGAATGTCCACATTGGAGATATCAAAGGAGCTTTGCAGAGATCATCAAACAATAAAGAAGGCTGTTGAAAATATAACTAAGTTGAGAACTTGAAGCAAAGGAAATGTCTTTAAGAACTTTCTTCCTTGAGATGAATGTAAACTAAAGTCATAGCAAAACAACCACTTTTAACCAATGCTCAGATCTTTGAAAAGGATGGAATTGAAGGAGTCTAGAAGGACAAAAAGAGCAGAATACTTTCTGAATTGGGATCTGTAAAAAATATAGTAGGCAAACTCCTCTCACTAAAGCAAATATTTTAAAGCATCAAAATAGGGCCAAGGAATACATGAAAATTGACTTTCCTAAACTGATTTTCATGGACAAATCTCTAGTGTCATTGGATGGGCCAAAGGATGGATTTTAACCAATTCAGATGTGCCTGTGACTAAAAAAAGGAGGCAGTAGTGTTATGATATAGGCTGGAATTGTCAACCAAACCATTATTGGACCATTCATAATTGATGAAGGAGTTAAACTGAACAATGGTAGCTATTGCATTTTTATGAACAAGACTTTCTTTGCATGGTACAAGTCCTCATCGCACAGTTTCAAACTGAAGTGTATATTTATGCATGACAATGCTCCTTTTCATGTATCTAAGCTTACCTGTGAATTATTTGAGAATAAAAGACTTACAGAAGAGAAGATAATGGAATGGCCACCAAGTCCTGACCTGAATCTGATTGAAAATCTATGGTCAATTGTGAAGATAAAATTATTTGAAGGTAACAAACAATATAACAGAAAAGCAGAATTATGGGAAGCAACTAAAACAAACTATCATGTTGGAAATTGAACCTGCTGAAGTAAAAAAAAAACTTAAAATCAATGAATAATAGACTACTGGCCGTTATTGAGAAGGGACACTATATTAAAATGTAAAGGTTTCAAAGACTTATTGTATGTGTTTATTATTTGTTCTATTATAGATTTTGATCAATTTTAGATGATTTTATTACCATTTTATTGAAGTAAAATGTGATTATTTGGTTTTGCTTAATAACTTCAGATGGAAGCTTTTTTAGAATACATCAAATAACCTCAATAAAACATTGATACTACTTAAAATTTTAATTTTGACATCTAAATTGATTGTTTAAAATTTGTCAATTTTCTTTCAAATCAAATTTGAATTATTGAAGTTTATATGATTTGCTTAATAACTTCAAACAGGGTATAGTAGTGTTCCAAAGTACATATCATATACAGTATTTGTTTATAGTCACTCACATATGATACACATGTATATCATAGCTAATATAAATACTTATAAAACTAAAATGTGAATAAATATATACAAAAAATATGTAAAAGGAAACTGCTGAATGGTTGTTTATTTTTTTAAATAAAATATACTGTATAGATCTTTATAAGACCAAATATTTTATCAAGACTAAAAAGATTGATAAGTATGCTGACTATCCTTTCCTTTGGTTTTACATAATAGGCTGTTATCTGTTTTCTATAGAAAAACAGGTTCATCAAGCTGTACAGATACATACAGTTTTTATCATGCTTATTCTGTTGAAACTTGAAAAATTTTGTTAGATTTCACTATAGAATAAACAAAACATATGGCTGTTCCTTGTTATGGTAGAGAGCTTGTAGGGCCACCCATGGCAGTAAGGTCGAGAAGGAGAGACCAGACTGAATGTGACCAACCCCGAAATGGCAGAATAGGCAAAGGTAGTACACAATCCCAATGGCCAAACTAGTTGGGCAGGCATAACCAAGGCAGACTTTGACAGATTAAGCAACCAACAGCCCAATGCAATCAGGTTTGCCACATCTTACCTATCTCAATCCCTTTTGGGCTGTGCATGAGGCACTTCTGGCCAAATGTGTGGGCTTCTCCATCATGCAGAGTTTTCTACAAAAATCAAATTCATGCTAATGGCCTTGTTAAACTTTTTGATTCACAGACATTTTCATCACTAAGGTGTAGAAAGTGAATAGAGAGAGAGAGAGAGGATGACGAAACACCAATATCATCATCATCATCAGTAGAATCCACTGTTGGATCATAAACATCAGTATTAATTTCAATATGGTTTCATATATATATATATATATATATATATATGTGTGTGTGTGTGTGTGTGTAAGATCACCAACTTTTATCAAATCTATACTTAAATAATCTAAGATCAGACTACCTACAACCAGTGTAACCTAAACTCCTTCACTCCCACACAAAACATCCCCCAATCAACATACAGACACTACCAGACAGAAATAAAAAATGCCCACTAGACTCACACACACTATGAACCAAAATTCCATATAGACCAACTAGAATTATGATATACAAACACATAAGAATTATAAACATGAATGATACCTAACAAGACATCTAACAACACAAGGTCTATTTGACCAATGAGAAACAAACAATACAAAAATAAAAAATACCATAATTTTCATTTTGCCTCCATATTTCATTTCTGATGAAGCTTAAATAAAAGTGAAACATGTTAAATTTATAAATGGCTTACAGCCATATTACACTGAAACCACCAGTTCTCATCTAATCACCAAAGTTAAGCAATGTTGTAACTGGTCAGTACCTAGATGGGTGACTGATTAGGGATATGAGTTTCTGAAAGCTTGTGCAGGTAGTATAATGGATAAAGGCTTGGAATGGGAATTTGGAGAGACAAATTTGACTTCCAGTCAGGCTTATTATATTCACTTATGTGCAAATACCCTTGGGAAAGGCATGAATCCATCTCTTCCCTACCATCTATGTATTAAATAGTAAGTAAATCATTATCTCCCAAAAAGTCTTACAATCCCAAAATATATTTTGGTTTTTAAATAACTTCAAAAAGGTTGGTAAGCCATAAAAAACAAATCAATCAAATTTATAAAATGTTTCCTATTTGTTCCATATATATATATATATATATATATATATATATATATATATATAAACAAAACACACCAGAAATGTATGATTACATATGTTTATATTCTAACATACCCACTTAAACTTATAGTGACTTTCAACACAACCAATAATTTAAGCCTAAAACTTACAAAATTTACATTTGGGGTGTGATTCTCACAAGTGTGCTTATAAAACTAGTCCCAGATTTAATGAATATATTTGCTACATTTTACTCATTTGTATTTAAAACATATACAAATTGAATAACACCTTACTGCACTTGAGAGCTAACGAGATGGTAGATACAATTGAAATTACTAGGGCACATCATGGGAAAAGAGAGCTTGAAGAATTTGAAACTCACAGGACATTGAAGGCAAGAGAGACAGATGAAAGTAAAGAATACTATACTTGTATAAATTGTTGGCAGAACAGCTTAGAAGAGATAGCAAAAAAAAAAAAAAAAAACCTTTGTAAGAGCTACAATGTTCAGGGAGTTGGAGAGAACCATGATCACCCTGCACCCATGTCCTGAAGGGACATGGTACAGGGAAGAAGAGAGCACCTTGATTGTAGAAAGACAAAGTGACATAGTTGAACAAATCAAAATTCATCTATAATGGAATTAAGAACTTCAGCTTGCCAGTTGCAACTACAAATGTTATTTATTCTACCTTTGCAAGTGGATAGAGTGGCAGGTTTTTTCTGCACTTTTCCAAAATATCAACAAATTATTTGATAACATCTAAAAGCCATAACCAGGAATAGAATGATAGTCTTTAGAATTCTACAGTCCTAGTCTGCTTAACAGAAACCGATTAAATTATTTTACAAAATTAGATTTTGGTACTTTATATGTTTCAAATAACATAAAGCATCATTTGCTGAGGTTAAATGGACACTGGTCATTTATGACAGCACCTTTATTATATAGATCTAGTTAAGTGACTATCATAAGATGGATTAAACTTCCAACTATTTCACTATAAAACTTGTTAGCAGCCATTTCAGCATTATTTTCATTTATCTTGTTTATATTCATTTCACAAAGAGTAAATCTGGGTTTACAATTATGCATTCCAAAATTTGGTTTATTTGGTTATTATATATAAATTTGTCCAACCAAATTACATCACCTTCATATATTAACAGTGTACCAAGCAATTTCTCTGAGGTCTTTAATTTTTAATTTATGACTTAATCATTTCTTCACATCAATGAGTATAAAACTTGTTTATTACAACAACAACAACAATAATAAAAATAATTATAATCCAAACAACAGTAATTATTGTTTTAGTTATCATTTAAATGATAAAATGTTCCGCAAGTTATTAGATGAAATCTTGATTAAGTAGAAATGCAATATGGTATTTGGCTTTGTTTTAGATTGTATAACAATTTATTTAGTCTATATACTTGATTTTCAATGATTTTGCCATTAATCGCAAAATCTATTCATTCCACATTCAGTTCACAATTGAGTGGAACATTCAAACAAGCAGTTTCAACATCCCTCTGATAAATAAGTTATATCAAACAGCTAACTGCATTAATATTTATATAGACATAATGGATACTGTAGGTGAAAATGTCATATAATAATTAATGCTAGGGATTTATGGATATTCTTATGTGGCAAAATATATCTTATATTGTCATTTTTGTGTGATTTAATTACATTAGTGACAGCTTCTTCATGTTCTTTGGTAGATTAACTAATGACTAACAATAGTGTATAACATATTTTACACTATTGTCAATATTAATTCTAACAATATAATTTTTAAGGTATTTTGTTTTATTATGATTGCTACTTGGATATCAATGTCTTCTTCAACAGGATAACTGTCAGTATGCTCAGATCTGGCATACTGATCAATATTTTCACTTTCTTTTCTTGAAACCTTAACCTTGATTCATATCTTTATTTTGGTGACCTAGACCTTGATCTATAACATGATGACCTAGATTGTAATCTGTACCAAAATGGTAATGTTCTTTTAGATATTGAATGGAAACAAATTTCTCTTTATTTACAATAACATCATTTTCCTTGAGGTTCTCTATTTTCCTGTTCAAGTAGATCAGTTTCAATATAATTGGGTCTTATAATTAATTTGTCATTAACAGGTACATTAATGAGTTTACTAACACTATTCACACCTTCAAAGTTATTGGTGAATTTTGCACCTACTTTTTTATGAACTGTCTTTTGTTACAACACAAAAAATATCATTTTCATTTATGGTATCAATTTACTTATTTATTTTATGGTAACTATAGTTGGGATCATAGGATCCTTTTATTAGTTGCATAGTATGTGCTTCAACAGGGTCACATATGGTTTTGGTTTCAGAATTGTCTTTTTCCTAGAATGGTTGCCACCCAAAGTTGAAGAGCCCAGGCTGTTCTTCTGTTTAACCCATAGCTGGGGATATTCATATCTTTCCCAAGGATATTTGCATGAAAGTGAATGTAACAAAATTTGACTGGAATTTGAACCTGGCTCTCCAATTTCTTGTTCTGAGCTGCTATTCATTACACCATCCATACATCCTGCCATAGGATAACAGAAGGTTTGAATGGCATCAAGATTCTTTTTATTTATCATATATGCACAATAAATTGCATCAAAAATATGCATGTTACTAAACTATTTTGTTCAATGCCAGTGAACAGTTCAAATGACATTTTTCCTATCCTGCTAGTGTAAAATCTACTCTGAATATATATATAGCAACTAAGACAATGTACAATATCTACAACCATTTTGGTAATCTCAACTGACTTATCTTACCATTTCAAAAAAAAAGTTCAACAATATTTTTCCATAGTGCTATTTTCATGTAGGGAATGAAGAGTAGATGATTTGTGTTTAATTTTTACTTAATAAGAGATTAAATTATTTGTATGTAAATTCTTTAAAATTGGCATTTCTAATATATTTCATTGATCTGTAATTCATAGAGTATCACTCTTGTTGAAAGAAAGAAATCATGATTAAACTGAATTGTGTTTCTCCGTGATTTAATTCCTTAAAAAAAAGGGCTTCAGGGATTATACCTTTCATATTACAATAGCTTAAAATATCATTAATTATTTAACTTGTATGATTCTAGTTATCTCCCTTTCTGTTGATACATGGTTACTTCCCTTTTTAATGATTTGGTATACATAAAGAAAGCGACTTTATGATATCATCTTTCTTACTGCCAGAATTGAGATCCAATTTTTATGGTAGCAGAAGAGACCCAGTAGTGTGAGTATAGAGCAATAGTATTGAACCATATCTCAAGATAGTGTTAGCTTTAAAAACACCTCCAATCTTAGTAAATGAGTAGTAGTATTATTATAAATAGAAAAATAGCAATTACTTAAAGATCTTGACAAAATGAAACAGTCTTGCTGTTTAAAGTGGTTGAGCTAGAGATTGTGTCAGAGACCTGGAGCCAGAAGACATTGATCATAGGAATTATCATAAAATCCCTACTAATAAACTTGATATCTGTTTATTAAAGATTAAAATACAACACTTATTTACCATTTAATCAGTTTTATGATTATTGTCATCCATCAGGTGTGAAGGTAATTAAGATTCTGATGAAATTTGAATAGATATGTAATGAACTTGGTATTATTATATTCAATTACCAAAAGTAGAGCATTAATTTTAGTTAATTCCAGCAAACGTTCCTGATGTGCTACCTGTGTAGCCATGACCTATTGATGATTAAAACTTATCTAGTTATCAGTTACTTGAACTGATAACTTTCCATCATTCAAGTGTCTTTTTTTAAGGTCTACATGAGAAAACACTTCAAACAAGAGGTTGGTACTGTCATGGAAGACGTGGAGGGTTTCCAAAATATAATAGAAATTCTAATCCAGTTAAAAGAAATGAAAAGATTATGTGATATTTTAATTATCAGTCAATAAAACATGTAGACTGCAATCATTGTTGCAAAACTAGAAAAGTAACATTAATATTCATGTTAAAGAATCATTTGAGATGGGTATGTTAGACAACACTTATACTAAAACTTTGTCAGGTAAGACATGGTTAAACATTTCACTCAATAGCTTAAAGGTAAAGAAAAATTTTTAGTTAAATATTTTTCAGCTATCACAAAATTCAAGTTTGGAAATAGAGTGTGAGTTACTGAAACTAGGAAAGAAAAATTTCCAACAGTTATTAATAGAAATGTTTTGATTTAATTTTGCATCATATAATAATGATATTCCATTTGTCGTGAGTAGGGTATCTATGAAGAAAAGTGATGTTTTACATTTTGGGTTATAGAGCAAATTTAGTTTGTACCTAATCAAGTCATTACTGTATTCCTCTCACAAACATGTTATTTAATAATCAAGGTGCTTTAAGAGTTTCTGTAGTGTCACACACATCTTCTCTAAAAGCTTAAATACAAGCAGCAAAAAAAAAAAAAAAAAAGCAATAAATTTAAATGGACTTTTTTCTCATTCATCAAAAGAAAAGTTGTGTAAATTTGTCAAGAAGACTAAATATTTTTTAATAATGAATTCCTGAAAACAACTAAAGAATCATGCGACTTGCATTGTGTGCATCAAGTATAAAATCCACATTTACATAACTTGATAAAATTTATTAGCCAAGGGGGTACCCAAAAATGGACATAAAACTTTACAAGATACAGAAGATTATGCATATAATGAATCTTGGGTTTGACATGATTTTCCTGTAAGTTATTTTGCAATTTGTTTGATTTTTACTAAGTATCAAGATGAAGTATTCACTTATTGCAGATAACATATTTTGGTGCATCTAGCATGTTTTTAAGTGGCAATGAGATGAATGTTCTAATGATAAATACAGTGAAATGAATGAAAAACTAAATGTAAAATCTTCAGTGACAGCAGTAATGGTATTATGAAATGGTGAAATCTGATATTGGCAGAGGCATTCTACAAGACTTTATCAAGATGTAAAATGAGAACCCAAAGTCATATATGCAGCAAGTGTTAAGAAAAGAATGGCCGTTTTATTTCAAATTAATCTGTATTTGGTTTTAACCCGAATCTTCATCTATGTTAGATGGTGAACTTTCAGACATGGAGATTTCATCTGGTGACAGAATACAGATGATTTATATAGTTCCTGACAAAATTATATTACTGCAGAATCAAAGGAAAAGATCAGGAGAGCCCTCAGGCATAATGTGCACACTTATGCAGAAATGGTATATCATAATGTGGCATCAAAGACATTTTAAAGGCTGGAATTGTCCTGCAGTTGTACTTGGAAAAGATGTGCAGTTTTGGGTTGAATTATAATGGCAGCATTTATATCATGTTTATCCATTCCAACTGATGAAAATTAGAGATAGTAGTAATATGACAGACTGAAAAAAGACACTAGATAAGGAACTACCTGTAAATGATGTCTATGGTGATGAAAATTCTATGCCAAATTAAAACTAATTCCTTGAATGAGTAGACAATTGCTGTTAGATGTAAAATCTACACAAAATTTAAATAATTGCACTACTAAACCAACAAGGAATTCTTTTATCGGATACAAAATAAAGCAGGAAGAAGCAGGGAAGGAAGCCTAAGTAATAAATATGCAACCAAAATAAACTAGAAAAATATAATTTCATGCATGTTGTCATGGATAAAGAATATATGCCAATTGGGATTACGTTGAAGAATGGAATTAATTAACTTATAAGATAACCTTATACTGTTAACAGCTGATCAAGAAATATCTCAAGATGTTGTGGATGCTATAGAGATGAGAACTGGTTAGTAATAACATGTTTGAGCAGTTTCTTTTGAGAATCAAGTTACTATATCATATTATTGGATTATATGAGAAATATAAAAATGGTGAAAAGAAAATTAAAGCAAGATTGGTAGCCTGTAACTTCCAGAGAGATACAAACAACCTTTAATGTCCAGGGAGCTACAATTTATTGATAGAAAAGCAGCATTTCTGCAAGGGGACCCTTTAGCAAGAGAATTATTCCAGCATCCACTTCCTGGCGTGTATTTAAAACTCTGGTCTGACATCTTAAAAAATCTATTTATAGATGCATCTTGATTTTGGTATGAAAACATCAAAAAAATAATATTACAGTTGGTGGGTACAGTTAGTTTGTATGACAATGCCTTGTTCAAATGGCATGATAAACTTATAGAAACTGTGGCTAGTTGTGTGGATGACTTTGCCTTCTGTGGTCAGAAATCTTTCTAGGAACAGATCATAGGAAAAGTGAAGAAAACATTCAAGGTAACACACACATGAAAATGAATCATTCAATTATCTGGAGTTAGAAGTTTTACAAAGTACAGACAGAATAAAAAAAAAATTAATCAAATCCTAAATTTTTCTTTTGATATGATTTTGAGCTATACAAATTGGGATTATCTATATATAAATATAGATAATCCCAATTTGTATAGCTCAAAAATCATATCAAAAGAAAAATTTAGGAATTGGCTGCAGAAGAGAATGCTGAGTTGAAACTTGAATCAACAAATCATGTGGTTTGTTTCACAAACCAGGCCAGATATAAAGTATGAAATAAGTATTATGAGCAAAACAGGAAAGCACCCAACTGCAAAAATGTAATATGAAACAAATAAAGCAGTGTCTGAATTGAAATCCAGAAAAGCTGATCTAAATTTTTCTAAATTATATAATTCTAGAAATATGAGTCTTAGCATATCCTGATATTACATAGGCAAGCCTAGAAGACAGGTCTTCCCAGGATAGTGTTATTTTTATTTCATGGTGAGAACAAGAATGAAACCAATGTTATCAATCTAAAAAGTTTGCCTGTGTAATACAGAGTCCATCTGTATCTGAAATATTAATTAAGGCAGCAGATGCCAGTTTCTTTGTCTCTTCAAGTTTTTGGGTTGACTATAGTACCGCCAGTTCAATGCTATACAAACAATGCATCACTAACTAGTATTCCAGAAACTTTAATCATTGTTAATGAGAGAAGATTAAGGGCAGATATAGTAAGATTAAAGGAAATGATATCAGAGGAGAATGTCAAAGTGTGTTGAGTAGATGGTAAACTACACTTGGTAGATTCATTAACAGAAATAGGTGCTTCTATACTTAGATTAATAGAAGTACTTGGAACATCTCAACTGAAGAAGAAATTTTATTGATGTTCAGAGTAGCATTGAATAAAAGATATGCTTTTAGATGAACAAGTCTTGACAACTTTATATACATGCTAGTGTACTGATATTCTAGTAACCTCCCTTCTCAATGTTTTAGAATATATAAAGACAGTTAATTTGTGGCTTCTATCTTGCTACCAGCATTAAGGTCCAACCTTTGACAATACAGATTATGACAAAATTGTATTTCAGGATGCATACACTCAGTAAAATTCTGCCTGAATCTTTGTCAGTGGCTGCTTGTACATGAAATGAGGTCTGAATGGTATGAAAAAAAGCATGTCTTACAGGACACAACTTTATATCTTTCCATTCAAATCGATCAAAGAAATACAGGCATTACTATTTTTCAAAATGATATCTGTTTTATTATTGCATGCCAATTCATTAAAGTGATTTTCAGGGTTCAAATTGCTATCAAAACTTATGAATTTCAACTTGTCCTTACAACATTCAGTAGTTAACCCAACATTGTTGAAGAGGTCACCCAGCCAAGAAGGGATTTCAAAAGAAAAATATTTATATATCTATCTATTTGGTCAGATTTGAAGAAGTGGATCAGATTTTTTAGCCTCTCATTATATATTCTATGTGTATGTATGCGTGTTACTCATTCCAACAGAAAATAGAAACAAATATCCCATTTCAAATGAGTAGTTTTTACTTTTCTCCTTTTTTCTTTACCAATTCACAGCTGTATGTCCTTGTTTGCTACATGTATAACACAATTCTTTTATTTTTTTTTTTGAGTTTCACCATTTTGTTTCCATGCTCATTACTCTATTGCCTTGTAACCACTTTATGATCTCAAAACTTCTTAGTACTACCATGAATTTGTTGAAGGTTAAACTTTTTTCTTTTTGGTAAAAGATTTGAATTCCAATAGAAGAACATGGCAATCAATAGGCAGTTAGTATTTATGCCAGTATTTTAAAAGAAATGCCAGCATTTTCTGCTCTGATATAATCAGTAATGCCTTCCACCACTAATTTTCTAAACTAACTTGATTCCATGCATAGACATAATCTTAGGTTTTCCTTTTTATACATAGCTCACTTTGAAGATTTTCTACCTCTGTGTTTAATATTGTAAATAAATGAAAGACTCTTATCATTTAGACAATGAATCAACTCTACAAAAGCTTTGGCATCCCTTTCACTATAATATTCAACTACCTGACAACCATGCATTAGTAACATAACATCATGCAGTTTGAAATTGTATATACACAAAAAATTTATTTTCTTATTACTCAAATTTGTGTTTGTCTCAGTTAAATAAAAAGCAAAATCTGCTGGGCCCATAACCTGCTAAAATTTGGCAAAATAAACCAAACACCAATATTATCAGCAGTAGTATCCACTGTGTTGCCAGTTTTACTAGTCATATTGACAGCAGTACAGCAAATTAATATTAACCTTCATTTAAATAATGGCTTCATTCCATATATTACAGACGGCAAGAACATACTCAAATTTACATACATGTCAGTGCTAGCTTCACTGAACATGTAAGGCTGCATATGATCACATCAGTTTATACTGCAATAGTAATAAGCACCAACATAAGATGTATACACAGAAATACATAGGTGAGAACACATGCATAGAAGAAATAGACACACATACAAATAAGTAATATGCATACAAGTCATAAAACCTGCATGCATCTTAAATTTATTAGTATTTAAGATTAGTTAAGCCTGGTGCAATGTCTTAATAGGGTAGGCAACTCTTTACATTTACAAAAGTTTAATAGTGTAACTTATTAAGTATTGCTCTATTTGTTGAAGGAATATCTAACACATGCAAACATAGTACATACAATGTAACACAATATACACACCTTTGACAGACCAAAACAAAACAGAACATATGTAGACTTATTCACATATATAATAATGACTACACGCCTAAATTCATAAAAATGTATATATCGTTACTTCATGATAGACAAGATGGAAAGAGAAAAAAATCTTTGACTCTTTCAATCTTCCTCATCTGAAAAAGATTTGGCTCCAGAGAAGAAATCGGTGCAAATAAATTGAATGGCCTTCTATCAGCAATAGAAAGACAACTTGCTGTCTGATTTATTCAATTGCTTGAAAAGAAGCAGTCACGTGGTGAGAAAAATGAAGGAAGCAAAAAGTTGCAAACATTGGCAGACATGTTGGATCTGTGATAGCTTTTCACAAAAAAGACATAAGTTTTATTGATGCGATATCTGATTGATAGCTGTATGATGATGGTGGGTGTGTGTGTGTGCATGTGCAGTTGGAGAGGTGCAGTGCTAATAGATATAAGATGGTCAATATATCAATTGCATAGTCAGAGTTTCTCCAGAAACTCAAAGTATTTTTCGAAGAAATTTTACATGTAGATATATAAAGATATTTAAATGGAAATCAGCAAATATTATTTTCATTTGCAAATACAAGTTCACAAATTTAAACATTAAGATTAATATTATATTCCTTTTTATACACACTAGTATGTTCAAGTGATACTATGGCAACTAGAATACATAGGGTTAGATTTAGACCTTAAGAAGCCCCTGGGCTAATAGATTTTAGGACCCCCTTTTTATTACATATGTTTGGACCCCCTTTTATTACATATGCTCACCTCTGCTCTGTATTTTATATATAAATATATTTTAGATGATTTTTTTTGGGTGTAAAACATGAAGCACTTCAACTAAAATTTTAATGATTTTGTAACTCACCCAATTTATTTCATTGATAACTTCAGGATATTGTTATCCAAACTTCACATCCTACAGAAACGTATCTAGAATGAGGGAACTATATTACACTGAAATTCTAGGATTCAAATTCACTAGCAAAGCATCCTAAAAAACAAAGATGATGAAGGAAAATTCTAACTTGTTACAGCCTTGATATCCATATATTAATACAGCTGAAAAAAAAATTAATGACATTTATTGTTAAGATTGTCAACTTCAAATAACCAAGCTAATAATTATAAATCATGGAGATTAGATAGAAAATAACAGCTTCTTGGATCATACCACACTGTAATGAAAGAATTTAAAAAACCCACTCCAACTATAAGGGCCCAAATACTACAAATTGTTTAAAATTAGCTCAAAAGGAGCTCCATTAAATCTGAAAATAAACAAATCCTATTCTTATATCTTAATTTTTTTTTTTTTTTTTTAGTTTTATCAGGGGCCCCTCTAGTTTTGGTGCCCCTGGGCTGCAGCCCATATGTAAATCCAGCACTGCTGATATGGGATATCCACTAAGGTTGGAAAGTATAATTAAAATAATCTTATGGTTACATAAAAAAAGAAGAAGAAGAAGAAGAAATACCTGAAGAAGAAATACCTGAAGAAGACCAAGAGGTACAATTACAAGAATGAATGTAACAATCAAGAGGAGCATACTTGGCTGAATAGAAACGAATAAAATGAAGATACTTCATCTCCAAAATTCTGATTTTAAATGTTAATATTTAAAAACAAGAGTACAATAGTTAAAGATTATATTGAAAGCAAGTTTAATTCAGTCAATTCATAGAAATCCTACAAAGAAAAACACTGTTCAATATTATTTTAACTTTAGTAGTCTCAAGTATTTTGAAAGAATAACATTCTTAAATATGTTGTTTTATCAATATTTTACCCGATGAATTCTTCTTTATTCTTATTTATATCATATCCAGAAATATATTTTCTACTTTGCTAATGTTTATCACTACTTCATAAATTTCTGTATTTAAGTGACATACTGCATTAAGAATAAATAAAAAATAATTAAAAAAAATTGTTTGATATGACATACAGTCAAGTTTGTGCATAATTTAAAATAAATATTCATCATATAAAAGTAAATAACATTGATACAAAGAAAGGATAACCATGGCAAGTGTATACTGATATTACTCTTGATAAAATACAATGAACATTTCTGAAGTGCTTCTGATATAGCTTTGTACATTTAGTGGATTCAAAAACCTTACAAAAAGAATTTTCCTATTAATATTTGGAAATATTGTTTGAGATGTTACCTTGTGCATGTTATCAGTAATATAAGAAATATATACTATTTTCCTGAAAAAAAAAAATTATATAATTTATTAAAAAGATGAATGGATAATTCATCCTGGTTTTTGACGAGTCTTATCTCAAAAGTAAAAAGAATTCCCCTCAATGTTTTTCCTTGATACCTTTTCTTTTCAAATGCATTATAGCCATCTACTAATGGCAATGATATGTCTCCTTTTCCATTATTGTAGGAAGCAATAACAGCTGAGTTAGTGTGGAATGCATTTCAGAAACATCACAAAAAGAATGAAAAGAAAATATCCTGTCTTTTTTTTTTTTCTGGTCACAGGAAGTCATGTAGAGGCTCATTGCAATGGAATAAAAAGAAGAGCAGCTATAACCTGGGTTAATGTCAAAAACAGAATTTTTATTGGCATAACATATGTTATTACTTCATTATTACTTGAGAGATAAAAAAATGTGGAAAGGTTATCTGATTGTGGAATTTAGAAACAATGCCTAAAGGATAAAACAAGTTTCTGCTATTCAAGCCCAACTCATTCATACTAGCAAGATAACTTGAAACTCGGTTAAAAATACACTGAAGCAAGCTTATAAAAAGAATATATCATTTTCTGGAAGAATTGTAAATTATGATTTGAATCTCAGTTTTTCAAAAATGACAATTGTTGCATGATTTGTTAGTGATTAAAAAAAATATGAGATTTATATTTCAATTATTTAAAACAATTAAGAGAGTGAGGAACCTGTTAGTTTTATATTAGAAATATATTGAATTGAAAAATCCACTTTTCAAACTTTTATTCCGACAATTGATCGCCTTCATATTTCTCACGTTGTTAATACAATGTTTTGGCTTATTCTTTTTTCAACTTATGTCAAGGTATATAATCCATACAAAAAGAGTCAAAAAACATACTTCTTTGGAGAGAGAAAAAAAAGTGATAATTAATAAATCAATTTGATCAGAATATTTCAGCAATATTAGATATATAGGTGAAACCATATTTACTTTGAAAAAAAAATGCTGAATTTCACAAAAATAACTAATTTTTACTTAATTCTCCAAACTGCAAAAAATAGGTGACATTTAAAAAATTCTTACAAAAAAAAAAAAAAATAAAAATAAAAATAAATAAAATATTGATTATTTAGAAATAACTTCTTGGCCTGACACTTCCCAAAATCTGATAAAGTGTATTTTTGTTTCGAGAAGGGCTTAAGCAAGTCAAAATCCTTGAACCATTCCCTTATATTTATTTAAATATACTAAGTTTGTTTTATTTCTCAATAAAAGTCAACAAATAATACAAATAGTCATCAGATCTCATGATTTGCTAAATGTGTTATCAAATGTAAATTTTAATACAAAGAAACAAAAATTGGGTCATAAATAAAGTATCTCTCTCTTGACATCCACAACTATTTTATTGCTTTCTTGAATTGTTTAGATTATGTATACAAGATATATGATAATTTTAAAGGATTTAGATTAATTTTAAACATGGAATGATATATAATTTTTAACAGTTAAATATGACATCCATCTTATATATAAAGTACAGTGTATATATGTGTCCAAGCAACCCCTCCACTCCCACTGGTCCAATTCAATGATTTTTTGAAATATAGAGAAATTTATTTACTGAAAAAAAAGTTTAAACAAAGTAACTATAAACAATTTGTTTTTTCTATCCTCTGCCAGCCGCAATGATGGAGAAAGCATTACCTCGAACCATTGCCAATGAGACACGCTGCAAGAGCGACTCCATTTTGCGAGGCTTGTCCCTTAATCGAGATGCAATCGCGCCAAACCTCCGAAGGAACATCATCGAATGAGGGCCAATAACCCCAGAAGTCTCCACTGCCACAGGAGTAAAAAAAATCTATCAGCAAGAGAAGAATATTTAACTATTTTTTTCATCATTGCATCTTGAGTGACAGACCCCGGCTCAACCACGGACCTAATCAAATTACTGGCCCAAAATGTATCCGCACAGGTCGCATCCCAAATCAATGACTTCCCAATTTTAAAAGGGAAAATGGTAATGCCATCTGGCTGCTTTCCATCACCGCGGTCGAGGCCTACAGGTTTGATTTAGAAAGGGAACCCAGCTGCATCCAAATCTCTTCTGATGATGTTGTTTATTGTTGCATGCCATGGAAAGTGGCTGGCACTACGACGACGACAGGAGAGAGGATGCAAACGAATCTCATCGATGGAAGCTCCACATCTATATCTGTGACGTTCACATAATTTGAGTCCAAGATGAATCACGACTCCAACCAGAGTGCACTCATCATCTAGAAGGGTACCGGTAGATGAAGAGGGCACTGCGTTGAGCCAGGTGCCACTACTCGGTTGTAAAGCAGATAGTAGACAGGTGAGGCAATGCTGATCCAGAGAGGGCCTCAAATTAGTAAAATTGGCCTCACATTTTATTTTATCCCAGCTTTTTTGTTTTGATGTGTTTAGTGGGATAGAAAGTAATTCTTGGGCCCAGACACCGCAAGCTTGTTCGAAAGAACTACCTGAGAAACACTCAGACGATCCACCGAGTATCTCATCAATTAATTCGCGACTGGACGAAAGTGAAGAAAGATATGCTGGAAGGGCCAAATCTATTGCTGATCGAAGGCCCAGGTCTCAGAAACCCAAAGGGAGCTTTGCCTGCCTCCAGCCTGTGTCATCGAAATTAACATTGCAAATTAGCTCCGCACATCTCTTAATTGTGATATCTATCTCATTTAAAAAATCCTGTTCGAGGTAGCAAGGGGCACTTCGGAGAGTGTAGAGGAAACTCGATAGCAAAAAACTATTCTTCAAGAGGAAGAGGGCTGGATGTGCATCAATTAATTGCAATTTCTCAGTCATTCTTGTTAGAATGACATGCTTAGTATCCAAACACTCTCGAATGGCCATTGGAAAGACTGTAGAACCAAGAATGTATAATTCCTCCTTAGGTGTTATTTTTTATATCCTCAAGGATGAGTCTGATATCCTGGATAGCACTCTCGAAATCATCTGCACTATAATTCAAGTTTATTATCTCTGACTTGGACGAGTTAATCTCAAGTCAAAGTAGAGATAAAGCAGGAATAACTTGTCGGAGGTCAGCAGTTACAGCCTCGATGGATCCTCCCAACGTTGCATCATCAAGATACCATATATTGAAAGGAGAGGCGATGGAACGAGCTACCCCATCAACAGCCATCACAAGTAGTAGCAGACCAAGTGGATCACCTTGCTGGATTCCAGTAGCAAAAGAGATAATATTATCGGAGGCGATCAACATACTTGGATGACTATACGAAAGATGTGCCAGTTTAAATATGGAAGGAGTCTGTTGATGGCAAACTTCCAGGATATGATCCCTTCTGATGCTATTGAAAGCGTTTTACATATCCAATTTTAATAAGATATGGGGGGGAAGCAGATGATGTATCCTCAAAAACAACAACTCTACAAGCAATTTTTGATGCAAGACAATGAAAAATGTTACCAACAGCGATAGGGCGGATACTTCAGACTTTTTTTTTAAAGCCGTTAAGTTGGCTGAAAATATTAAGTCACAAGCATGTTGGGGTATCTCAGCTCAGAGAAGGATATTAATAAGAGCTGTTATGGATGTTTTCAAATTTTCACCAGCTTCGGCAGTGTGGGCAGAAATTAAGTCCTTGATGTGACCAAGTTGTAGGTCATCCACACCTCCACTGCTGCTTCCCGAGAAAGACTTCAGAATGGCAACCATTGCTTCCTTTGCGATTTCAATATTTGAATCATTGTTTTCCATGTGAACAAATCTGACATCTGATGGTGGCGCAGGATGTTTCCGATGGAGAGCGAGAGAGAACTTCTGGTGTAGTAGCTAGTATAGTATCGGATGGGGCCAATACTCTAACAGCAGCTGAGACATCACCCTTGATCAACTTAGCATTGACGAGTGCATGGAGTCTCTTAGAATCGTTGACTGTAGATGAAGGATGAAATCTATTAGGATTAGAAAATTTGGTGGCATTTATTTTAGATGAATTGAATAAATGTTATTTTTCATAATAGATGAGAGATGATGTAGGATCCTTATTGTAAGGAATGCCGAGCACAAGTGTTGTGAAAGAGAAAAGGTGATCCCAGTCAAGCAAGCTGTTCTAGTTAAGTATCTGGTCTATGGCAGTAGCCAAAGCATTGGCTGCCAGGATTCTGACAGATTTAGGAATTTTTAAAGGCACCTTCCAGAATTGCCTAAGGAGTGAGGTTGCCCACAAAACTTCACTAGCATATCTTTGGGTTGGTTCATTATGTTGATGATTCACACTATCTTGTAGAGCCAAGAGACAGACAATGTGAACAACTCTAAACAACCAGAGATGCTGAAGCATTTCTAGTCAATCCTACGCAAGATAAATGAAAAGACCATTGACAATTTGAATAACTTGATCCTTTTATGCTTATTAATTCTGCCACAAGAAAAGCAATGATCACATTCCAGCAAAGAAGAAGGAAGAGACATTTTTTCTTCCCTCCTTTTTTCTAAAAGTAATGTAAAACTTTTTTTCTGTTAATTCTTGTAATCTTCATTTTTTTCCTTTGAAATCAAATCTTTGAAAAAATACCGTCTTGAATTACAAATCCTTTACAATAATGTTTAAAGTTTCCAGCTATTAATTCAATAATGATTATTCTATTTACTATTCAAATTTGTATTTACCTTACTTAATGCTTAATCCGACATTTTTACATTCTTAAAAATCCCTTGAAATCAGCAGAGCTTTGAAAAACACGTTTTCTCTCTTCGAATTCCAAGCTCATCCAAAAGCCCTAGAAAAGTTAGGCACAGGGAACAATTTTTGTTGAGCTCAGATTCAGGGTTGCCAGATTATGCGACATTAAAAATATATATTAATATATTATACTAGCCATTATCATTCCTTTCATGGTTCAAAGGGAGTAATGCTTATTTTCCTTTTGTATCCAAAATTGCAGCTAGCTTAAAATTTTAAGCGATAGGCATCAATAAACTACAGAAGAACTAAAAACTGATTGCTGCATTTAAGTATTGAATTAATGTTTAAGCTTACCTTTTAAAAGTTCAACGATAATTCTTCTGCTGCCACTTAATTTAAAGATGATTTGATGTACGTAGATTCTTATTTTCCATACAATTATTTTTATTTCATAGGTGACAGAATAGGGGACAATTTATAAGATAAAATTAATATAGTGTAAAGATGGGAAAACAGAAATTAGAATTAGTTACACATTCAACATTTGAAGAGTTAGAGAAACATAATAGCTAATTAAGTAAAACCTATATTATGGAATCTATATGAATAAATGCAAAATTGGAGCAAATTCTGAGATTAAAAAGCCCCAGTTCTACTTTATAGTAATTTGGTATTTATGAAATATAGTAAAAGTAATGGTAAGATATACAAACACATTATGTCATGAGCCAGGGAAAAACTGCCAACACCTATACAGAAATTTTGGATGAACACCAAAATTAATATTATGCAGGTTAAAAAATACAAATGTCTAAGATGCATATCTTGTCATTTGTAGCAGCTTCCCTTTCAAGAAAGGGGAAAAAAAAAAAAAGAAAAGAAAGAAAGAAGCAATGTCTAGATAGACAGGGTGTGAATCTTGCACATTTTGTGGTTAAAAAAATATATACAGAAAATGACAAATCTAGTGTTTTACTAGAAAAAAGCAAAGTAGGAATTTGTGAATTGACAACGCTGGGATTTATCATCCACAAGCAAGGAAAATGTAATTAAGAATGTGTTAACTTGTTTGCATGCAATGGGCAATGGTATGACTTTATCAGAAGAAATATCATTATTTAAAAAGATGTGTGACAAACTAATGTTGATGGTTGCAAGTTGGCTCTCAATGTACACAGTCTCTGATAACTTCTTGTAAAAATGAAGGAGGCTGAGAGAAAAAAACAAAAAAAAAACAAAAAAAAACAAAGATTTCCAAGAAAAATATTAGTGATATGGAAATTCCATGTTAATTGATATAAATAAGATTTATTTATATATATATATATATATTTTAAATTGAATTTACCTCAAGTAAGACTGTAAAACTACTAAGGCACAAGGGGTTGCTGAGTGTGAAAGAATTAGAAAACAGAGAACATTATGAGAGAGCAAGAATGATAGAAGACAATAGATAATGATAGATATTGCATTTAAATTTTTGAAGATCAAAGTTGATTAGAAAGGATAGTGCCAGAAGAGAGTTCCACAAGTGAAAAGTGGGAAAAAGGAAACTGTTAGCATAGAACTTATGGTTACATTTAGGCAATTCAACTGTAAATTGATGAGATCTTGTTGTCAATCTAGTACTGTGCTTAAATTCATAAAGTCTAGGTACTATAGTGAAAAGCTCATTTGAACAATTACCATGAAGGTATTTACAGAAAAGCCACAGGGAAGGCAATTGTCATAAATATGCATAAAAGATATTAAGACAAATCAAACATCTCTTAAAAATGAGACTTTGAAGAACACTCTAAGGAAAACTACAAGTTCAGGCAGGTATCAAGGTAGGTAAAAAAAAACAATAATAATACATTTTTAAATAATAAAGAGGATAGAAAATTGAACAACAAATTGTATATAAAGTAAAAGCATTAGCACAAATGAAGGACTGTATAAAGCATACTTTTGCTTATGAAAACAATATGATTTGGTCATTAAAACCTTTTATATAAAAGAATTAGCTAACATGCAAGGTTTTTACTTTTGGTTATATAAGTGAACATAGACATCAGCACAGAGGCGACAGTCTGTTTCATGCTAGATGCAGTCATCAGGGACTGACAACTAAGTGTTGACTTCTATGTTCACTTTTATATTTACACACGCTCTATCTCTGATACTGAGCACTTTATCCCATAAATATAGCACATCTTAAGACTATATATATATATATATATATATATATATATATATAATCTGACCTGGATTTTTTTTTTTGTTAATGAGCAGAATATTTTAACACTCAAATCTTTAAATTATGATATAACTCTCTGTACATGGCAGACAGGCACTTCCTGCTAAGCTACGATGACTTACATTTTTAGTATAATGATCTGAATATTACAGTATTAACCCAATCATTTAGTAGAATTGGTACAAGCAAATAATAATAAAATATAATAATCACATATATAGGATTAAACTAATCTGAGGAAACTACAAAAACAGGCAGCAAATTAAGGGAGAAACAAGAATAATACATTTTCAAATATAAAAACTAACATAGGAAACTAGTGACTGATGACTAATGACAAATACTAATATAGAATAGCAAAGAAAACAAGGAATAAGGTACATTTTATATTCAGGAGAAAATTATCACAGCTAAGAATATAATTTTGAAAACAATTTTAAAAAACAAAAACAATAAATATGGCAACTTTTTGTATATTTTAAATGAAGGCAAATGACAATAATAAGCAACAACCATAGACAAAATATATAAAGAATAATAATTGAATTTTATGCTAGTATACTACAAGTTGTCAGATAGCTTTTTATCTATCCAATCGACATAAATATAGTTTGAGTGAATAAGGTAGTGCTTCAAGGGCTAGTATGTTACTGGTATTCACTAAGCTTAGTACAGCACAATGCCACATGTCTAAGAGCACTAGGTGAGGATTGAACTTTTTTCAGTAGTAATAAGCTTACTAACAATTACACTATAGTAAGGTAATTTCTGTCTGAAAAAAAAAACAAAAAAAAAACAAAAAACAAAGTTGTGTTAATCTCAGGTTTCAAGTGAGAAGTTAATAGACTAATAGTTAATGGATATATTTTTTATGGGATTATGCATGAAAATTGATTGCAGACCCAAGAATAATATTTTTGGTACTGTATATGTGTGTGTATCCATCACACACACACATCTCTCTCTCTCTCTATATATATATATATATATATATATATATATATATATACATATATAAATAAAGCATAGAGAACATATTTCTTTATAGAAAAGAATTCTTACCCCAACACTTATACTACGGAAAAAAACTCACAACATTATAACTCCATATCATCAAGTCTACCAGGAACCGTACTTTGTGTTAGGGAAATAACTTACCAGTAAATTTTACTTACCGTATGTTTGTTGTTTGTAAAGAGTTTTTCACGATTATTGAGGATTCCAAGCTGAAATGAGTTTAGGGTTTACTGGAATAAATATCACTTGACATTATGGGGCTATTTTTTCTGATTATCATTACTTAACAAATTAAGCATCTAATTCATCTGTGTCTCAAATCAACTGCAAAATATTGTAGCTTTTATTTCTTCAAATCTTATAAATTAGTATCATAGTCTATTTTGTTCACAAAATAATGAAGTTATATAAAAAATATAAAATCATATAAAACCTAATTTCCTGCACATGTGTATCTTTCTGTTACTGACATTAAATCAGCTTGGTGATTTTACAAGAATTATAGAAATATAAGTACTTTTTACTTATTAATAGGATGTTTTTCAAGTATATAATAATATGATGAAACACTTTAAGTATTTTTCATTGGAGTGTAAATATTAGATTTTAATCTTTGATAAAAAACAAAAAGAATTTTATCTTTGGCTATCAGCAAAACTTCTAGAAATATATACATCCACCCTTATCTTTGCCCTTTTTAAAATTGAAAATGTAAAAAAATGGATTTGGTAAAACAGATCAACATAATAAATACAAAGTTATTTTAATTCAAGAAATTCTAGCTTACAAATATAAGGAATAAAGAACATCAGATTTACATTCTATTGCATGAAGATCAATATGTTTATTAAAAACTGTAATAAAAATATTGACTACAATTGGTATTAAGAAAATCATCTTGATCTTTTTCAATTGACTATAATACAACAACTGAAGATCTGTTTATCGAATTATAGAAAATGCTTTTATTATATTGATAACCATAAAAAGCACATCAAAATCTTGGGGAGAAAGTTAATGACAAAGTAACACTTCCAATTTATGCTCACCATTCACATATATTCATTACTTATCCCTTTTTGGCCAAATGCTAAACATAACAAAGAAATCTATAACCTCACAACAAATCAAATGTTTTCTGCTGGGTTATATATGTACTAATACTAACACCACAGTTAAGGTCTCTCAAGTTTTCTTGTTTAGTAGCAAATAACTAAATGAGATGTACAAATTACACTGTATTTTTAGTATATTCTAAACATAAAAATGGTTGTTTCAAAGTTTAGTTGTGTATATGTATAGATCCATTGTAAAACTAAATACTCATCAACAGTTGAAATTTGAATCAACAAAACTTAATATCTGGTTATTACACACACATATCAATTCATACACTTTGCTTATATGATATTGTAAAAGTAAAAACATGAATTTTTATCCAGAACAAAAAATTTTTATCAACAACAAAAATCTATACAAGAAACCATAATTAGATGGTGTAAAGTATATTAATTTTCAAAATTTCTTTCCATCAATAGAAAATGTAAATTATTTTAAAGACATAATGATAAAAGGAATAATTTTTTTTTTTTATTAAAAACTGATTCCAATAGTGGTCATCTCTAACAGAGATCAAACTATGATGATTGGTTAAATGCTAATAAACAGTTTTGAATCCATCATAAGTCACACTTAACATGCACACTTATCCTCAGTATTGCTATGTTATGAGATTAATATATAAAAAAAGCAATCATGTAATCCAAATTGATTTCTTTACATTTGACTCCTGTACTAAAATCTTGGTTGTAATTTCTTTGATTGCTTATATAAAAAGAGGAGGTTGCAAATAAAATGCAAATGATTAGCTTTAGAAAATAATGAGTTAAGTTCTGCAAGAGTCAATGAGAGAAATTCATTTTTATTCATTCATAAAGTTTTCATGTTGTTTTATATGAACTACAGCACATTCTATAAATTTGTTTCTATCCTGAAGACATAACAGAATGGAGATATTTAAAATGTGAACTCCTTTATAATATTTAAGATTCTCTTTGAATTATGACATTTGAAATTTTAAAAAAAATTAAGTCTATTTTCTCCTATCTTATGAATATCATGGCATGAGAATTATAAATGTATATATATATATATATATATATATATATATATTCATTTTTTAAGTATCAAAACAAGTGTGTGTGTGTGTATATAAATATAAGTTAGAAAATGATCTTAGCCATTGGTTAAATAAATACTCATAATCCAGTTCAGAAACTTTTTATTCCATTGAATTCAAAATAAGCAAGAACAAAATTATAAATAATAGTCAATGGTATAGACTTTCTGGTCAATAACTTTAAGTAAACATTTTCTGTAGTTAGTAACTAATCTGCTACAAATTTCTTTCAGCATTTTATTTCATTTTTCAAAAGTGATCTGCTCTAACTAGTAAATTTGAAGGCTGTCTATAAGTTCACAAATTTTTTCCTTTGAATGAACTAGAAATTTTCTTTTGGATTCAGTTTCAGACTCATTGCAAGACAAGGCAAGGTATTGATCTTGTCTTTCATCTGTTCACTTGTGTGTTTAGAATTATTATCATGTTGGAAAGTGAAACATCATCTCCAAAAAAAGGTCTCTGGTAGAAGCTTTCAGTTTTTCCTTTAAAATATCATGATACTCTTCTTTTTTCATGATCCTGACAGTTTTAAACAACCCTTTCCATTTTCACTAAAACACCCCTAAAGCATAAGATTGCTACCTCCCTATTTTACACTAGGGACAGTGTCCCTAGGGTGCATGGATTCTCCTCTACACTTGCTCTGCCTGATTCAGAGCCAAAAATTCCATTTTAGTCTCATCATTCCATAAAACTAAGTTTAAAAAAAATCACTGTCTTTTTCTTATATTCATGGACAATCTTTGCAATCTTAGAGTTTAGGCTTATGGTCCCCTTTCAGGAAAAGGGACAACAGTTTTTGTCTGACAATATTTTCCTATGATATACTTAGTGTACAGTTGACTCGGATACTGAAAACTGCTTAGTTGCTGATCCAAAACTTATGCCTGAATTGTAGGCATTTACAATTTGGTGTATTAAATGGATAAACCATTCACATTCACCATGTTATTTGGTACTTCAACTTGAAGTGAGCAATGTGTTTGTTCATTACTGTAAACTTAAGTTCTTTGAAGCTCAAATATAAATCCAAATAGACTAATTCATCATAACATGAGATGAACATTATGTATTTTATGAATTTCATAAAAAATTAAAAATTTTATGGCTTAAGGATATAGTTATCCTTGGAATTTTTTTTTATATTGTGTTTATAATGCTATTATAGTGAATAAAAACTTTCTGAAATGGATTATAAGTACTTACTCCACACCTAAGATCATATTATATATATATATATATATATATATTTTTAAAAATTACAAGATCAGCCAATCATGCAACCTTGGCTTCAACCTTTCAGTATATCAAAATGATGTAACCAATGTAGCATGATGTAATTTTTTAAATTTAAAAGGTCTGCATGTTAATTTTTTTTTCTTTATATGTGTATAGAGTACTTTTTAATGCAACTGTTTTTTGGTCTAACTCAACTTTGACAAATAACTCTCTTAGAATATATATATATATATATATATATATATATATATATATCCTAATCCCTACTTCTCTTCAATATAATGTAAAATTCATAATAATTTTTTATATTTAAAAAATATATTGGATATTTACAAAAAGTCATTTCAAGTTAAACATGGACTCAATTATTTTGCTCAAAGTTCTGAAAATATTATCAAATACACCTGAAGAAATACATTGAGACTGTAACAAACAAGATACAAATGCCAGTTTGGAAAAATCGATCTATTATAATAATTCCACATCTTATAAATTCAGAGATTCAGAATTCTCCCACTTTCCCAGAAAACCCATCATTTTTTTTAGTAGCTGAAAAATATTACCTTGAAGAAATTTGTCAAATTACCAATTTATTTCTCAATGGTTAAATGTTGTGTTGCAAAGGATCTTTATAAAATATAATTTTCTATAAAATTCCTTGGGTTTTGTGGTACAAGTGAATATCGAACAATTAAGAAAACCACAATTCTTTTTATACAATACTACTTTAAATATGAATAGTACAAAGCTGAAAGATTTTAGTGCTTTAATTTTCAGTACTTGTAAAAGTTCTTATAAGGAAAATGCTTTATTGTGCTAATTCAGGTAGTAGGTCAACCAAAACTCTAATCTTATTTGTAGCTGTAAAATAGAATTTAGAATCTTAAAAATGAATTTATTGCATTTTTAACTTTCTTTTAAAGAATATATAACTTCCATATGTAAAAATCATTATGAAAACTAGTTATATTGAAGATCTGATCTTAGTGCTGAGAGGATTACATTCTAATCTTGGTTTTAAGTCCAAACCACAAATAAAAAATAAACTCAAATTTGGAATCAAAGGACAAAAATAGATTTCATATATACAACTTTTACTTCATAAGCTGCCTCAAGTTGTAGTTTTCATTGTTTAGGAACTTTAAATTGAACATTTTTTTAACTATGTAGTATCAATAATTATAAAAAATACGGCAAAATGTGTAATAACTGGTTACTTAATACTTCACAAATTTGATTTACATTCAATAAGCAATCAAAATAAATTTACCATATTTATTAAGTTTTGCTTAGTAATGTGGTGCCAAGTAAAAACTAAAATCATTACACAGTAAATTAGTCTTCAAGACAAGCTTGCACTACACTAACTACGTTTCTTATACCTATATTAGTTAAAAAAGGGAAAAAAATAAACTAAAGGAATAAAAAAACATTGATAGACAAATATTGATGTATTAGATGTGTGCAAATTTCCAATGTTTTTATATAGAACAAAAAAAACGGTTAACTGTGTATTACTTGGTCTCTAGTCTCTGGGAACTTTTGAACACACCTAATAAATTGATTGAATATTATGTTTATTCCATGTATTATTTACGACTAGTATCTGTATCTGTTTTGATCATATTTTGTATAGTGAATATCTAGCCTTCCTTAGGTGTTTGTGATATTTGATAATCTTTAAAGAATTTTGAATTCACAAATGTAAGTGACAAAGGAATAATGAAAAAGAAATGTGAATGTGATTTTTGTTGAGGGTTTCTTTAAAATGACATACACAACCCCCCCCCCCAAAAAAAAAACATGTCAAATGACATTCATTCATTCCGTAGGTGTCATGCTCAGGGAATCATGTCTTTTCAATTCATGACTGACTTGGCAAAAGAATTCCTGCAATAGTCTGCTGTTACTTTCTGTGGTAGACTGGTTGCAACCAAATCTATAGGACCCAGTTTATCCTGCTATTTAACTCACAGAGGGAGAAGGGATGAATTCATACCTCTCTCAAGTGCATGTATGTGAAAGTAACAAATTTGACTGGAATTTGAACCCTGCTCTCTGATTTCTCATTCCAAGCTGTTATCCGTCACACTATCCACATATCTGTCAGATGACATACTAGTCCAAATAATTCATGACAATGTTGATATCAACAGACTGAATATTGTGATATCTTTTAAAACTAAAATATGCTCTGTGATCTTGCCTTTATTATTTTCTCTACATAAAAGTTTTTTTTTTAAATACCATTTGAATAACACTGCAATCATTATTGGATAAAATACATAAATGTTACAAGAGAAAATCTGATTGATTATATTTATGTATAACACACAAATATTATATAAAGATGGAGATTATTTGGCATCTCCTTGTAAATTTATGAGCAGAAACCAAAGTTTCATAAGATAATAACAGCACAGATGGGATTAACAGATAATCATGATTAGGACTATGAGAAAGGATTGTGAAAATAAGGTTTAATGGATAAAGTATACTTTTTATATACTTATATATATTTGAATGTCTGCATAATAAATTGGTAGAGAAATAGAAGATAATGAGGTAGAATGTGTGAATTATAAAAAAACAAAACAAAAACACTGAGAAATGCTATATAGGAGAAAGAAATATTGAAAGAAAAGGAATGTCATTAGAAGAAAGAAAAAAGTGTTAGCTTGGTTGGGAGAAATAGAATAGAGATGAAGAAAGAAATAGTTTGGTTTCTATTACTTATGAAAACTGTCCTGATAACATTAGATTCAGAGACTTTAATATTATCTGTTAGTTTAATACATGTATGCATGTATCCAACTTCAAGGAACTGAATTTCTGGTGACAAAATATGGCCATTTATGTTTATTCTCAGTTACATTTTTTTCTTGTGATATATTCTTTTTTACTTTTATCTAAGTATGTATTTTTATCAGGTGTTAATCATTAGTCTATGGAATGAGATATGGTGGTTCCATCTATCAGTAAAACTAAGGAGTGTATTTTTAATATATTTCCATGGTTAGGGTGTTAGAACACACCAACACTTACACTGTAGCATATACATTGTTTCACACAATTAACCAATTCATGTTTTATTAGTATATAAAATATATTTATTAGTATATAAAATAAATACTTATTGAAATCTAAAAGTTTATTTGCTGAATGATGGCAATATCTAGCTGTACAGTTAAGATGAAATTGGATTTGTTCAGTGCAGGTGTAAACAAAAATAACCATTTGTAATAAATGCCTTGAATTTTAAAACCTCAAATTAATACCTATGTTGCAAGTGTAAAGGTTTAAAATGAATTGTAATGCTAACTTGACTGACAAAGAGGAATGTTTAATAACTTCAGTGCTTTCAAAAGGTAAAACACTGAAAATTGCAAAAATGATCAGCAAATACTATCAAAGTGTGAAGAAATTCATTGTAGATCTTGGACAACTCCGTTATAGATCTGATAAGGGCATTTTGAAGACTATCTTGTCAAATAGTCCTGTACCAGAAGAGAAGTTATAAAAATCTTTATCAACCTACAAAATTATTAGGCATTATGACAGTGAAGAAGTATTGAAAATTGCAAGAAGTAGGATCAAGTGGCAAAACACGAGAGACTAATCACCGAGTTCTTTATAAGACATTAATAAGGAAAATCAAATGAAATAGGCCACAGAAAACATGAAGACAAATTTTTCAACAATTGTTTTCACAAGCAAATGCGGTTAACCCTCAAAAAGACAGATGGATAGAGTAAAGATAAGTAAGGTGGCTACTAGGAGAAATTGCTCTCACTTGTTGAAACATCAAGGAGGCTGACATTTTGGAGTAGGATTATAGGTGGTGAAGTGGTGAGCACATGATAATTTCCAAATGGTGTTAAGATGACAGGTCAATCCAGTTGAAAATCTATGACACATTCAAAATAGGAAGATTTATGTTGGTGAACAGCTATTTAACCATAAAGATGTAATTTGGAATGCTGTTCTGGATGCTTTGCAATTTGTAATAGCTGCTAAAATCAGTTAATGAAGTGAATGAATGAATCAGTTTCAGAGCATGGAGCATAGATTTCACATTAATGTTTGTCTTTATAACTTATCATTTCAATACACAGTTTTCAATGTTTTTGTTCAAAACATTTGTCTTTGTAAACTCTGTACTTTCTGTATTTATAATTTATATTTATAAATAATGTTTGTTAGCGTTTCAGTAACATTGTTAATAATCTGAAACTTGACCCTTCAGCATGTCCCAAGTGTGACATATTCTGCAAGTAAATATTTCTGTCAATCCCTTCATTATGTTTCTAAAAATCAGGAAAATTAAAAATGGCTAATAATGTGAAATTTAGTTTATATTATGTAAATACGTGTATTCACAATGAAAAATATTACTTAAAAATACTTGTTCATTCAGTAACTTAAAAATGTTTTACTGGTGTTATTTTTTTCATTGTAAATGTTAGAAACTGCATAAAACTTTAGCTCTGAGTATGACTTGAAGCTTTAAAGAGAAATTAAAATCACTTAAAGTGTGACTTAATCTTCAGAAACCGTTTTATTTGGTAAATTGTTGAAAAGAAAAGTTATAGTAGAAAAGAAGAGTGGGTAGAGCAGGGGGGAGAGATAGAGAGAGAACTAAAGTGTGAGTAACTGAGTGAATGAAAAGAAAATTAAAGTATGAGAGAGAAATAATACTCCCTGCCTCATTGCCAGTCATGATAATAAGTATAGCAGTTCAGACGCAGTGGGTCATCCCTATTGTAATTTAAGGTGTAGGGTAATGATCAATCCCTGATGTCCAAAGAATCGCAAAACAGAAATGATAAGGGAAATGGAGCAATTTTTAAATCTACCCTATATATTTGCAAGTGGTCCAACATTAATTATGGATCTACCCTATATAGTGGTCCAACATTAATTATGGATCTACCCTATATAGTGGCCTAACATTAATTATGACCATGTGTTGAACCTGCCATTATGTGTCAAGATGGATAGATAGATCTAATGAGATTGCATGCTAACAACACAGTAGAATTCTTCTGACTCACTTAAACAGCAAGTATATCTTAGGTAACATGGATTGTTAGAAAGACAAACTAATTATAAATGTGAATAAAACCTTTCGTTCATATTATGGTAAGATTAAAAAAGTTGGGCTAAAAGACTTGTAGATACTTCAATAAGTTTGATGCCTAATAATGAAAAAGCATTCATTTTGTATAACAAATATATATTTTACAAATATGCAAATATCACCTATGTCAATGCACTTAATTTAGTAATAAATATTAAATTAAATATTATACAACAAAAATTTCAAATCAAATTCCAGCTAATATGTCAGGTTACAGACTTATTGATCCATCATATTTTTATTTCTATTTGTAAGCCACAATTATAACATGCAATTATTGATTTGGTAAATATGTTGTCTGCCAAAAGACAAAAAAACAAAATCTGTACAAGAAACAAAATCTTCAGTTTTTTTAAAAAAAAATGATTTATAGATAGTTACCTGCCGCATGATGAAAATTCGAACACGGAGTCTGTTAAAGTGGCTGTCAACTTGTCGAGACATGATCAATATGATTATAGTTTCTTTATACTGCTTTAATATATTTAATTATTTTGTTTAAAAAATGTAGAAATCTGAATTTAGTACAATCATTTAAATATAAATTTTTGCTAAAAAAAAAAAAAAAAAAAAGTACTTTGATAAATTTGTGATAAATTTTCTGTTTTTCAATAAAACAGCCAAGAATTAAAAATTAGAACTGACAATTTTTTCTAATGAAAGAAATGTTTGATATTTACAGATTGATTTTTAAAAGTTGTTAATCCTTAAAGCTTGAAAAACTAATAAAAATAATAGTTAAATAATGCAAATGTCATTCTTTCCATGTAGAATATCCTGTAAAAATATTGTTTTAAATATATATTTGATTTTCAGTATAATGTTGGAAAAAAAATTAATATATTTGATATATCCAAGTTTTAGGTGTTCAACATTGCAACACTTCTTATATCTGGAAAGGATATGGAATATATTCTAAAGTGAAGTAAGAGAGATGGTAATTAATAAATCCAAATGTGTAACATTTCTCTGCATTTAACAAACAAAGAAAAACAGTTTTTTGTTTTTGTTTTTCAAAAGGTAATATTTATGAATTTGTGTTTTTACTATTTATCAGTATTTTTAAATCTTCTGCATGAATACATCCGAAAAGGTATTGTTTCTTTTCCTTTCTCTCTTGTTGACTGGTTGGTCAAAATGTCTGATGGTGAAATACTTTAGAGTGATCCCAAGTAAATAACATTGTTCTTGACCAAATGTGGCCAGGTCAGTCTGATTCTTTTAATAAACAAAGTGGCAAATATAATGAATACAGCAGGAAAGCCCACTGCAGATTGTCTGGCAAGCTAAATAAGTGAGCGGATGTACCAGGTACTGAAAGGGGATAAAAAAAAAATTAAAAAAAATCAAAAAAAAAAATCAATGAGACTAATGCCACTAATACCACCAAAAAGATAATCTTTATCCAAGATCAATGAAAGCAACAGATGAACATAGTTCTATTATAAAATGATTGCCAAGTACAGGAGGCAGAGCTGACAGAACAATTCATAATCATTATAACAAAAAAAAAATATATATATATATATATATATATATATATATATATATATATAAGAAAAGAATGTGTGCACACACACAAACACACAGGTAGAGATCTGTTTATCTGAAGAGCAAAAAGGTTGGTGAAATGTCCATATTAATGACTACTAAATTATCAAACTTTTATCACATTTTTTATTTTCCTCTATGTTAATTCATTTTCTTTGTCTTACAATTATTATTAGAAAGACAATCAATAAGCAAGTGTCAGAAACAAGGATACAGACAAGGTCACTGAATAAGAAATCAGTTCACACTTACTAAATTAACAATTAATAGCTTAATCAATAGTAAAAACAATATAGGCACATACAGATATATTCATAAATGTATACAAAACAGCCATTTACCTTTCACACATAAACCTATTACCTAATTATTTAAACAGTAATTCACACTTTGTTTTATATATATATATAGGAAGACATTCATCTATTTGGTGTAATATTTTGTATAAAACTGGTGTGAATAGACAGAATATATTTTCACATCTATCGTTTAATAACTTTTACATTCCTTTGACATATAACTCAGATTATTATCAATAGAAAAGAGGAAATAAAAGGCACTAAGATTAGACAGAGGCTGCATATGCATCTGGTATTCATATAATGTTTTGGAAAACTGACAAAATCTAGTGGTATCATGAGGTACTGTTGGGACACCTTGAGTTAATGGAAATATGTCTCCAGAAGTCTTCAATACACAAATTTAGAACTATCAGAAAAAATACCCTGCTTGAGAAATTATATAGCTAATGAGTATTCTTGTCATTATTTTTTTTTTATCACCGTTTCAACCAATGCTCAGTTGAAACCATGATAAAAAAAGTAATGACAAGAATACGCATTAATATAAATTGTGAAATACATCAGTTGTTCTATCATTGTTGCAGTTTATGCCCATATCACATTAAACACTCATTCTTGTATCATCACTGAAGTTAAGCAACATTAAGCCTGGTCAGTACCTAGATGGGTAACCGTTAGATACTGTAAACTTGGATGTGAAGATGGTGTAATGGATAACGGCTTGGAATTGGAAATTGAAGGGCAGAGTTCCAATTCCAATCGGGTTCATTATATTTACTTACATTCAAATATCATTGAGAAAGTTATGAATCCATCTCTTCTCCTCCAAGCTATGGGTTAATTAATAGGACTTTTAACTCATTATCTCCCAAAGATTCTTACAATCTAAAAATATTTTCTGGCTTTAAATAACCTGCAAAAGGTCGATAAGTCATAAAAACAAATCAATCAATCAATGAGACCATTAGTCACTGTTGGTTCAGTCAAAATATTTTATCTAAAATAGTTTAGTTTGAATGAAAATTTCTAATTACAAAAACTGAAAGAATCTGGATAAAAGGCTGCTTCAAATGAGATTTCTATAACAAATCACTTGCATAGATATTTGTGACACTATTTAGCTATGGTAATTAATTAAGTAATTAACCATAAAAATCACACAAGAAAATACTGAGAATGGAAAAGAAGATACCCTGAGATTTTTATTTTTTACATTAAAAATAAGATTGAATTACTTTTCTCAAAACCCCGAGAATTGGCGTAAACAGTGGACTCACAAAAAGGCCATTTTCAAGCTTTTGACAATTGATTAATGATATTGTAAAAATACTGATTAACAAAAAACCTGAGAACAAGATATCATCTTAAGTGTTGGCAAGGCACGGCCATATGGTAATTATAAAAAGTTTTGGCATGAGAGAATATTCCGAAATATTGTTGATATGGGGTAGAGAGAATTACCCTTGTTTATTTTTTCAAGATGTCATCTTCAGTACCGACACGTTAAGTAGCTATGTGTTAATTATAAAATTTTGGCATGAGAAAAATATCTCGGAAGAATTGCCGATTTGGAGATAAAGAAATTTGTTATCAATTTATTTTTTTTTCTCAAGAAGCCAAGGGATCCTGTAAATGCTAACTTCATGAAGGGACCAGATGGCAGACTTTGAAGATTGATGGAGTTTGTAAATGGTGCTGGTTAAGAAGATGCAGAATGACCAAAAGATCTGAGAGATTTTAAGCGGCCATTTGTAAAAATTTTGGTTGATGAGAAAGAGAATTTTGTAAACAAAAAATTCTGGGTTATAATTTTAATGAGGCCAGCTTAGCCACACCTGCACAGCTAGGACGCCATTGGTCGAGTGGTAGCAATGGTGATAGGCGGAGGTAATTTGATGAGAAAAACAGGGAAATTACTAACGCCCACTAAAAGGATTGGTATGAGATATCAATGTGAGAAGGGGGGGAGTTTAGGAGGATAGCTCTCCTACAACCTCTCCTCACGGACGAAGGGGTTCCCCCAAAATGGAAAGTGAGGTTTCTTGCCAGAAATCGGTATTCACCCAAAACCCTAGACTGTGTCTAACCCCACGCTGTTTTTTGATCGGTATCCATATAAACAAACGCCCTTGGAGCTGGAGCAAGTAGTTCATGAGTTGGAGTTGACAGTTGAAGTTAGAGCCTTTGGAGTTGCTGGAACCAGAGTGTTGCCTAGCAGAAGCTGACTGAGAGATTCCACGACCTCCGACTTCGCCTATCCTACCAATAGCAAGTTATCCTGATGAATGAAGCTAAGCTGGCACTTACAAACTAAACTAGTTGACTTAGAAGGCCAGAATTTGCCTAAGAAGCATAAAAGTGTCATACTCTGTAGAAAATGGGTTGGGAGAAAAACACACACTCCTGTATATAACAGATGGATAAAAGTTAATTTGTTACTTTTAACATATTTGAACCTCTTGGGTTTTTATTTGCTTCTTTTCTTTATGCTTGTGTGATATCACCTCCAGTTAGACTTGTCTTACACTATGGCCCGATGTCTGATTGATTTTGTCTACCTAAGATCAAAATCACAATGTGGGTAGGTTAGACTTGAGATCAAAGCAGTTACTTCGGTAATCAGACGTTGGAAGTGAGCTGGGAACTACAGAGCTGGCGTCGAACCGGTTGCAGCTGGTGTGAAGCTGTTAGCATTGACTGACCATCCCACTTGGTACCCTGACCAAAGGATTCTGCCAGGTAGCAACGACCACTGATTGACCGGGACACAGGCTGGTGGCAGTGACTAAGAGTCAACCCCAAAATGTCAGTAGGAGAAATAGCACAGTTTCACGCTGTGACTCAAAGTTGACCACAGGCTGACAGCTCAGTGTAACATATGTGGCAACTTTAAAAGTGCAGGTCATTAACTGTCATCTATCTGTGTGTGTTTGTTCAAACAAAAGGGTATTTTAGATAAATAAATGGAGTGAGACTTTAGTTATAGATGCCAAAATTATTGTAGATAAATTCATTAATGTCACTTGGTAATGAAATATGACAAATGTGTGAAATAAAATGTTTTTATGACTGGAATAAAAACGTTATTGCTATGAAGGTTAATCAAAACTAACATCAAATATCAATTATTTATTTTATTTTTGTGAATAATAAGAAACAAAAGAAGATCACCAAGATATTTTTTTAACAAAATGATAGTGATTATAAATCTATTAAAATATAAGGACTTGTATATTTGAATTATCAAATTCTATAAATTGTTTTTAGTATTTTATGTCAAGAGTAAGTTATAGAGCATTTCAAATAGCATTATATGTTGTCATTAGTGTTAGATGTAATACAACATCACCGCTAATAATGAAATACATCCTTCCTTTGAAATTTATAATGAAATTTACTTAAAACTAATTGTGATTTGGTAAGGCTTAAATGTTTTCTCTAATTTAAATAGATTTAGTGTAAGTGATAAAAGGAGTTTTAATTACAAGGTGCTAGAGTAATAAAATCCTATCTAAATGTTTTCTTAGTATATAATCTAAGTAGCAAAGAAATCCTAAGTTTTCAGAATAATTTTCTTATCAGATTAGTATTATCAGCTCTGTTTTATCATAACATATCCCTGAAGAAGGTTGAAGAACATATCATCTAAAACACTGTGATAAAACAATAAAGATGAGGATAATAATTATGGAATAATCAAAATAGAAAATTCATGGAATAATGATGTTGATTCAGGTTATCATTTTAGACAATCATTTTTTTTTATTTGTTGAAATTAAAGAAATTGTAATTGACTGATAAATGAAAGCATTTTTTCCTCAATATAAAAATATATAAAATATGAATAACATATTTGACTTTATTACCATCAATAATTGCAGGGATTTGCATAAATATATAATTTTTTATATATAACAAGACATTGAAACAAACATAACATGTTTGTTATAAAACATGTTAAAAAGAATATGTATTGCTTCTAATTTAATAAAGTTTTCAATTTTTTACTAACTAATGCTTGCCCATACCTAAAAGATTAGATTTAGATAAATTTTCAACAACATTGTCAGTTTAGGAGAAAATTTAAGCAGCACTAAATTCTCTTTTGCTTGTGATAACCATTTTATTTATTTATTTATTTTTTTTACTTACCTTCCCATCATCCTATTATATAATAAACTATTATCATCCTGACAGAAATTTTTCAGTGTTAGGAAGAGAAGTTGCATAATCAAAGATATGCATAACTAATGTTAACAAAATGAAGTTACAGCTGCTATAATCTGCAGGTGTCTGGCAGACAGGGAACAAACTGTGAGAATTGAAAGCTTATCAAGAAAGCTCTGGATATATCAATGGCTGAAAGTGATAGGTTGATTTTATGAACTGGTTTTATTCCACTAAATGAAACTGCAATACACAATGTATAAAAAATATGTTCACATTATTTTAATCAGTTAAAGGCTGTTTCAATTTAAAAAGACCAGATACTTGGTCCTTTAGGAGTGAAAATAGGTTAGGAAAAAAAAAAGAGTCAGACTTGGTTGTTTCTGTTTAATTACTATGAAGTTGTAGCATGTGAAGACCAACCTCATTTCTTCTTTTACGAAGTATTATTTATAGTTTTTTTAAGTGAATTTAAAAGACAACATTTAGATATTTTTGCATATATTTATTCAACTATATATATGCCATTCTGTTCCAATACTTTTCACCATCTTTGAGGCAACTTCATGATTCCATCCTCCCAAAACTTGTGTGATGAACTGGTCCAAGTAGTTTTTATAGACTTCCAGAGAATTGAAGTTCTTCCCACTAAGAGAATTTTGTAGAGATTGAAATAAATGATAATCTGGAGGTGCAAGGTCAGGTGAGTATTGCAGGTGTAGTAGGACATCCAAGCAGAGTTGTAGCAATTTCTGTTAAGTCGGCAAAGAGATGTCAGGTCTGGCATTGTTCTAATTGAAGACAACCCCATTCAGATTGGCCAATTCTAAATGTTTTTGATCAATTGATGTCTTTAATTAGTCAAGTTGGGAAAAATACTTGTCTAAATTCAAAATTTGATTTTGCAGGAGCTTGCAATACAAAATGCTGTTCCAATCCTACCAAATACACAGCATCAACTTCTTTAGATGCAAACTAGCTTTATTTGCTCCATATTGTTGTAAATAACCCATTTTTCATCGCCTGTGATCATTCTTTTAAAAAATGGGTCATGTTTGTTACATTTAAGCAGAGAATTGCTCATGGAAATACAATCCATTCATTTTTCTGTTAAACTGTTAGACACTCAAATCATGTAGTAAATGACATATCCAAGTGTTTTCAAATATCTTATAACATTCGTATAGGATAGGTGGACAATCTCTGCAATGTCCCATGTCATGTGATCTGAACTATTTTAATCAGAATTACAATGACTGCAGGCCTGCTAGAATATTATTGGTCTTCCAGATCTGAACATAGGGAACTACTTACAAACAATATTCTCAACTGTGACATAATTTCCATAAATAGCAGATATCTTTTTTTTGCAGTTTGTACAGTGTTTTGTCTTTTCTAAAAATAAAGAAAAGGTATCAAATGATGAAAATACATCTCATTTTCCTCCATTTTCGCTATTAACATAAAAACATTTAAAATTCACACATGAATCAAATCATATAGAAAGACATGTTGAATTGTCACCTTTCAGAATATATAAAATAAATACCAGTTTTGTGTTCAAATGCCACCTAATGAAAAACTATGATTTTTTTTTTTCAACATAATATCTCTGACATTGACTAATTTCTCTTGTCTGGAAAGCATGCTTTGGTGAGAAAGAACTGTTCCCAACATAAAATGTGTAAGGTATTGTAATGATTATAAAAATGAAATTGAGTTTAAATTTCAGCTAAGGCTCCTTACATTTATTTATGCAGCACAAATGCTCTAGCTCTGTCTCTCAGCCAAATATCTTAAAAATATATCTGATACACCATAATAGTTTACAAAAGTGAATGAGTGATTCAGTATTTGGGAAAAACATTGCCTCATTATTGTTACCACTCCCTCACTATCAGAGAGTAGTAACAGTAAATAGCTGTTACGCTGTTATGGACAAAAGGCAGTCAGTCAAGGAAGTAGTAATGTAACCAATGAAAACAGTTTTATCTATTTTTTTATTTTTTTTAAGTGTTTCACCCCAAGCAAGGCGGGAAGCCACTAGGACACAAGGGGTTACAGAAAATTTAGAGCAAGATCAGATAGGAGTGATAGGAGAAATGATGAAGAGAAGGGTAGTGGATAGATCAAGGCAACTGGAGATGTCGATTGACATTACATTTGAATAGCTGGAGATTATAGTTCTCAGGGAAACTGGAACAGGGAAGGGAGTTCCACAAGCGAGATGTGCGAGACATAAAGCTATTGGAGTAGAAGAGACAGCTACATTTAGGAGTTTTGACAGTGAAGGGGTGAGAGCGGGATGCCAGCCTCATCAGGCGCTTGAACTCATGAAGTCTGGGAACCAGCGAATGCAGCTCCTTGGAGCAATTGCCATGAAAGTATTTGTAAAACAGACAGAGAGAGGTGACGGCGTGTCTGTGAGAAAGTCACTGTAGACGAGATGCCAGATCAGGGCCAATTATGTTGCATATCCGCCTCTGGAGCCTATCAAGAACCCCGAGGCAAACAGAAGGGGCTCCAGACCATATATGGCAGCAATACTTCATTTTACTAAAGGTTAGTCTCAGAGCAATTCAAAAGCTTACTATCTCTTAACTATCTTACGATCTCAACTGGTCGGCTCCCTGTACCACTCCAGTAAGTACCTGACTCCTCATGCTATCCTCTACCTTTACAAGAAACAGATCAGGATGAAAATGGAGTACTGTTATATAATATTTGGGCAGGAGCTGCCAAGTTCACACTTTCCAGTCTTGATAGAATTCAAAAGTGTCTCTGAGTCCTTGTGGGTGACAAATTATTTTCCACTTTCTAACCTCTCTCTCACAGGTGGGGTGTGGCAAGTCTTCTCACTGCTCTATCAATACTGTCATCGAAACTGCATTGACAAACTACTTTTCTTGGTTCTGCCAGTTCTAACATTCATAGCTAGGACCTGTCATGCCACTTAAATAGTAGAAAACCACCCATATTCACCCCATACTCCATCGATGAAAAGTAAGTTCCACTCGAACAGCTTCTTCCTGTGGAACTGACTTCCAAGAGGACATTCCCAACCCTGATCATGACAATCTTAACTTGTTCAAATCTAGGGTTAACTATTATCTTCCCCTCCTATCTGTATAAACTGCCTGTATCATGAGTGGCCCCCACACTTTTTACAAGGTGAACCTTACTTTGTAAAAAAAAAAAAAAAAAAAAAAAAAAGGGTGAAAGAGTGCTAAAATGTTCTCAGTCTAACCCAAAAGAAAATTAAAAATAAAAAAAATTTCTGATATATACTTATTTGGTCAGATTTTGGAAGTAAGTTGGGCTGAGAACTTATCAGATCTAATACATGCACAAAGTTATGTATGAGAAAATTTTTAAAAATGTTAAGAAAATAATCTAAAAGTAGAACAACTGATAAATTGTATTTAAGCATTTATTTTATTAATATAATAAAAAAGCAAATAGATTTCAATGCAAGAAAGGCAAACTGATAACACATTTAAAAGATTACTGAACACACAGAGGTGAAAAGAAATGGAAATAATCTTGCCACTAAGGATTAGTAACAGCCTCATAATCCAAAAAGATAAAAAATATTGGATGATGACTTTACTTCTAGAATAAATAATGCACTGTGTAATAATGAATTATAAATCTTTATGTTTGTATTAAGTTATATTAACCATTGTACAAGACTGACTGCTAGATAGCTTTTTTTTTTTATAGTCCTTAGTACAATCTCATTTGGTGAAAAAAAAAACCTAACAGTTTTAATGAAACATCAAGTTTCATTTTTTATTTCTTTTCTTTTTTTTTTTTTTTTTTTTTTTTTACACACACAAATGAAAATATGTACCTATGTAACACACTAAGTACAAGGCTGATTACTGGAATAATGATTTGTTTGAAATTATAATTTTAGATGCTATATCATTCATTTCAGTGTTCCAATGAGCTCAAACCACTTTGACTTCTGATAGACTTTATGACATTTATTTGAATGGTAAGTAAGTTGCCAAATCCTTGGGAATTTGTAACCAGAGAATAAATTATAGTTCCTGGAGATCCATCTCACAAGCTGTACTTCCCTATTGTATTAAAAGTAGGTAGAGTTGGTGCAAACACCCTGATTACTTGGTATCAGATGAAGGATTTTTGCTGCAATCTTCCCAATGCATACATAAAAGGGCTTCATAATGCTATCCTTTAGTCTGTTGTGGAAAAAAATAAAAAAATACATATTATCCTAAAAAAAACAAAAAAAAAAAAAACATATTATCCTAATGGTTACCATACAATTATAGTGGTTGATTACTGTTAGTAACTTTTAAAAACAAATACTTTAAATAAATTAACCTTCATTTAAAACTTGGAAATGATGATCAGTAAGAAGGGTCAAATAAACCAAAAATACAATACTATGTTAAACTTAATGACCAGTGGGTGTGGAAAACCAAAAGAATGTGCTGACCTTATTTTTCTAAATTATGATTCACCCACTTACAGAGTGCAAGAATTCACTAGAGGATTCTACATACTTCTTAGACTGAGGGTAATATAAATTCCTTAAATATAGATAGACTGAGAATTTTACATTCATTCTTTGAATGTATTTTTACAACTATATACATGGATTTTTAAAATAATGAAGAACCTGGAAATGTATGTCATTGAATTTATTTGCAACATGTTGTAAATTAACAAATTAAATATTAGAAAGAGTGAAACCAATAAAATCCTTCGAGTGTAGATATATTTAAATATCATAACTGAGCATTTAAATTAATGTATGACAATAAAATTAAAATGACTTAAAAATGCAAAAGCCCATGAGTGTAATAATAACATTTTCATTCATAAATGTTATATTTTATATTCATTCTTTGACTTACAGAATAAAAACTAAGTTTTTATAAAAACTATGAAGAAGGAAACATATATCTAAGTGAAATTATTTTGAAATTTCTATCATTTATATAAACACACATACTGTTAAAACTAAAAAATAATTGCCTGCTTTATTTAAGCAATATATTTGCAATTTAAATTTCTTTTTAAAGATTTTATTGAAAAAGAAATAATTTAGACAATATATCCTAAATTAAAGATTTTATTTATACTTAAAATTTGTTTTTATATTCTGTATTTCACAATAATTGCATTTGGCAAGATTCAAACTCCTAATTCCCTTTATTCAACTGTCAGGCACCTCAGTTAGTTATGTGCCATGTGTGATACACACTTAGGCGATCATGTATCTTTTGATATATGACTGACAAAGCAGATTTTTTTTCCCACAGTAGGTTGCCATTTCTTTCTGTGGTAGACCAGTTGCTATCCAAAGCAACCAGGTCTGTCCTGCTACTTACCCATAGCTTTGAGAAGAAGATGATTCATATCTTTCCCAAGGGTATTAACATGCAAGTGAATGTAATGGATTCAACTGAAATTTGAACTCAGCTTTCCAATCCTCAATCTGAGCCACTATCCATTACTCCACATTTTTATTGTAACATATTTAAAATAATAAATATATTTACATGAGAATGAAGGAACAAAATATTATTACAGATCCTCCAGAAGTAGAAAGAATTCTGTCTATTGCCTTGTTAACAGATATTTACTTAAAGCTCATAAACTTTGATTTGGAGAAAATGACAGTTTAAACAGACATCTTGAAATCCACAGTTAATAGCTAGTTATCACCAGAAACTTCAGTAAAAATGATGGATCACATTTAAACAAAAGGAAAAGAAGGGAGGGGGGGCAGTCTAAGAAGAAGTTAGAAAAGAAAATGAACAAAGGTTGAGTTATAAATCTTTCTGGAATTTTAGTCACTCTAAATAAAAAAAAATAAACTGAAAGATATAAAATAGTAAAAGATGACAATAAGAAAGAAAGTAAAATAAAGAATTAAAAAAAATATAAAAACATGTTGAAAAAGCATTACACAATTTTAAAAATTTAAATGGATTTGTTTGATTTTGCTTGTTTTTTTCCTTTAAGCTAAAGCAGGGGTTCCCAAACTTTTTTATGCCTCACACCCCTATAAAACTTATATGATCTCAGACCCTCTCTCTCCCTCTCTCTCTATATATATAGATATATATATATATACACACACACACACACACAAAAGTAATATCTCATATGAAGATGGAAAAAGGCAATTTATACTCAATTTGAGCAACAGATTTATTTAAGCTGATTTTTGAATGACATGAAAAGGAAGAAAAAAAAAGAAAACCATTATAACAAACTTAAATATGAACAAATAGTACAAAAAATTAAGCTTTTCTTTCAACAAGCGTAGATTAAACAATTTCAAAAAACTAAAATCTAACATTAAAAAATTCACATCAAAAAATGTAAAATTTAAATCTAATGACTTTTTTGTTCCTGTTTCTTGGATATGATTTTGTCAAAATGTGGTACTTTGTTGCTTATAGCAATCTGCATGTCTGCCTGTGGATTCATGTAATTTCTAGATTTTGTCTTGATTGACAAAAGAGAACTAAATCCGTATATTTTGGACTGATTCAGAACAGGAAATGGCATCTTTCTTGTTAAATTGTATATTAATAGAGACACGGAAAACATTTTTAAAACAAACTTTAACATCCTAACAAAAATAACAATAATAACAAAATAAAAATAACAACAAAAAAGGGAAAGAAGAAACTAAACTCTTCAAACAAACTCACACAAAGGCCACATGAGAACATCAGTTTGCTCTCTTAACAGAAACTACCTTATATGATTTTAAAAGTTCCATACGGGATGTGAGGTTGCTTTCTATAATTATTTTATGATAAAACTTTGAATTAGCTATGCATTTTCTTTCAATGTTATTTGACTATATAAAGATCTAAATAAATTTCACTGTGTATCAATTTTCATAATGCTGAAAAAAACATATTTCTTTTCTTGGGAACAGATAGATGACCATTTGACTAACAAAAGAAAGGAAAAACACACCATGAAACAAGACTTTATACAAAAAAAAGGAATAATTGTGTCAATAAGCTGAAATCACACAAATTGAAAGAAAAAAATAAAAATGCCATTGAAAAATTTTGCAATTCAGGTAGAAGAGACAACATGATTATAAGAGATTACACATTTGAAATTGGATTATATAAGTAAAACAAAATATTCTGTACTAGACAAAATTTAACCGAGAAATTGCAAGAATTGAGAAAAATATATGATAAAAATTCATCTCAAAACAGACAAAAACAGATTATATATTTTGATTTTATGTAGATAAAAATCTTTTCCATCATAAGTCAATGTTTTCCCTTGCAAGATCAGTAATTAACTATTTATTGAACTAAAGTAGATCTATTTTCATAGCACTGCCTAAGAAGCTAGGTGCAAATGAATGTGAACTTCACTGGACAATCAGCAAATTCAGCCATATAAAACTTATCATCCGAGTTCTGATGAATAGAGCATGCAACAGAATCAAACTAGAAATAGGATGAGAACAGTGTGGTTTCATTAAAGACACTGGAGCAAGGAATGTGATATTCATGCTAAAAATGAGATCAGAAAGAGCAAAACAAATACAGAAGGATGTGTACCTGTGTTTTATAGATTATTCAATAGTGTTTGATAAAGTATGTCACAAAGAACTGCTGGAACTGCTTAGTAACTCTGACATGGGAAGGATATTAGAATAATCAAGAACATATACTAGCAACAAACCACTTGTATACAGATAGAAAATGAGTTCAGTAAGTATACAAAAATAGAAAGGTGTGTCAGACAAGAATGTATCATCTTACCAGATTTATTCAAATTTTACAATGAGATGATTCTGAGGGAATTAGAAGTCCTATCAGTATTCATTATTAGTGGCAGTAATCTTAACAACATAAGATATACACAGGACACAGTGTTGATAGCAGACATGGAAAGAAAACTACAAGAACCCCTACATAAGGTAGTGGAGGAAAGCAAGAAGAAAGGACTAAATATCAATTGCAAAAAACAGAATACATGATTGTTAGCAAAAGGAACAGCCCAACATGCAAATTACAAATTCAAACGACTACAACAATTTAAATATCTGGGAAGAATTTTAACAGAGGATGGAAAGTGCAACATTGAACTCCAAAGGCACATTGGGATAGCGAAAGATGCCTTCCAAAAGCTAAGCAGAGTATTAAGAAACAGAAAAATTTCATTAGAAACAAAGAAAAAGAGTACTGAACTGTTATGTTCAGTCCTTCAATATGGCAGTGAATGCTGGACAGTATCCTCACACATGAACCAACTTGAAGCAAGAGAAATATGGTTCTACAGAAGGATTATAAGGATAGCATGGACTGAACATAAAATTTTAGAGAAAATGAAAAAAAACAAAGACACTTTATGTAGTATCATAAAGAGATAGTTGAAATTTATATGGTACATAATGAGGAAAGGGGATTTGGAAAATCTGATACTCACAAAACTGGTTAAAGGCAAGAAGAACAGAGGAAAACAATGCATAACCTACTTGGTGAGCTTGAATGAATGGATGACAGAACAGAGTTTAGGGGAGATAACAAAGACAATATTTATTAAGAGCTATAAAGGTCAGGAAATTGTGGAGAGCAATGATCACCTATTTCCTAAAGGAACAAGGCACATAGAAGAAGCAGCCAAATTTATCCCAAATTCACTTTCAAACAACACCTGGTAAGGAATAAACTCTCTTGCAAAGATCTGTAATATATGCTCTGGAAACAGGTGGGTGTATATGTTAGGGGTCACCAATTTTCGATGGATCCATATTTTTATATAGCAAGATTCAATATTTCCCAAAACACAGAAAGCCTAATAACAATGCACAATAAAAATGTTTTCAAATTTTTAATATCTTTGCCTTTTCAATCCTATGGATGCTGACATTGACCCTAAATCCTTTCTTTTTTTCTTTTTAACTTCCAAGTATAATTTGCTTGGTTTTTAACCTTAGCTTTTATTTCTAGATTTTGTGACAAAAGCTTAAAGATAATAATGTACAAAATTTAAACTATGATCAAAAGCTAAATAAAATAAGGATAGAAAAATCCATATTACTTTTTTTTTTATAAGACTGAATAACGCAATTGAAAATCCTGTCTCTGCTTACTGCAACATTTTTCTTTTTTAATGTTACTGTTCTTTAAAACCCAGCACTGAATCTGAAAATTTTCCTTTCTTATTCAAGAAAGACCATGTATGAAAAACAAGCGCTTTGAAGAAAGAAAGATTAGTTTTTAGTTGTTTTGTTTATAATGAACAAATTCTATGCAAATTGAACTCATGCATGAAATACTGATAAACAAAGATTCTTTATTTTAGCCTACACAGAATGGAAACTTACGACAGAAATATGCAGAAAAATGAGTATTCATTTTTTTTCATGTTATAATAACAAAATCATGACCTATATTTCTGAATTTTTTTTGTACAACAGTAAAAAATAGGGATAACATAGAATATATGATAATATTGTCATAACAGGAAACATTGCAATTTGCTGGCAAAATGGGGAAAACATCACTTACAAGGATTTTGTAGAATATTTCAACTCATCTGATCCTTAGAATGGACCACAAATATGGTCTTGCAGCAAACATAGCTTTAAGTAGATGGAAAGTACACAGTGTGAATCTTGAGAAATCCTCAGCAGTTGTCATCCCAAAATTTATTTTCTATCAAAGGATTTTCAAAATTAGTTCCTGCTTTAAATACAGCAAGTGCATTGTATTCTTTTTCTTCAATGTACCATGTCCATTTAGGACATGAGCAATCATGGCTCTCCACAATTTCCAGTCCTTTGTAGCTCTTAATAAAATTTGTTATCTTTCCTTATCTCTGTTCTGCCAACCATTAGCATAAGCTCATTAGGTATGTTATACACTGCATTCAATATGTCCTGTGAGTGTCTAATTTTCAAAGCCCTCTTTCCTCCTTATGTGCCATAGAAATTTCAACTATCACTTTCTGATGTTCGGTATAAGTGTCCTTTTTTATCATTTTCTCTGAAACGGTCATCACTCTCATGTTTGGGCCATGGTATTCTCAACATCCTTCTGTAGAACTACATTTCTGTTGCCTTAAGTCTCTTCTTCATCTGTGAAGAGATTGTCCAACATTCACAGCCATATAAAAGGACTGATATTACATAACAGTTCAGTACTCTTTCCTTTGTTTCTAATGAAATTTTTTTGTTTCTTAATACTTTGCTTAGCTTTTGGAATGCTTCTTTGGCTATACCAATGTACTTTTAGTTTTCAGTGTTGCATTTTCCATTCTCTTAAAATATTTCCTAGATGTTTAAATTTCTATACTCGTTTAATGTTGGTATCTCCAATTTGTAATTTGCATTTTGGACTGTTGTTTTTGTTGATAAACATATATTCTCTCTTCTTACAATTGATGTTTAGTCCTTTCTTCTCACTTTCCTTTACTACCTTCTCTAAGAGTTCCTGTATAGTTTCCTTTATTTGTTGTCAACACTGTGTCATTTGCATATCGAATGTTGTTAAGATTATGGCTGGCAATAATGAATCCTTGTAGGATTTCTAATTCTCTCAAAATCACCTGACTGTAAAGTTTGAATAAATCTAGTGAGAAGACACATTCTTGTCTTATGCCTCCTTCTACTTTTGTATATTTGCTCAATTCATTTTCTATCCACATGCAAGCAGTTTGCTCCCTGTTATTCTGTATAAGTTCTTGATTATTCTAATATCCTTCCCAAATAAATCAAGCTTACCTAACAGTTCCAACAGTTTTTTGTGATATACTTTATCAAATGCTTTTACATGATCTATAAAACATAAGTATACAACCTTTTGCATATGTATTTCTCTTTCTGATATCATTTTAAGCATAAATATCACATTCCTTGATCCATTATCTTTAATGAAACCACACAGTTCTTGTCCTAATTTTACTATGTGCTCTAGTCTGCAGAAATAAGATAAGTTTTGTTATGTGGTTCATGAGGCTGATATATATACAAAAATATATTCGTTTGCACCTGAGTATGAATATGGATCCACTGAGGTCTCTCAGTATATCACCATTTATTATGTCTGTAATTTTGTCAATGCTGAAATCCTCTAAAGCTGCCAACATCTCTATTACAATTCCATCTGGTCCTGCTGCTTTGTGCTTGTTCAATTTGGCCACTGCTGATTTCATTTCAGATACAATTTTATAATTAAGATAAATACAAGCAATATAAGTCAATCAATTTTGGAATGTTACATTTTAATTTAGTGCCATTAATTTTTTTTACTATAATGTATCAAATGCATTATTACATTTGTTTTAATTTTTTTTTTTTTTTACAGACCTTTACTCCAATTTGCCTTTCATGTCCATATCTAAATGTTGCCTATGCATCCACTATATTAATAAAATGATTATATTATCAATACTATTCAATTCTACTTTTCATTTTTCATCAAAGTATTTATCTCTTTTGATGTGAAAAAGTAGATTAATTAAAAATATATATATTTTGCTACAATTACATATGGACTAAAATTTTCATTGATCTCTATTATAAACAAATTTTATTTATAGTAAAATGTCGATTATGATCTGTGCTATGCTTCTTTCCTGAATGCAAGTGATATTTCCATTGGATATTTTATTAAATACATTTTCTCAGATAAATCATGTAATTAGATTAAAGATTTTATAAGTGGGTGTGCGGAAAATTTCTCAGCAAGACCAAGGTATGTTTGGTCAGATTTTGAAGGGTGGATCAGGTTGAGAACTTTCAGCACTCCCTTGTATGATCATCATTAAATATCTGTTTAAATTTGCATTTTGGGGTTATACATTCAACAAAGTGATAAAAAGTAACTATTGTACGGAATTAAATTTTAAGTGAATAATTTACTAATAATTTCATGTGTTAATATAATTTTTCCTTTAAATCTGAAAGATAACTAAACAATTGTCAATGTTTATTTCACTTTTCAAACTGATGCATTTTACTATCAATTTTCATCTAATTATATTTCTGAGATTTATAACTTCACAAAGTATTTAAATATATGCTAAATTCTTAAAGTTACCAGAACAATTAGGCATGTTGCAATGAATGTTTAGATTTACAAACATAACAAATAACCAAAATTTATTTTATTTCTGAGAAAATGTTTGTAGCTGTCCCTTAATAGTTTTAATATAACTTGTATGCAATATACAGATTTCTCTTATTCTGTTTGGGAAAACAATCATCAAAAGATATAAATAAAACTTAATGAATTACTTAGGGGAAAAAGGAAAAAGAGAATACATTTGCATTTTTGGAGATCAGATTAATTTCATATTGCTGTCTTGAGATGTTAGCCTTGTTTGTATCCAGATTCATGTTATCTGGCATGTGATAAAACAGCATTTGAACTCCGTAAACTCATCCTTTCATATGCAGCTGATTATTTATGGTTATCGCTGTATCAGCAATTTGCTTATGTTAGACTTCAAGCTGTCATAAATTATTAAAGTTATGACATGTGCTTACTTTCCACATAACGCCCTCTCCCCAATTCTGCTGCTCCTGTGGGAGAATAAAGTCACAAGAAAGTACAAGAGTAATAAGCATATTTATCTTTTCTATCTTTAATAACTGGATTAAGAATAATAGGTCAGTTTGGATCCTTTCATATACCAAATAATAACATCCATAATGTTCAGATGTTGTCCACAAGGAAAGTTTGAACTGGAAGAAAATAATAAAAAGAACAACCTATTTTGAAAATGGTTCTTTTTCCTACTCTTCAGGTGACACCAGAAATGCTATAGGCTTTTAATATTTTTAACAAATGTTACTAATTAAAGAGAAAGCTGTCTAGTAGCTAACAGATTATAAAGTATAATAAAAAAAAAAAGAAAAAAAAAAAAAAAAGAAATTAAAGATTTTTCAAGGAAAATATCTGAAATCAAACAGCTGCACTGTCCTGTGTATGATATCTAAATCTGGCAGCAAGGCTTCTGATTAGGAGGTTGTGAAGAGCATAGAACCACCTCTTAATTGCTGTTGTTCCCAGGTCTATCCTGATCTGAGAGGATAGCACCTGTTAGGGTCCCAGCTATGGGCATATACTGGACTCCCCAAACAAAAACCAACAGTACATTTTTATAATAAAATGACCAGCAATACATTTGTACAGTAAAATGACCAGCAATACATTTGTACACTAAAATGACCAGCAATACAACACTAAAAAAGTATAAAAAACATTTTTATAGTAAAATTACCAACAATATATTTTTGTAGTGAAATTACCAGCAAGAGACTTTTTTAAAAAATTAATAACAATAGATTTTATCATTTACAAACTATATATATATATAAAAAAGATACCTTTACCTTGAAAGTATAAAATTATATGCAAAATATCTGTAGCTGAAGACATAAAATTGCTTATAAAATATTTAGTTTTCAGTATTGAATGACCCCTGGTGGTTGATATGCCACTAAACAAAACCAATCAACCAAACAAACAGCTGCAATAAATGTAATAAAAAAAAAGTAAAAACAAACTACAAAGAGAGACAAAAATAAAAAAAATATATCAGTTTTGGTGATCAGAATTATAAGCAGTGTTATTGTGTATTAAAATCTCACAAAGAGATTTATAAATTATAAGGTAATACATGACATTTATAATATTTTACACTGCATTTTTTCTTTTTAAATAATTTCTCTGTACGTCTTAAGCTGAATATATCTAACACAAAAATATACAAAAACAAATGGAAGACATGGTGATAAAAAAAATTGGTGTGTGTGTATATATATATATATATATATATATATATATATATATGCACGTTTCATTGAATGGTGTGTATATATATATATATATATATATATATATGCACGTTTCATTAAATATGACAGACAAGGTGCTTCGATGTAGTTTTTTTATACAATTTCACATGTGATCTTATAATTTTTTTTCATTTTGGAGAATAAATTATATAAAAACTGTCAATAATTTATCCTTTGAAAAGAAAAAAATTATAAGATCGCATGAGAAATTGTATAAAAAACTTAATCAAAGCACCTTGTCTATCATGTATGAAAGAAGAATTGCTGCCTAAATACACACACACACACACGTATATATAACAAGAGCTGTAAATTCTATTAAACAAAAATCATGCATAAGTTTACTATACAGCATAAATATCAAATTGGAAAACAAATTTATAATCTAATAAACTATCATACAAATCAAGATGCAACAGATCATCAAGATACATGCACAAGATTCTAACAAAGAGAAAACCATATTTAGTGGGATAGAGAGCCAACTAAATCTATAAATGCAGACCTCTTTTTCAACAATAAGAAAATAAATGGAAAAAGCAGACAACAAAGACCAACCTTTTGAAATGTAACAGCAGGCAAATAATAGAATGGTGCAACAATGGAAGAAGGATTTCTAAAGGAAGATGAATGAGGGTAATACTAGAATCAATACAAAAACATCAGATGCTACTTTTTAATTGATTCAAATCATAATTTCTCCCTTTTTATTGTGGAATAATACTTAGATTTTGAATAGTTACCAAACATTTTTTGCTGTTTTTCCAATTAGGAAAAATCGATATAAAATATTTGAAAGTTTTTCCAGAGCAAAAAAAGGAAAAAAATTTGCACATATATGATTAAATTATAGATAAATATATATTTTAGTGCAGACAATTTTTAAAAAGAATTCTTTCAGAATTAGTCATTTGAATTGTTCCTGAAATAAACTATTTCACTGAGGATATGTCAGTTTCTTGTTCAAATTTCTTAGAAACTTTTTATTTATCAAATTGGTTTTCTTTTTAATTTATCAAATATCAAAGATCATATATCAATATACAATGTCACTTTATAGTGTCACAGAAAATACCTACAGCATCGTGATATTAACGGGAAACTTCAAGAAATGTTCTAACCACCATCTTTAATTACATTGGAAAGTCTAGGAAAGAATTTCCCATAATCAGGAAAATATCTGTGAAGAGTAATGTAATTTCTTCAGATGAAATGATTGGTTTTAAAATAAGCCTATTTTCTCTTAACACAAATCTTTGAAACTTGGATCTATAAATTATTCCAGTTTAAAATTAAACTAAATGCTGAACAACACCCCTGACTTACCAAGTGTCCCAAAAGTCACCTAGGAATTTAAAATGTCATAACATGTCAGATTTTTCATGCGTTTTATTTCTTTTTTTCCCTTTGAACTTAGATTAACATTGAAAAAAATTTACAAATGAAATCATGGAGTTTTATTCTCAATCTGACCAAACTTTTGGTCACCAGATAATTTCACAAAATTCCAAAAATTTATGGCCCACCACCTTATCTTGAACAAGATGCCTACTGATGATTCTCTTTTGAAATATGTTAAGGTGCGTGTCTACAACAATAAATTGCAGACAATTCATCAACTCAATAATTACATGTGTACATAAATTTGAGGGAATCAGCCAGAGTTATTAAACACTGTTATAAAGAATGGTTATTAAAAGGGAACACATCTATATGACGTCAACAATGGAGGATATTTATATCATAATTGTTTTTTAACAATTAAATTAAATTTTTTAACAATTAATATTTCCAGTGAAATTTCATTCTGTATAAAACTATTTTTGTATAATAAAAAAATGTTTATATCATAATTGTTTTTTAACAATTAAATTAAATTTTTTAACAATTAATATTTCCAGTGAAATTTCATTCTGTATAAAACTATTTTTGTATAATAAAAAAATGTTGAAGCTAATAGATTTTTAAGTTCTTAGGTGATTTCTGAGACACCTTGCACAACATATACCTGGGGAAAGTTGAAAAATACATTTACAGTGGCACAGTGATAGGAATAACAAAACTAATTGGTTTGAATGATTCATGGAATAATTACCATAGGTCCTCTCAGAACTTCACACTACTAAATGGCGAGTTTTTTTTAAAAACTCTTTTAAGTTATTTTTTTTTCTTAATTTTATTTTCATTTTTCTAAAAAAATGCTAATAGCCTATATATTGATTTCCAAGCCATCAGCATAAAATCCCGGTGTAATTTTCAATGTTCTTTAAACATGTATCATGAAGGATTCATTCCAGAAGAAAATCATCTTATATATATATATATATATATAAAATAGAATTGTTCAATTTAAAAATAAACCATTTTAAAAAAAAAGTGACTATTTCTACTTTTCTTTTTCAGCTGAAAACATTGAAGACAACAGGCAATTGAAGTGTAATGGCCATTTGCAAATCAGAACATGTACAAACACAGAGTCTAATAAAGGATGCATGCAATCATCTAGTGGAAATGCAAGGGATACTGTAAGACTAATATTAATATGATAGGAAAACTTCTGTATACCTTGAATGCTCGTGAATACTTCCTTCTAGGATTTTGTAATCTTGCCAGAAGATAAGGTATCTGAAGAGAATGGCACAAATAAACCAACAACAATATTAATTTTCATTTTTTCCTTTGAATACAAAAATAATTATCAAATTTAAGTTATTTTTTTCAGCTTCTATTTAAAATACAAATTGTGATAGGAAGAAAAAAGAGAACAAGATGAAAAATGCTCAAAGCTGAGGGCAGAAAGAAAAAAAAAGAAAAGAAAAAATATCTGTAAGTGAAGAGAATAAAGAGAATATACAAAGGATAAGAGAAGGAAGGCAAAAAAAAAACTTCAAAATAAAAATAAAAATAGAAAGTGATAAATTGCTGAGGAAAAAGAAAATTGTAAAAACAAAATTTTCATAATTAAACAAGTTTTAATTCTTCAATGAATAAAGACAGCATAGGGTAACTGTTGAAAATGCTGTTACTTGTAAATTCTGTCAGTAATTTAATAGAAAAAAAGAAAGTAAACTGATGGTATAAGAAAAAAAGAGAAAAATTCAATAATATATCTATTACCATATAACCCATATATGTGTTTCTTGTGGCATTTTGCAAATTGCCTCATACATGTGGCCATTCTACAGTTTTATTGAAGACATTAGAAATAGGTATAACAATGTAAACATTCTCAGTGTTAACTTTTTTACCTTAACTTGTAAAAAGCTGATTTTGATTCAATAATAAATCAAATAAAATGATCATGATGGACTAATGTGACACATGGCACAATAAACAAAAGTAAAAAAAAAGACAGTGCCAAGAATTAACAATTTTCTTAATTTAATAAATTTTATTTACCAAAATAAAAAAAAAAAGTCTTATATGGCAATTTCTAATGACAACTTTTAACAAAAAAAAATAAATGACATTATGTAAAAGTTAAAAATAAGAAAAAGTTAGATATGAGGCCTGTTAAGAAATGATAATACAAAAATGTTTGGAAGAGATAAAGGAAATTAAATTTAAACAGAGCAACACAAAATTGGTAGTGGATGCTGAAATATGCCTTCTTTGGTACTTGAATTAGTTATATATTTAACACTAAAACTTGTAAATTGCAGCTAAAACACAGGTTCTTTATACTGTGAAAATCAATATAAAAATTGTCCTGCTCACCCCCATGCATTTGTTCTTATCTGAACTTGGGTGGGTGGGTATGTACAAATATTTTTCATAGATGCTCACATATTTTAACAAATACACACACATTAAAAATTAATAATACATTATCCCAAGCATATAAAAGTAGTTACATATAAGGAAACATAATTACCAGTGAATGAGAAGTCTATTTGAAATTATATATTAAGCCACCCTATTGTGTGGTAATTAAGCTAGCTCCTGATTATGCCTTCAGCTTGTTCAGGAGTGTGAGAGTCCCTAAGTCTTTGCATACTCTCAGCATTGGAAGCTCTCCTGGCTGCCATTTAATCTGGGTTTTCATTTGCATGGGACTTTCTTTTCCTCACTGCAGCCTTGGCTCTTGATTGCAATCTGGTCTTCAGTTGGCAGAGGTTTCTTTTTGTGAGACATTGTTGTTGTATGTGACAGGCAACAATAAACTACAGAAGAACTCAAAATTGATTAATATTTAAGCTTACCTTTTAAAAGTTCAATGATAATTCTTCTGGTGCCACTTAATTTAAAGACAATTTAATTTATGTAGCTCCTTCCTTTTATGCAAACAATTATTTTTATTTTATGGGTGACTTTCACTGGGTTTTGCAATTAATTTCAATTATTCCCAAATTTATTTCCAAGTTTTTAAAAATTGTTATCTTGCAAAAAATTTGTCACAAAAAATGACATTAAAAAAAAAAAAAAAAAAAAAAAAAAAATCAAACTGCTGAAAGCAACTGCAGCAATGAAAACTTGGGAATCCAAAATTTCAGGATTGCAGGTCCAGCTCCCACCCAGAACATTTTTAATTTGATTACAGAGTTAGCCTGATTCCAAAATGGCATGATATGTTGGGTTACAGTATTTACATTAGTCGGACTATTGTCCTCATCTTTGTTGCCATATTTATCACAACGTTTCGGCCGTTGTATGCTCCGGCCTTCTTCAGGTGGTCTTCTAGGAGTAAAGTTGAAAAAGTGTGACACACTGACATTCATATTTATTTATATAGATATATGAATAAAGACAAAAGGAAAATTTATCTAAGCCATTACTTTTGTCCTTTTACAGATACACACACAGTATAAAAATTTCAGAGTGTAAGAAAAATGATTTTGTACTGTTTTATAAAGGTATGCACAAACAGATCTACCTAGTAAATATTTGTATTCTTACTTTGTTAAATGTGGATCAGAAAATAATAAATTGAGGTAACAAAAATGAATGATACTCATAGAACCAATTTTAAACCAGGCATATAAAACTTTCTTGATATACACCCACCAAATCTACATAAATTTAGGGCTATGTGATTTTATATATGTATAAAATCCTGACCACATTAATATGATACATTTCAATGGACATACAACAAAGAACATAGTTTTGTAAATTTTAATCACTTTTTTTTACCTAATCTTATATTTAATTTAGTTAAGACTTTGAATTAAACAAATCTTAGCACTCTTTAAAAAAACAATCATTTATTAAGTTCTCTATAAAATATTACTTATTTATCACTAAAGCACATTTAAGCAAGAATGACATTAAGATGATATTACAACTCTTAAGTCAGAGTTATTTTCACTAATATTTTAAAAAGTTAATCCATCTTTCAAGTCATAACTGAAATTACTTATTACTATAATAACAAACAAAATCTTAACTACATTGTTTACTTAAAAAAAAAAAAACTTCATTTGGTTACAGTATTTACATTAGTCAGACTATTGTCCTCATCTTTGTTGCCATATTTATCACAACATTTCGGCCATTGTACACTCCGGCCTTCTTCAGGTGGTTGGAATTTCGAACTGAACCCTTTATTTCGCTCACTGGGGTAGACTGTTCTAGTTCCACGTGCCTCAAGGACACATGGCACAGTGGATAAAGGTGTTGGTTAGATCCAGTGAGTTCAATACCCGGTTAAGGCAGTGGAGAACTTTCAGAGGGAAAATAAGCAGGAGATAACTGATAACTGACATCCATCAAACATCGCACGTGGAACTAGAACAGTCTACCCCAGTGATCGAAATAAAGGGTTCAGTTTGAAATTCCAACCACCTGAAAAAGGCCGGAGCGTACAACGGCCGAAACGTTGTGACAAATATGTCGACAAAGATGAGGACAATAGTCCGACTAATGTAAATACTGTACATAATACCTCATCTCAGAAATATAGACAGACTTCATTTGGTTAAGTGAAATCATTTTGACAATTCAAGTTGGTCTTTTAATATTTTCATTTTCTCATTCCTTATATCGATCAACTACACTTGTCTATTTGAAAATCATGTAATAAAAATATTAAGTCCAAATTTAAACTTTCCACTCTTACTGCATTAATCAGACAATTATAAAATCAGACAATTATAAAATCTGACAAGTATTTTTAAATTTATTCCCAAGTAATAAGTTATTGAAACTTAAGACATCATTAAGCCGTTAACATCTATGGATGAAGAGGAAGTATAAAAAGTGCCATAACATCAAAAATTTAGTGGAGGAAAAAATGTTTTATAAAAAATTTAGTGGAGGAAAAAATGTTTTATAAACCAATGGTTGGTAAATGTATAGAGAAACACATTTGTATGCAGGCTTTAGAATTACCTTTTACAACTTGAAAATAGATAACTACAAATAACCTCTGCAAATACTTTAACCTTTATCCCTACCACTCCCTCTAATATGCTCTCTGCCCTACATTACTCCACCCTCCAATCTGCTTGTCCCTGCTATATAGATCTTTAAGCTATCCTTATACTTAACATGATCATATAATAATGGACACCTGTATTAGTGTCCAAAGCAACCAACAATGGTTGTTTATACTGCTGACCTAATTAGCAAAGACTAATAAGTAGGAGATTACATAAATGTTGAAGGACATTGCCTTTGGTTATGGGTAAGATATTTTGTTGTAATAATACTTGACACAATTAATCTTTATGAAGGAACTTACATAGGTTAAGAAAATAAGTAGGGATGAAAGAAAAGACATGAAGATATTATTTACACCTGAGCTCCCCAGTGAAGTAGGATGTGATACAAGGTCTCTTGTATGTGGGGCACCAATACACGGACATATGAACTAAGGACTTAAGTCAAACCAGACGACCACTGTTATGCTGGTGTCAGTATTACACTTGTAGTGCAAAGAGGAAGAAACTGAAGCAGGATTGCAATCCCTGCGACCAGGCACCTTTCCCCCAACAAAATTGAGAGGAACAGATGCATTGATAATTAAGGTGGAAAAATATAAAAACACTAATATTTCAACCTTAACCCTAGCCGAGATTTGTTTTTTTTAATACCTTCCTTAATATTTCTTGTAAATTTTATACTGTTGCTGCTTCTATATAGATTTTGACTAAAAAATTAATGTGTAAAATCAAAAACAACTTCATTACATTTTATTTCTTTTTTTTTTCCAGGAATGCATTCAAAGATGCAGGTGGCATTATGGTGTGTGTGTGTGTGTGATATTAGTGTATCTATGTACACGCAAACACACATAAGTTTCTTTCCTTCTTACAAACACAAATATTCAAGAGAAAAAGCACTAGACTCTTTTTGAAAAATCAATAATTCACATATACTAATGAAATAAAAAAGATAAGTTTGGAACAAATCATAGTGAAAGCATATTTTGTTTTATAATTTGAGAAACTTTGAATTTACTATAATGAATTAGTAAATGAATCCATAAAAAAAAATTAAAATAATAAAAAACAATAATACTTTTCAGCTTATAAAATATCAACTCATTTCACTGTGAGTAATTTAATAGAACTTAGAATAAATGAAATTATGCAAGTCAGTTTCATTTTTTTTTTAAACATTTCAACCCAAGAAAAGGCATTAAAGCCACTAAGACAGAAGAAGTGTGAGAGAAGATGATAGAAAGAAAACATTATTAAAGAGCGAGAACAATAAAAGAACAAGAATTAAGAAAAATAATGATTTACACTGCATTTAAATTCTTGAAGATTAAAGTTGACTAGAAAGCAAGAAGCCAGAAAAGATTTCCAAAAGCAAGAAGTGCGATAGAAGAAAATGTTAGCATAGAACTTACAGTTACATCTAGCCATTTCAACTGTAAAATGATGAGACCTTGCTGCCAAGTATGCTTAAATTCATAAGTTTAGGTTACCAAAGAGAAAAGTTCATCAGAACAATTATCATAGGCACAGGGAAGCTATGTTACGGCAGTGGGGAAAATGACTGAAGCTGAGGTATAAGGTCAAAACCTATAATATTTGCATTTTATCTATATAATATAGTAAACATCTCTTACAAAAATTTAAAACATAATGAGAATAACTCTCAAACTTAAACTTCAAGATAAGCAACTACAAATTATGACCAAGTAAATTTTTCAGGATTTATTTTTACAGTAATTACACATATATATGAATAAGAATATATCATATGTAAATTAATTAGCTATCAACTTTCAACACACATGCTACAAGTGTGGATCAATAAGTACATAGCCAGATGTAGTTATTACAGAAATATGGTCTTAAATTTTCACTGTATAATTTGTTTTATTTATATGATTAATATTCACCACTGAATTAAGGGCATTGACAAAAATAAATGTTATGCAAAATAAATGCTTTTTTATCATAATTAAGTTACAGAATTTATTGATATATCAACATATTGTTTGTATGATGAAAAGTATATTTCTTCTAACCTCCTGGATATTGATATAAGAGGATCTGAAGTAATCAATAAATAAAATATACATTTTTTCTAATATTCCTCTATAAAATATAAGTGCTTTTTCAAAAAGGTTTTGTCCTAGCCATTAATTCAGAAATATTAAAAATTGTCTTTTGAATTTTTGTAAAACCAATTTATCCAATTTTATTTGCATCTATAATTATGGCCCAATGGATACACCAAGGTACAAAATGATTTGGATGTTCAATCTTCAAAGTGGATTATTATTGATCATAAATACTAAATATTGTGTGAAGAGACATTTTTTACATGTTAACTGAAGTGTTAATCTTAATATAAAAATTTCAACATTAGACCAGCAGTTAGAATGTCTTTCAAAACTGTCCAACACTAAAGGTACATTCCAAATAATATGCATGTATTATTGAACATCTTCCTTCTTTTCTATGTTAGTACATATACATTTACATGGATTATTTTTAGAGGAATTTTGCAGATTCAATAGAAATAGAATATGTTGACAGATTTTTAAACTTCATTATATGTACAGTAATTTGTTTTAATTCATAACTACTAAATTAATAAACTGAAGCATACTTCAATAAAAGATTTCAGTAGAATTCTAGGATATAGTAATTCAATAAAATTCTATAAATAAAAAAATCAGGAAAAGTAAAAGATTCGCCCCGGGGTGGGGTAGAATTCAACCTCTGGTTGAAAAGCCCTGCATTGGATATTTTCAAGCTATACAGGTACATAAAAGCAGATATAATAGTCATATCCATTGGTATTTGTAGTAAACTGTCAAATTCACAGAGCTCAAATAGCTGCAAATCTACTCTTTCACCTCATCAGCTTCCTCACCTTTTGTTCACTGCCACTGACTTTTATATGCATACAAAGCTAGGTACACAAATGTGTAGCCAGCACATCCATGTCATTCCATCAATCCTATAGGTAGCACATCCGGGCTATTCCATCAACCGTTTTCTGTTATAAATGATGGAATGAGTCTTCCCTGGTTTTTCTTTATATCATGAACCAATAGCATTGGCAATTGCACACCCTCAGCCTTCTTGAAGGTAAGTGGGTATATTCTGTTCACATTTATTAATGTTTGCTGAATATTTACAGAGATTAAACAGTGGATATGAGCACAGTTGGACAGTTGATAATGTATTTCAGCAATAGCAAAATTGATGTGCGTGACAAGCCATGTTCTTGGCAGTCAGGCCACGAAATGAAGAGTGCTTCAATCAATTCATCCAAGTGAATTGTGAAATGACACTCAGAGTACTGTGTACAGACTTAAATGTCAACTTCAATGCATTGGAAATGATGTTAGGAATATCACAAAGTTTGTGTCAGTTGGATCCCACAGAGACTCACACAAACATAGAAAGGCTACTGAATACAAATCTAGCAGGACCTACTGAACCATTATGACAAAAAAAAAAAAATGACAGTTTCCAGGACTATATCATCACCAGTGATGAGATATGCTGTCAATACTATAAGCTGGAATGAAAACAATAGTCCATAGAATGGAGACATGTGATTTATTCATCAAAGAAAAAGTTCAAAATGCAGCCATTAGAGAATAAAGTAAGGTTTACTCTTTAAAATTGGAAAAACATGAAACTCATGGATTTCCTGTAAACTAATCGTGATTATGACATAACACGAATTAAGCTGACAATCTGAATTTCTAGATTCTAGAGAAGACAATCTTTTTCTTGCAACAAAATAATACCAGGTAGCACAAGAGTTTAAAGACCATGAAACATGTTGCAAATTTTGGCTAGACTATCCCACCACACCTAGCATGTAGTCCAAATTTGGCATCTTTGGATTTTCATCTGTCCAGGGTAATGAAAGATTTACTATGCAGATAATATTTTCTTGATGATGATGATGATGTCATTGCTGCTGTGAAAATTGTTAATCATCTTTACTGGGGCAGATTTTTACTTTCATAGAATTTCTCATATTTAAATAAATTTTACTTAAAAGCTCCAGAGCCAATTGCAATTTAAGATTTTTTTTAACACAATAAGTTCTAATAGTTTCTTCTCTTGCACTTTTTCTCTATGAAACTCTCTTACAGCTTCTTGATTTCTTGTTAACTATAATCTTTAAAGATTTAAATGTAACATCATCATCATCTTTTGTCTCTTTGGATCCTCTTCTTTTTATTTTATTACTAGCAGCATGGCCCAGCGTTGCCTGTGCTTGATTCAAAAATCGTATGACTCATACAGCAATCGCTATCACTTGACTTAAAATATTTTTGCCCTTCCTTGCCTTTAAAGGAGTGCCCTTTGCCGTGCTGATGTTGCTACATGCTTTACTTCTTGCCTATCTCACACTGTGAATATTTTCTAAGCTCTATACTAAACATTAAATCTGTCATGAAAAAAGATCTAAACAAAATGAACACAAAACAATCAGCTTTAAAAAAGGACTCGTAACTGGAAAAACCAAATGAAAAAAGAATGTTAACAACAAATACTTTTTCACACCCGACCCAGTTCTGCAGAATCAGAATCAACATTGAGTTTAAGCAAGTGAATGAGCCAATTGGGGTGCCATGCAGATTTAAATTTTTCCCACTTGTGATGAATGCAGCTATCGATTTTTTTGCATGCTAGTTAACATTCGTGTCAGTCAGATGTTGGCTCTCACGCTAGCCAATAGAATCTTCCTGCCTATTCATGGCAGCCAGCTATAGGCTCTCAAACTGGCCAGTAGAAAATGGCCGCAAGCTACATGAAAACTGTAGTAGAAGCATGAAAAAAAATCGATTATATCCACTATCGATGGGAGTTGGCAAATGCAACAGTGGTCTTGGCCTTCCCGCTAACTTGGAGCATGTGCATGTAAATTTTGGTGCAAATCCATCGAAAATTGCGGCTGTGCATTCATTACACACACACACACATCCTGCCTTTTATAGATAGAGATACTTTCCCCTCACAAACATTTTTCTCAGTTTCTTTTACTATTAGTAACCTCTTGCATCACCTTGCTCAGAGTGAAATGATTAAAAAAAAAAAAAAAAAAAAAAAATCAAGTATAAACAGTGGCATTTTTACAATGTTAGTAGAAGGTTCCCCTACATAGAGATGGGTAAATTAGCTATCTCTATGAAGTGGTCTCTCCTGGTGATGTTAAAAATATGTGTTACATAATATAAGTGTGTGCATGTAGAGATAAATCCAATTTTAAATAGTGGCTTATCAATTTATAAATTTATCTTAAAAATAATTTTTATTTTTTTTATTTTTAAAGTTTTTCTCAAACTTGCACACATGGGAATAGCATGAATGTACTTCTCCCTACACTGTCCCATTGTCAAATATTTTAAAATATCTCCTCAACTGGCATGGTATGATGACTGAAAGGAATAGAAAAACAGTAGGTGATTAATGCACTTGAACAAATCACTTTCCCATAACTACACTTGCCTATCCAGCCAGTAGGCAGCAAAAGTCATTACCTATAATATCAGTAGTGACAGGGTCCAATCAGATTATATGTATAATGGTTTAATGATTGCTTAAGGTGTGAAACTACCAGTTAACAAGCTGTATTAATTTGTGTGTGTGTGTGTGTGTGTTGTAGTCAGAACAAAACTAGCCATTGGAATTTGGATAAAGTTTTAGTGATGGTAAAATGTAAGAAATTTGTATTTCTTAAAAATTTCTTATTTGCTGATTATCTCCATATATAAAATATATGGAGATAATCAGAAAATAAGATAAAAAAAAAAGTAATGTAGAATATTATGAACCCTTCTGTGTCAATCTTATATTGTTTTAGACAAGTTACAGTATGTATAAACCAAACTACTTCTGTAAATAAAAAGAATAAAATTAAATAACTTTACAATCAGATATTGGCTTTATTCTTTAACAATTGAATCTAACACAATTTGTAGGTCGATATTACATTAATTAAAATAGCCAAGTTGAAGACAATTTGGTTATCCAAAAGTTAGAAAAAATTTTCCATTCTCTTGAATATTTCATTTAATCCACAATTCCTGTAATGTTAAAAATTTTCACAATCAGTTGTGAATTATGCAATTAAACTCAATCTTATTAGTATTCTTAGCAAAAATATATGATGAAAATATTAATTTCAAGCAAATTTAAAAACTACTTCAGTTTTTTTTTTTTTTTTAATTGCCATGTTCCTTTGGAATGGAGAGTTTCATGGCTCTTCACAGATCCCATTATTCTATTATTATTATGAATTGCCATAACATCTTAGGAAAGATAGTGGAGTGGTTTCCCATTGCCCTGTCCATTGTTATAGATTCAGGGCAGTCTGCCTCCTAAACTGGCTACCCCGATATTGAACTCATAGCTGAAGAGGAAGAAAGGAATTCATGCTTTTCTTAAGAGCCATAGTCCAAATTGAACACAACTGATTAGTCTAAAATTTGAACTTGCCATATTAATTCCACTTTTTGCTTTAATAACTCTTATGTTACCCACATGAGGCCTTTCAAAAGATGGCAAGAAATCTTGAAAACAATTCTATTTTCTACAGAAACCTAACAAATAAAATTTATATTTATCAACTGTACAAAACAAGAATTGCTTCCAATTTCAAGTATTACAATATTATAAAAGAAATTTTCATTTTCACTAGCTTACAACTTTTTGTGTTATTGGAAACTAAGCATATATTCCACACATCTTTTTTTGACATTTGTCTTTGTCTTTTTGTTGCTTGTTTTCTCATAACATTTTCAATGAATATATTCTAAGGCTTTCGAATTGCAAAGAATCAGAACAAAAAGATAGCTTCAGACAAATATCAAACTCATATCTCCAAGGGAACTTGCTATGTCAGATTAAAGTCTACACAAACTTGGCTGTCATAGACACTAAAGGTCAGAGAGAGAGGCTTTATCCCTAATCCTACCCTATGCTATTGTTGGCTATCTAGTTGTTGTTGCACCTTGATTCTATATAATTTAATAAAATGTTTTGAAACAAGTTGCCAAGTAATAAGACATCTTGAGATTCAAAGCCAATGCACTAAATTTAAAATTAGCAGCAAAAATTAACTTTAGAAATCCTAGACAGTTGTCTTTACATAATAGACATGAAATACGCTCAATGAATATCTTCAATACCTTCTTACCATTACAACTTATTTTTGCTTTTAACTTTGAACCTCAAGATGATTTAGTATTTGCTTGTCATATTAAGTATTATTTAACTATGCCATAAAAAATAATATATTGTGTGACCTGCTCATTATTATTAATATTATTATTATTTTACATGCAAGTCTTTAGAAACAACTTTGAACAATTCAACATTGCCAACTGGCATCGCTTATACACGGGAGATAACTATCTTCTTTGTACTGGTAACATCAAAAGTTACAAACAAAATATACACAAAAACGCTTGTTAGATTATAAAAATTATATAGATTACACATGTGTAAAAAAGAAATCCTAAAATGACAATTGAAGAATGCTGATATTTAAACTAAAAACACGTACATAAATTGTAAGACCATACAATCCACATAAAAAGCCAGGCCATAAAGTAATTTTAGGAATTGTTGAAAAAAGGTCTCAGGCAAAAAAAGTAAAAAAAAATAAAATAAATAAAAATAAAATGATCAAATATTTGTATTGCCTGTTCCTAGACTAAAAAAAAAAATCTCATTTCTAATGATAAAAAAATCATCCTTTAAACACAGGGTTTTATGAATTGTTGTCTAGAACAATGTAAAAAACTAAAAAAAGGATCTTTCTTTCAGCTAACAATGTCTGTAATAGAAGTAGAAACTAAAAAAAAAATGTTAATTACAATGTTATATTTTTATAATTTACAGTACTCGACTAAGTTATTGCATCTACCAGAAAAGTATTCATCAAGATTTGTTTTTCTTAAATCTTCACAAGATGACTTCATAACTTTTAATTTAAACTATGTCAGGTAAATTAAATTTTGAAACAAGTAGTTTACTTTGAAATATAGCTAAGTTGTTATGATTAGAGGCAAAGGAATTTAGAAGATTTGTTTTTCGGGGTGGGAAAATGCTTCAAGCTCGAGAGAAAAAAAACAACTTTAAAACATAACTTAGTTTTTTAATTTATGACCGGGTTTGCAAGCTGCAGTTCAAGGGAGATAACTTAATTACACACCAACTAATTATTGCAATCACTGAACTTACTATTTTTTAAATTTTTATTTATTTTTTCCATTCTTACCCAATAAAAACATAATAATTCAACTTGTCCCAAACACACTTTTGGTTAAAATACAAATAAATTGAAGATAAATATTAAACAAAAATAAGTAATTTCCATTCCAGATGGTAAAAGGATGTGTCTAGGGAAATAATTAAATTGAATAATTTAAAAATAATTAAACAGAATTTTTTGAGTATAGTTTGGTAGTAATATGACGCTAAGTAGAAACAATTCTTTAAAATAAAGAGTAATCTCCCTTAAGTCTTATTATGCTTATTTTTATATAGTTGTAGACTACAGCAAGAATAAATTTCAAGAAAAAAAATTCAATACCCTTTTTGGAAGAATTTGACACTCACATGACATATCGAAAGCACCCTTTTGTTTTCGATATGTCCTGTGAGTTTCAGAGGGCAGTCGGCCACCTACTTGACCAGCTTGTGTGAATGGATGTCAAAGAAGACACACATAAGAGCTCAATAAGGAAGTTATGGAGAGCGATGATCGCCCACGTTATGAAATGACCCGGTGCATAGAATTTGAGAATACTTTTTTTTTAGTACAGGTATGCAAATGAATTTGTAATGCAGCAATAATGCACTAGTCATCTTTTCTTGAAAATGAAAAGAAGAAGAAAAAAAAAAAAGTATTGTGAATCCTAAAAAACTTAAATAAATGCGGTTAAAACTTCAAAAGGAAAGGTCATCAAAGTGAAAGAAGAATGTATGGTTGAAAAAGTGAAAGTGAAGAAAACAATGGTTCAAATTCAAATTCAAATAATTTGGAACATTTGGCCCTTTTTACAAATAGATAAGCTGACAAACAGTTGAGTAATCTATCAATGGTGGTGGGGGGATGAATGAATTATTTCAATTTCAGACAGTCAATTATTGCCGTACCACATGCCTCCTTAAGAAAAACAATAGAAGAGACTTTGAAATTGTTTTCAGACAAACAATAGTACGAATCTTCTTATGGGTAAGAAAGAAAGTGGCTAATTACAGAGCCTAATCACGCTTGCTCTCAGACCATGCATATAGGCTACCATTGAATCTCTTGGAAAGTTTTAGTGACGAAACGGGGTTGTTAAAATCAATCAATCAAAAGCCGAAAGTGTCGTCTGCTCGATGGTTGTTCAATGTTCAGTCATTGAATTCAGCGGTAACGATAGATTCAATTAACAAGCCATAAAGCACGAAAAATAGTAAACATTTGTCTTTCACTCTCTGCAAAAAACCTGGAAGTTACGAAGATAGTCAAACTGATTAGTAGGTTTTTGGTCGATAAACGGTTTGAACTAGTCGACCACAATTAATTAATTAGGCAATCATTTCTTCTATAAAGAAAAGTTTTAGCATTCCTGTTAACAAATTGCAATTTTTTTTTTTTTTACAGTTTTTTAATGGTTGAACACGAGCCACACCGGACGGGATTTACTTTGGAAGTTTAATTCGCTGAAGTTGATTTAATTTAATTAATAGAAGGATTTATTTAGACATTTGTTTGTGCGAATATGATATATACATTTTTTTATATGGCAGAAAACAATATTAGTCAGATGAATGATGATAAAGTGGAAAAAAAACAAAACTTGTGTAACGCGTTTCGTCCTCTCTAGGAGGACTTCATCGGTCTAAGTAAAAAAAATGTTTTTGTTGATGGAATTACGGAGAGGAAATATTGAAGATGTTAGAGAATTGATTTTTTTTTTTGTTTTAAAATTCATTTCTTAGTTTTAATTAAGAAATGGGTTTAAACAAAAATGAAATGACACTGATGAATGAAAATCTAAAACCAGCGATAGAGTAATAACTTATTTTCGATAATTCAACAAATCAACTTAAAGTTCTTAATAATTGAGACAAAAGAAGTTTTTAAAATTCACTTTATTCCGAATCCACTTCTACTTGTCATGTAGTATGCACATGTGAGTGTTCTAAAAAAGAAAAAAATAGTGCTTGTGTGTGTGTGGTGTCCTTCACAATACGTGTGCACTGTGCAAGAATGACGTGCGCAGGATGTTTTGCTAAGTAAGGATTCTAGCTGCATATGCGGTTGACATTTCAAAATTTTTTCATGTGCTTTGGAGTCCAAAATTAATTAAGGAATTTGAATTAACATTCAGTATTATAGTATTTAAAGTTAGCAGTTGATAAAATTCAACATGTTCGTGTACACTACTGTACTGTACATATACATTTTTAAATCATTTAAAACCAAATTTTAAAAACTTAAGTCTATGTATACAAACGAATCGTTACAGTAACAAGAAGTCTGTAAAAAACAAACAAAAAAAAAACAAATTACAAAGTTAAATAATGAATCAGTCACCAAATTTTCTATTATTTGAAGTGGTGATGTTAAGACAGGAAAATATAATTTTCGTTTGGTGGTTACTGGAGAAAGCAAATGATATTTTTTAAAGAGTTAGGAAAGGCAGATCTTAAAATAATTATGGTATATTGGCAAATTGTAAAACTTGTAATTTACAGACATCCTAAAAATTGGCGTGAACAAAAGAGAAAAAAATAAGACAAAGTGACAAAGGTTGAAACTTTTAGCAACGAGTTAAAACATCTTCACGAAAGAGCACAGCCAGCGATTAATAATCGTAAAAAAAAAAAAAAATATAGACTTTCCACTTAAAACGATAGCGTAAATTTTCACTTAAAAAGATCATACATACCACGAGTATTTAGCAGGTAATAATGTCAACCGAAGTCACACGCAAGATTTAAAAAGTGACAGTCACTTGATTTTTGTGGATAGCTTATGTTATTTATTTTTTTTTACAGGCACTTAGCTTTTGTTTGTAATTTTCCATTCAGTAACACTAACAGTGGAATAAACAAATAGTTGCCGAATAAATAAGTATTGTAATAATTTTACAATAAGCTCCTGGTAGCATTCGTTTTGCTTCTGTCAGCCACGAGGGTTTATAAAAGTCTGCGAAAAATAATAAGTCACTTCTTCCTCTTCGTCAAAAGCAAAAAAATGTCATGGCTCGTTATATTATACTAGTAGTACGTTGTGTAAGTTAAAAAAACAAAAAGGAAAGAAAGAGAAAAACTGACCCAATTTGAAAAAACTTTTTATTTATTTATTGTTAGTGGTTGGTTAGGTGGGTGGCTGTCCCAGTTCCATGAATTCTGTTGTATTTGCAAAGAGAATTCTTATGGGCTTAATCAGTGAAAAAGTGGACATGGGTTGACTGATGCACGTGGGCCAAAAGACTAGTAAGGGTACAACGAGAGGAAGGGTTGGTCCTTGAACAGACAGACAGGTAACTGTAGTGTAACACAACAACACTGAACGAGCATATCCATCATTCTAAGTTTTTACCTATATTACGATGTGAAAATATATACAAAATTAACAAGTGTCACATTAGTATACACACGCCACGCAAAATTTATTGACGCCGCACAAGCGTTTTTAACTGTAGCGTTAAAAATTTCAGATACGTTGTGTCTTAGGCTGGCAAACATGTGTTAAAAGACACACGGTTCATGTGACATGCTTTCAAAAATAAAAAGCTAGCATCATCCACCCTTCGTTGATAACTTGACTATGTGTTACAGAACTGACTATCAGTACTGGGCCTGAGGATTATTCGACTGTTAGACATCTTAAAATGAAAATTAGTAGAAACTGACTATTTCCCAACAAATCTGTTTTAAATTTTAAAAAAGTTAAAAGTATGATTTTTAACAAGTCAAAAAAAAACAAAAATTTGTTTCTGCTATACAAGTAATAATCAACTGCTTCTTTTTTAGCCAGCAAACTTTGTTATTAAGTTGTTTTATTTGTTTTATGCAGGAAGGTCCCACATAGGCAATGAATAAAATTGTGTTGTGCCAATCTTCAAATAAAGAGAAAGTAGAAGTCTGATTTTTGCCTAAATAAATAAAAATCAGCTTTCCAAATGTTCGGGCCTAGATAAAAGCCAACTTAATAAACAGTAGAACACTAGTGGAGTCAGAAACGCGCGTTAATTAATTTAATACACACGTATGGCTATTTGTACACACTTGCACAGAAATTATGCATCCACATACAGTACACAACGCTTCCCCCCATTCCTTGTCCTCCACCCTCTCTTAAACTTGTGTAATTGTGTGTCAAATTCTTCGTTGTACCTGTTTTTCTTTTGTAGTCAGTTGCAACGGAAAAGTGACATGCAATAAATCAGAAAAAGAAAAAAGACAAAATGATAAATTTGATAAGTTGTTATTTAGGTTAATCTTGAAAATAAATAAATACAAAGTAAAAGAATCCCAACGCAAATAAAATAGTTTCCATTGCCTTTCTACGGTCTTTTAATCGGGATCAAAGCATCGTATATTCTCTCCTCATTCGAGATGGGAGGAGACACCAGGCCCCGGAGATTCCAACCGTGCAGTACCTTCTTTGCACTTAAGAAGGGAGATGGATAATCGACCCAACGTGATAGTGGGTATGAAGACTGGACAATTTTTGTCCTTCGCTCATATGCATTAGTTTTGGTCAGAAGAATTAAGAAGAAAGGCACAATTTTAATTAGTTTGTTTTCACTTTTATTTCATAAATCTTTCGCACATTTTCTTGAAGAAATATGAATTCAAAACTAAAAAGAGATCTTCGGTTTACGGAGGCGTAGAATTAGGTTCTATGTTTGAAATTGAAATCAATGCAGTTTTGTAACATTTTTTTTTTTTAGTCGCGATTGAAATCAGCTTTTTTAATTTTTAACTGAAAAAAAGTAATATCATGAGTTTTAAATCATAAGACATGCAAAAAATTAACATTTAGAAACCACAAAACAAAAATCAGTTTTTACAATAAAAACGTGTGAATTCGTAAAGTTTCATAAAAAAAATACAGTTTTGTTTGCATCTGCTTCGCTTTTTTCTAATATTGCAACTTGCAAAAATGGCACAGAATTTATTTTAGACGATGCATTTTCACAGGCAATTGTAGGACTGTCTTCTTCAGTCTCTCCAAGACTTACATATTTATTATGAGAAAAAAATTATAATGGGGTGGGGAGGGAGAGAAAGAAAATACCAAATACAAATCAAAGCATTTTTAAAAATTTTGGCAACACTATCTTTTTAATTTTTTAAAAAATTTAAAAATGAATACGAAATTTAGCAGGTAATCGACAACTTTTTTAGGGGAAACTTTTAAAAACTAAATTTCTATCAAAATTAATTTTATCATCGTTATTCTTTGTGTCATTGGCAAAAAAAACTAAGAAGAAAAGAAAGGTTGGAAAAAATATTGTGTATTGTTATCGTTTGAAAAGTTGTTTTCCTGTCAGCAAAACTGGATAGTTTTAAAAATTCATGGTCCCAAGACTTATATGTGCTAAAACGTCACACAATGATATAGAAAATTATGTAGATATTATAGTAATAATAATAATAATGATGAAATCGAAGTCTCAAAAATATGGCATATGGGAACATCAATAATCCCAGTTGTAGTTGGAGCCCTCAGATTGGTTGGAAAAGATTCCACTAGACTCATTGAAGGGGTTCCTGGAAGCCCAGGCCTTAAAGAAATATAAAAAAAATTGTTCTCATGAGTACAATCCATATCTTCTGAATGGCTTTATCTATGTAAAATGTTGTTTTTTTTAAATTTTTTTAATTCTTCAGTGGAAAATGTCATGATGCCATTTCTGACCTTAGGTCTCTGGGCTGGATCCAGAAAGAAATGTATACACATCAGAAATCAAAGAGGGAGGAGGAGGATAATAATAATAATTATGATGATAAATAATGGTTAATTCTACCAACAAATTCAAATTTAGTTTATACAATTTTAAAAAAAAACTAACATACCAGACCAAACGTGGGTGACTGCAGTAACGAGATGAACATTTCAGTAGCTTTAGTAACTTCATTGCTTTTTGTTTAGTTTTTATTTTTCATTCTTTTAAATTAAATGAAACTCCTATTGTTTTTTTTTTTTAGATTTAAATAGCTTCAGTAGTGTCATCTCATTGTTTGACACCATCCACTTAGGGCCACAACTTTTTAGAAGTACTCAGAACTCTAACACAATAATCTAAGTGTAAAGTGCATACATAAAGTTTCTTTTCTATGAATGACAACAAATAATTTTTGAGGCTGTATATTAAAGAAAAAGAAGCATTGTTATTAACAAAACACAAACGTTATTTGAATTTAATTAGAGAACCACTACTACAATGTTTTACAAATTCATGTTTTAGCCTCTTTTCTGATTCTACTTTCAAATCCGCCTCCCAAAGCCTTGATCCTTATCAGAGATAAGAATATATTTTCTGACAAATAAGAGAGTTGGAAAATATAAAAAGGAATTTGACAACCTTTGCTCTGACCCTGGTGTCATAAAGTCAGGGGTGGGTGGGTTAACATTCATTACTTGTCAAACCTTTGCTTCCAAAAACCAGCTCCCAAACCTTTGATTCTTATCAGATATAAGAATATATTTTTTAATGAATGAGAGGGCCGGGGGTAGGGGGAAAGTGTATAACAATTTTGGAGGGAAAAGTTCTGAGCTTTCTAATCTTGATAAATACTGAGAATATGTGCCTCTTTGGCAGTGAGTACTTGACATTGTCTGTGATAAGATCAAGTCAGCGACAGTAACAGCAGTCTTCTGCAGAACCTGTTTCAAGAAAGAAATCTACATGCTGAGCTATAAAGACAATGTCGGGCCCCCTACTAAAAAGTAATCGAGATCTACTTCCTTGGAAAATCCTGCTGTTAGCCTACGAATTCACTCAACTACAAACTATGGATTTTCTGATTGTTCCCCCACCCCAACAAGAAGAAATCTGTGTGAGTGTTAACCCTTTAAAAACAATTTACTTGCTTAAAGAACTTTTAGGCACTCAGAGAAATATTTTGAGCAAGCCTTTATATGAACACTTTTTCTTCCTTTAAGTTAAGGGAATTTTCTTCTCCCTTTCTTTTTTTCATATTTGTGTATACCCCTTTACCTTTTTTTGTGTATAAACATTTTCTTCTATTATTACACCCCGAGCAGAAGTTTGAATCTTTATTCTTCTGCCTAAAAGAGAATTGTCCGCTCTAAACTTTCAAGCCATTGTTGCTTTTAGCGATTCTGTCACCTTTAACAGTATCCCTTTCACATGGGAAAGCCGGGACAAATTTGCCACAAAGTAGTTTTTGAAACATGAAACCGAACACCAAATCAATATGGTCAGTTAGAAAATATAAAGCAGGAAATGAATAGGCTGAATGTTAACATTTTAGGTACATGTAGATATAGTTGGACAAATAGTGGGGATTTCATCAGCAACAGATACAGGATCATATATGCAATTGGAGGGAAAAATAAGTGGGAAATAGGACTTATACTAGGCTAAGATAAAGAAATGTGTTCTGGGATACTATCAACTGTCTAATAGAATTCTTGTAGTTAAACTGAAAGAGGAGCATTTTAATATCTCCATTGTAGTAGTACATGTACTGACAGCACAAATCAAGGAAGAAAAGATTGAAAAGTTTTAGTGTACACTAGACAATGCCAAAGCTCAATGTAAATTACAGGAAATTACAATCTTCATAGGAGACCTGAACGTCAAAAGAAGGAAAGAGCAAGATGGCAAATTTGAACTATAAATCCTTAATGAACATGGAGAAAACCGAGTCCAATGGTGTGTAGGGAAAAATTAAATAAAATAAATAATAATATAACTAATAAAAAAGAAAAGAAATACATTTTCCCATGATGCTAGTAATAAAGGAATTGGAAATTTTATTACTCTACTTGGCTTCATCAAATATTATTAGGTGGTGCTGTTGAAATCTATATAAAAAAAAAAAAACACATTTTCTTTCCTCTCTCTTTCTTTCTCCAAAGTAGAAATTACAGTCTGGACAACTGAATTCTTTTCTACTTTCCAACACATGGTGTTCACACATGTCTTCCAAAACCTTTATCTATGAAGTAAATGAGCCTTTTCTTTGGTTGTTCCATCAGTGCAAGGCTGACTTGAGCTTGACCATTATAACCATGCTTAAACCTCCAAAAATGAAATAAGTATAAACTTTTCTTTGGTTGTTCCAACTCTGCACAAAGCTGTCTTGAGCTCACCTATTATAATGATGCTTACCCTAATTCCTGGACTAAAAAGAAAACAGACATACTTAAGAAACATTGAGAACTTTGTTACACCACAGTTGATATAAAAAAGAGAATAAATAGTACATAGTTTTTGTATACTTCTTCATATTTGTTTACATATGAACATGCACCAACCTACAATATATATCAACATGCAACCGTTAAAATTATATAGGTGCATGGCAAATGATTAGATAGACAACACATGGTTTGAAGAACACCTGAAACATTTATGGACATAGAGGAGAAAGGAAGATCCAATTGACTATATAATGATCAATAACAGATTCAGGAATGCAGTTTTACACTGTAAAACATACCCAAGTGGTAACTGTGCAAGTAATCACCTTCCAAACTATGGAAGTTGAAGAGGGTCAAAGTGGCACATAAAATGCAATATGACAGATTCCCGAATAATCTGAATTTGACAGAGATGTGTACTGACAGTGTTAAAAGCAGATATAAGGAACTAAATGAGAATTTAAATTTGGAGTAGTACACATTAAGAGAAGCTTTGCTAGCACCAGCAAACAAGATCATTCAAAGAAAATTAGACAAGGGAAAAAAAATGACAGATGACAGATGAAATTATTGATATGATAAGAAAAAGACAGCAAATAATGCCAAGCTATAGTATAAAATATAGGAGATTACACAAAGAAATCAGAAACAAAGGCAAGCAGGCAGGCAAAAGAGGAATGGCTTAATGAAAAGTGCACAGAAATAGAAAGAATGAGCAACAGAGATAAAAGAAAGCATAAAACAATAAGAGAAATAACAGGACAAAAGATGTGCTCATCAACAAGATGCATGAAATCAAAAGAAGGAATGTTGATAATAGAGAAGGAAAAAATATTTCAAAGATGAATCGTATACATTGGAGAATTCTTCCAAGATGACAGAGGACAACTTGAAAATACACAAATATTGAAAGACCAGAAATCTTAAAATCTGAGCAGAACCAGATGCAATTTTAATATAGATGCTGACACATTTAGAAGATTCTGGATTTTGAGAAAATTACTTACAGAATAAATAAAATATACAACAGCAGTAACATACCTAAGTAGATCCATTTTCATAGCACTGCCAAGGAAGCAATTTTTGAATGAATGTGAACTCCATTGGACAATCAGCCTAATAAACCACATAACAAAACTTATAATCTGAATTCTGATGAATAGAATATACAGTAGAATTAGACTGGGAATAGGACAAGAAGGGTGCAGTTTCATTAAAGATACTAGAATAAGGAATGTGATATTTATGCTCAGAATGATATCAGAAAGAGTAATACACAGACATAGACAGATGTTTTTTAGATTATTCAAAAAGAATTTGATAAAGTATATCACAAAGAAGTGCTTGAACTACTAGGTAAGCTTGATTTATTTAGAAAAGATATTAGAATAATACAGAATTTATTCAGACTGCATATATGTATAGAAAATGAATTCAGTAAATATACAAAAAAAAAGGCGTAAGATAGGATGTGTCTTCTCACTGAACATATCCAACCTTTAGAGTGAGGTGATTCTGAGAGAATTAAAAGTCCCACCAGGATTCATTAACAGCCACAATCTTAATAACATAAGATAGGCATATGAGTGATAGCAGACAGAGAAAAAAAACTCCAGGAAATCCTACAAGAGATAGTAATGGAAAGTGAGAAGAATTGCAAGAAGACAGAATTTATGGTTGTCAGCAAAAGGAACAACCTAAAATGGTAACTACAAATTGGAAATACCAAAATCAAACAAGGTACAACAAAGGAAGTGTTTTAACACTGGATGGAAAATATGACACAGAAATCCAATAGCATATTAAAATAGCAAAAGTTAAATTTCAAAAGTTAAGCCAAATATTAAGAAACAATATTAATGTAAAGTAATATCAGTCCTGATATATGGCAGTGAATGCTGAACATGCCCACAAATGAAGAAGTGACTTGAGACAATATATAGTTCTACCGAATGATGATGAGAATACCATGGAATGAACATGTGAGCAATGATGAAGTTCTGGAGAAAATGGAAAGAAAAAGTCACTTATACTTAGAATCAGCAAGAAATAGCTGATATTCCTAGGGTATATAATAAGGAAAGAAGGCTTGGAAAATTTGACACTAACAGGACAGTTTGAAGGCAAGGGAGACAGAGAAAAGCAGTGAATAACCTTACTAATGAGCTTTTGTAAAGCAGGGATTAGGAGAAATAGCAAAAAGACAAAAAAATACAGCTAGAAAGTTCAAGAGAGTTATGTCCTGAAGGGACACAGCTTTCCTTTTCTCCTTTGGAAAGTTTTTACAATAAAAAATAACTAAACTTTTTATTATAATTAGCAATTAATTCTTGTTTAAAATTTTGTTCTTTTCTTTCTGGAAAAATGCAAACACATTTTTTTAAGCGATAAAACAACTTAAAATTAAACTCAACAAATGACTGCTATTTTAAATAAAATAGTTAAATAAAATAGTTGTAGGTATTCAAAAATACCTACTTAATTTGTTAAGCATTAATTCACAGCAAGGTGCCCACTGCCAAATAACAGTATTGAACTCACTTCACTTGGTGAATTAAATGTGTGAGAACAAGCAACATTGTACTAAACAACAATTAACAATGTTAAAGCAAAGACATCATTGCCACCGATTACAATTAATTAATGTTTTTCAATTTAACAACTTAATGCCAGGTTACGCAAATAAAAAAAAAAACCTTCTTTTAATTGATGATGTGAACAGAAGGCAATTTTCTTATGATTTCAAAATAAAACTTTAGTTTAAAATGAATTCTCACTGTTAGTAAGTAACTGTTTCTAGCAAATTATTAATTCCAGATTTATTATACAATTTATATCTACTGTGGTTCTAGTACTAGCAGTGGATCTCCAGTCTACAATTAATATTAAGTACTGATGGTTGGGTGTGTTGTGTATGTATGGGGGAGGTGAGATCCTCACTCCCGTATATGTAAAAAAAAAAAAAAAAATTAACAGATTTGTTGCATAAGTACATATAGATTGCTATAGGGAGTGTTTGTGAAAGAGGGGGTCAGCCCCCTCACGTTTTGCTGGAACTCAAAACTAGATTTGTCTTCTTGACCTCAATCTAAGTCAATGCTAGTGAGCTGCAATCATTTGTCTAAAATCATTACTGCTATAAACTTTCAAAATAAATATGAAAACTTCATCTCTCTCTCTCTCTCTTCTTTTTACCCCAAACATTTCCTTCTAAAACTTGTATCTTATCTGTGATGTGTGTGTGTGTGTGGGGGTCTATAGGTCTCGTTCCAGAAAATATAATGCAAATGAATAGCAAATAGTGTAAAAAGAATATTTACAGTAGGTAATAGATTTTTAAAAATAATCCATTTATGAGAGAATCTGAAAAAATATAGAATCATGAATCTTTAAACTTAACATCTGACTTAGACCCACCCACACACACCTTTCAACATGATTGACCCACCCCCACCACCACCACTCCAACATACACTTTTCACATCTGAAGTTCCTGAAATAAATATAAATTTTCTTTTTGTTATGATGATTATTTTCAGTAATAGGTTCATTACCATTACTGTAATTTCTACTTCTTCCAGTGAAAAATAACTATCACTGCTATATTTCTTTTAATATGTCTTGTCCACATTACCATCATACCTACATTTAACTGCAAACAATAAATTAGCTACAGAGAAGTATATACAGTTGCTGATATCAGCATTAGTTAAATTTTTGTTTTAAAGCAGTTTCTAACAACCGTTTAAATTTCACTTAAAGTTGGTGATTTGAGCTCAAGTTTAGAACAAGGAGGAACATTGGCACACTGTCAACTGACAAGTTCTGACAGCAGGGTTTGGTTGTATTGTGGTCTACTCTGGAATTAAAGGAAGGTGGGAAGATTTACAGGGACAGAAGATAGATAAAGAGGAGATTAAAGAAATGTGTGAGTGTTTATTATTTGCAGGATGGAAGAAAATGAAATGGGAGAGGTGTTATGTGTTTGTATCAGTGACACTGGGGTGATGGAAAATTAAAAAAAAAAAAAGAATGAAGAAATAAGAGAATACTGTCTTCTCAAATTTTGCAAAAAAATATTTTACAGGCATCTTCAAATGTATTCACATCTGTAAGACAGTTGTTTCATGCGAGATAGCAAAAGCTGTTTCAGCATCAATTCCTGGCACCTGATTTCTCTGTCAAATATTCAATCCTTAAGGACTCTCCCATTTTGAGGTCAGAATACTTTAAGTCAAGAATCTATTTTATAAAAGAAAAAAAAATTTCATTGTTTTTTTTTTTTTTATATATATCTTCTAATAAAAATAATCTAGCTACGAATATTTATTCTATCAGCAATTCAGAAAAAGAAATTGGTAAGCCAAGATTTTGTTCACTTTCACACAAATACTCTTCGGAAAAGTATAAATTCATCTATTCTTCCCCTAACTATGGGTTAAATAGAAGAATAGGCTGTCCTCTCTTGCTTTAAGGTGGCAACCATTCTAGGAGAAGGAATACACTAAATTCAAAACTAGCCTGAAGAGGAGCAGATTCTGTCAGTCTATCTTGCCTTAGACACACCACTGTTATTATGGCTGAAGTACATATGATATTCCTATGATCCTAAACAGGATGTAGATGATATGACATAATGATAGACACTAGCATCAGCTATATCAGTAAATTAAGTCTGAAATGAATAGACTAATTCTTTTCATTTTATGTGCCATGTCCTTTCAGGATGTAGGCTGTCCACCACCCTCTATCCCTTGTAGCTCTCAGCAAGCTCCTTCCCTCTGCTTCCTCATCCCAGACCATGTTCTGTCATCCATCTGCTCAAGCTTGTCAGGTATGTCACACACTGCTTTCCTTTGTCTCTCTTTCCCTCTATTTGACCTGTGAGTATCAGATTCTCCAGGCCCTCCTTCCTCATTATGTGTCCCAGAAACTTCAGTTGCCTCTTTCTGATGTTAAGTATAATAAATAAGATTAATTAATAAGAAGCAATATTTTTGTCTAAGGATTTTGTGTTTATTTTAATGAGAATGTAGCAGACTTTTGGGTGATGAGTATGTAAAAGAATACACGTGAGTTAATATTTCCTGCTAGCCGGTCCAACTACATGAGAATATTGGACTTTAGGTCCAAAGAAAACAAACCAGACCAATAAATATATGTAAACAAATATGTATTAATAACAAGTTACAAGCACATGGACACTTACATGGACAGAGTGTGTGTGGTGAATATTATGTGTGTGTGTGTGTTGTGGTGAGTGTTCGTACGTATGTGTATTGTTCTTAGCGTGTTCCCAGAATTTTGGATATTCTACATCTGTGAGGTGGTATAAGGCCCAAGGCCTGAGGAAAAAAGAGATTGAGGCAAAGGGTCAGCCAGTATTTATAGCCAGGGGAGAGAGACCCCTGGTGAAGGGTTAAGGAGGAGCTAACCCCGACAAGAATATTTACTCTATTTTACAAGTGTGTATGTTTGTTGAGTGGAAGTAAAATGAAACAAAAGCTAGGACACATTTGTTAATTCACAGAAACTGACCTATGTCATTGTAGTTGACTGATTTAAAAACTGGTTTGACAGATTTCATACACTGAAAGTTCAAATGATGTACACAGGCTTATAATATGATATACCTATGACAACACACAAGCATTGAACTCTTACCACTCATCATGATGACAGCAGCTCTTCCTGTCAAAGTAATAGTCTGGCTGATACAAGGTCTAAAGCTCAGAATCTACTGCTAAGCTTGAACTAATTGTTATGATTTGTAGAATGAAAGAATAAAAACAATTCTTTTGGCCTTGCTTTATACTAAAAGACTTTATTCTCAGATGGAAAACAGTTATGTTAAAAAATTATTAGAATATTTTTTAAATCCATTTTTTCTTTGTTTAAATTTGCAGAATATTGTCCTATTCAGAAAATATTACTTCAAAAGATATTCATTGAAATCTTTATGAGATCATTCCAGAAATAGCTGTAATAATTTAATTCAGAAATGGCAATGAAAACAATATTCAATTTGAATCCAGTCTTAAGTTACCAGAAAGCAAATCTTGACCCTGAATGCTATTTCCTAGTATAGCAGTGAATCTACATAAGACAATATACAACATTTATATTTTGTATAAATTTCCAGGTATTAGCAATAATAAAACTGATGAATTCATTAATATGAATTTTACATAATATCCACATCAGCATGAAAAATACTGAAGTAGATCCTTTTACAGTGTTAGTAAGTTAGTCTTACAGTTCATTGCTTGTAAGTTTATTCTTCACAGATTGCTTCACTATTGTGGTTTTGTGACAAACTAAGTTTACTAAATGGTTATTCAGCTAAAGAATGATTTGTAAAGTACTGTTTCTTATCAAATACTTCGTATTTTAGCATAATGCAAAGCTAATCATAGTAACATAGTATGATGCACTTGTTATCATCATGAAAAATATCTCCTCAAAAGCTTGTCAGCCATTTTTAATGTAGAGAGTTCAAGGTTTTCTAGGATCCCCAGGACTGTAACCCTGTGTCAGATGACACCAGGCTTAATAAATAACAATATACATCAACACAATAGCATATTTATATAGTTTCTAATTATCATTAATTTAATTGGTTAGTTTTATGAGTTTGGTCTATAATTGGCTGTGTAATTAAACATGAAACAATTATGACTTCTTAGGTAACTCAAACTTCTAGATATTTCAGTGAAAGAGACTTGTACAGCATCTTCCTCATTCAGGATCCCATATATTGGAACATACTTGCAATAAAGCAAGACTTGTTGACAGGAAACATGACACTTCAGGTTTATGCCTTTCTCAAAATGTAACAGAATAAGTATCTATCAACCTACACTTGGCAACATTTCAGTTCATTTATTAACATTTGTATAAAATTCTGAGGTAAGTAAAATATTAAATTCAATCCTTTGAAAAAAAAATTGGTTGTGACAAACAAAGAATTAGAAGAGTGCACATCTGTGTGAAAGTCGCCTAAAGGTTTCTGGAAATGAGATTATTCTACAAGAGCAAAATGCTAAAGCCCAGCTAAAATCTTGCATTAAAAACCAAAAAATTAACTATGTCAGTCCTAGGAAATTGCTAGTTCTGTGGTCCCATTGCCCAAATTTTACTACTTCAGAAATAATGAAAAGGAGGCAACAAATTTAATAAAGAAAAACAAAAAGTAGTCATTTTTTTTAGTGTTAAATATGAAACAAAAACATTTGCTTCTTGTTTAATATCATTATACAATATCATTTCCTTATTTTTTCATTAAAAAGTAATAGAAGAAAAACTTGTTTCCTGAAATGGTTTTACTTAGATTAATATAAAATAATTTTTTTACAATCTAGAAAATATAGAATATTCTTAGATTTTTCACTTTCAGTCCGACTCACAGAAAATTTCATTTCTGAGTAATAGAAGTTATGTGAATAAACAGCCCCATTTTGATAGGTTCCCTGCCTTAAAAATAGATGAGCAGACTTATTCAGTGAAAGCAGATTCAACAATAATGTTTAAGAGCAAATATGCTAAAAACTATTAAAATGAAAATAGACATATTATAAGGCCAGATATTTGATGTATATGTCCTAGGTATGATTATTTTTTCTCATGTTTACATGTCTTAAGTTTTTTTTTTCTACTCTAATTCAATTATGCATGTGGCTCACTGTGTGAAAGCACTTGAATCTGCTTAGGATGCTTACATAGCAAAAGTTGTTCTTGATCTGGAAAAAGACTTGAGTGTGGATATCTAACACGATTTCAGTCAGCTGTATACCAGAACCTGCATGCACACAATGGATGTGTGTGCATGTATATTATATATATATATATATATATATATATATATATATAGTTGACTCTCCCATCAAATTCGACGTATGAGGGTCAAGCAGATCAGTTCCCAGGAAACCGACAGCCTGACAACAGCACATGAGATTTGATTATGGTGGTGAAGGTTTCGTGCAGGACCATCCAAACACTTTTTGAAGGGCCGAATTCAGAGACCTGGTGCACTAAGTGACACAAGGTCCCCAAACGACCCTCCACAGGTTGTGAATTCAAAGTTGTCCTTCTCCTAGACCAGTTGCCATCCAAGGCTATAGAACCCAGTCTGTCCTGCTATTTACCCATAGCTGGAGGGAGAAGAAGAGGATTCACACCTTTCTCAAGGGTATTAGCATGTAAGTGAATGTAATGGATTCAAATGGAATTCGAACTCGGCTCTGCGATCCCTCAATCCAAGCCGCTATCCATTACTCCACCGTGCATAAATAATTCTCCTGTCATTTCCTGATATATGAGGGTCTAACAGCTCAGTTCTTAGAAACAAAAACAGCCAGACTACTCATACACAGGATTTGATTGTAATGGTGATGACTTGTGCAGAACCAACCACATTTGTTTGGTAGAGCTGAATACAAAGGACTGGTGCACAGTATGCCACAAGGTCCCCAAACAACCCTCCTCAGATTTTGAATTTAGAGTTGTCCTTCTAGACCGGTTGCCACACAAAACTATAGGACCTAGTCTGACCTGCATGTATTCAGTTAGTAGATAATGACAAAATACTATATAGCACTCACTGCAAGAAAAGACTTGACACCTACATTGGAATTTGAAATGTAGTGTTTCCAAAACTGTCAGGATGTAGCCAACAAAATCTTGTCTACTATAACATACTGACAACATTTACTTATTAATGACTGAGATGATTGAAAGTACTCAAACAAAGAAAGAATATATATATATATATATATATATATACACGCACACACAAGTTTTGTTAAATGCAACTGACAAGGTCTGTTTAAATTTTTTATTGTATTTTTCCTATTTTTGAATTAGTTGTACATTGGGATCAGAATACTGTCTTACAGTCCCACCATGCTGGTCTAAGGGTAATTCAGCAGTGGGCACATGAGGAAAGAAGGCTTGGAAATTTTAATACTCACAGGACATGTTGAAGGCAAGAGGGACAGAAGAAAGCAGTAAATAACCTAACTAATGAGTTTGTGTAAATGGTTGGCATAATAGGGATTAGGAGAGCAAAAAGAGAAACATTGCTTAGAGTTACAAGTGACTGGAAGTTGTTCTAAAAGGACACAGCACATAGAAATGTAATATCCAATTACATACATGTATACTCAATGGAAGCTATCTTACAAAGATAGATTACTGTAAATAAAAAGAATAAAAAACATAAGAGAGGGGCAGCTACAAATACATTCTTATGTAAAACCTGGACAATAAAAGAACACACATTATATATATATATATATATATATATATATATATATATATATATCAACTTCATTGTTTTTATCTCTCTTCTCTAAATTTTTCTTTTAAATTTTTAAAAAATTGTTTTTATGCTGAAAGTATTTTTGTTTTATTTATTGTTCACGTCTACATGTAGATAAGAAATTAAGAAAATCAAGAAAAATTGTTTTAAAGAATTTTTTCCAACAAACTTGGGGGTGGGGACGTAATTGGGCAGGGATGAAGAAAACCTAAGATAATTCAGGTCAAATGATTCATTTGCTAAGCATTGATGCTGTACATAGAATGATTGTTGCAGAAGCTTTGAAAGCTTTAAGCATAAAATTTGTATACATTTCTCTTCATACATGGCTAAGTTTCTATCCCTATATATTTTTTGTGAATTTGTACCAAACTAAGCTCGCTTGCTCTCTCTCTCATATATATATATATATATATATATATATATATTAGTCATTAATAGGAAATGAAAATAAATCTTACCTATATCCATGTTTTCCTCCCAAGCATAGCTCACTCTCAGAAAGTGCATATAAAGTAGAAAAGAAAATGCAATTTTTTTAAAATCAACCTAGGTTTTGGGGGGAAAGTGTCACTCAGCTCTAAGGGTCAAGCAATTGTCCCCCCCCCCTACTTTATCTTCCCAGCTCATTTCTTCAGCTCTTCTATTAAGATATTTGCATGCAGTTTGAGGTCATCCAGAAATAGGGTGGAGGCCTACCAGCCTCCTACATATAGAGAATAGTTTCCACCTATTCAGATTGCATTTCAATTCTGGGATCTTATTTCCTCCTCCCAACAACTCCCGCCAGTTTTGCATTTAACCCATTTTTTTTTTTAAATGATCTATTACCTCAATTGTTGTTATCTCTATCTTGTTCACAAATGTATCATTTATGTTGGAGTTAGTGGCCCTTTTCATTCTAACTACCTTTTTTTTTTTTTAAAACAGTTGCCAAGAGTTTTGATGCAGAATTCAATTCAAATCTCAACATAGTTAAACACTGTTTTTACCTCATAATTAACCATCTGGTATTTCCTTAGATTCTCAGCTAAACAAAGCTGTAGGTAAGCTGATTTAAATCAAAGCCTCTGTTATTTGTCTCCACTCTTACAAAGCTTCCCCTAGTTGTGCAGCTATTCAATTCTTAAAAGTCTAACTCAGGCTCGACCTTATTTTTTTTTATCAACTGAACTGCCACTATGAGTGACAACATTCTACTTTCCACCTTCTCCCCTCAGGAGATGAAAATACCTTCTTTAATCCACCTCCCTACTTCTATTTCAAATTCAACTGCCTCTTCTAGTGAATGTTCATTATTCTTCAAAATGGGAGACTCTCTTCCAGCATCATTTGACTGTTCAATGCCATCCTAACTCTGGCCTTAGTTAGATATGGTTTTAATATATATGGCAACTGTAATCAAGGAAACTAGTCACAAATGCAACATTAAGCATTCTTTGTAATACCCACCCCCAGTAAATCCAACTAAATCCTGATTCTCATTCACATATACATCCACTTGTTTTTTTTAATCTATTTTACCCTCCCCAACTTGCTAGAGGCTATAAATGTCTTCTCAGTAAATTTAGTCAAATCACTATCAGTTCCTGCATCTAACTGAGCAAGCCTTCTTTTTTCTTTTATGTGCCATGACCCCTCAGGATGTAGGTGATCATGGCTCTTCACAACTTCTTGTCCCTTATAGCTCTTAATAAATTTTTTGCCTGTTATTTCTCATAAACCCTGTTCTGTCATTCATTTATTTACTCAAGCTAAGTATGTCATGCATTGTTTTCCCCTGTTTCTCTTGTATTCAATCTATCCTGTGTATCAGATTTTCCAAGCTCTCCTTCCTCATTAAGTGACCTAGAAACCTCAACTCTCTCTTCCTGATGTTAAGCATAAGTTTCCTTTTTGTTTCCATTTTCTTTAAAAGTTTTATCATTGTTCTGTCAATTGTATCCTCAGCATACCTCTGTAGAACCCCATTTCTATTGCTTCAAGTCTCTTCTTCACCTTTGAGGAGAAATGGCAGTGAGTGCTGGACAGAGTCAGTGCATCCCCATTTAGATACAATGAGAGATAGGTCACTTTGTTCTGTAACCTTTGTAATTTCACAACTAGTTTATCTTTCTTGAGCCAAGAAACTACATCTTCTTCACCAATAAATGGCTTAATTAGCTAACTTCTAATCCTTAATTCTGCCATGTTATAGCACAAAATAATTTGTCTTTAAATAAGGAAAGATAACAAATCTTACCTATATACACATTTCTTCACTGAATATGTCTATGCAAAGCATAAAGAAAAAAAGAATTTTCAAACCAACAGGAATTTTGACAATACAAAAATGTCACTCAGTTCTAGTGGCCAAGAGAGAGAGAAATGATTTTAATAAACCAAGACCTGTGCCTGCTCATATATATATATATATAGTGTTATTTCTCTTACTTACTCTGCACTATAGTCATCAATAATTTTCCAAGTATTCAACAATCATTTCATACACAATATATATATATATATATATATAAAATATGAATTGTGATCAAATATGGATTAGATTCTGACAGAGTGATAGGATAAGAAACAAATAGGAAACATTTATAAATTCAACATGTTTCACTTTTATTCAATCTTCATCAGAAAACTTTTGGAAATTCTTGCTCCCATAATTTGTTTTCAAAAAATTTCTGATGATGAAGCTTGAATAAAAGTGAAACATTAAATTTATAAATGTTTCTTATATGTTCCTTATCCCATCCCATCATATATATATATATATATATATATATATATATATATTTGAACAATAAAAAATATTAAAAAATTAAAATATTCAGACACACTGGGTTGTAGATTAATATTCTTTCGTTTTTATTATTATTATTTAATATATATATATATATATATATATATATACACACACACACACACACACACACGAGAGAGACTAAGCAAAGTAATAATTCTACTGAGATGTAAGAAGTTATTAGAAGTGGAAGAGAATGAGAAGACTTTAGTGAAGAGAAGTGAGGTGAAAGGACAATAAAAGAACAGGTTTCAGGAAGACAGAAGATGGTGATTGATGTTACATTTAAATTTTTAAAGATTGTAGGTGGCAAAGAAGCAAGAAATTGGAAGGGAGTTCCACAGTGTGGGGGAAAATATAAGAATTAAACTGACAGTTGTAACTGGTTAGTTCTGCAGTAAAATGATGAGATCTAGTTTGCCAATCTAATAGCACACTTAAATTCATGCAGTCAAGGCACTAAGGAAAAAAGCTCACCAGCACAATTGCCATGAAAATATTTGTAGAAAAGATAGAGATAAGCCATGTCACATTGGTGAGAAATGACTGAAATTGAGATGCCAGATCAGGGCCAATAATATTACAGACCTGTCTTTGAATTTTAGAAAAATTAGCCTTTGAATTTGATTTTTTGCAGTTAAATTTTTGTTTTCTGTCTGGCCTCCAAATTTCCCAGTTGAACATAAGGTTTTGTCACTCAGATTTGTAAATTGTTTGGCAGAGTGATAACACTCAAAGACTACCAGATCCAACTTCTACTCAAGAAAGGCCAAAATGTGATAAAAAAAAATAAAAAAAAAAAAAAATGATGATATCTGAATAATTTGTGAAATAAAAAAAAATCTTATCTCAGAGTATCAGATATTTAGCTAAATTGAAATTAGGCCAAATTTCAAAGCAATCTATTGGTCATAACTGGCACTTGAGTCTCTATGATGTGACTATCAATGCTGACAAACAGATTTCATCAAAGACAGCAGACTGTTTTCTAAAATTCTAAATGCATCAAAGAAAATTATCATAAAGTTCTACTGTAAAATAATGGTTTTGTAAGTATGTAACTATGTACTCCATTTTCATTGGCTGCTCTTCTCAGGTGGTCATGTATCATAAAAAGCTAAATACCTACAAGAAAATTATCATTTAAATATAAGCTTATGATTGATAAAACTGTCAGCAAGTACCCATTATAAATAATGATTGGCTTTCTAGATGTGAATGTGTTATTATAACACAGCAAAAATGGAACATTGTAGCAAAAACTTTGGGCAATACTCTAAAAATGCTTTAACTTGAAGAATAAAGCAATTTTCAGTCCAATTTGTAACCTAATGAGAATAATAAGGTGGGTTTTGTGCTCACCCAGATAATAATGATCTGATTTTGTTGCATTTATTAAAAAGGCTGAAAAGAAAAATCATATGAACATTGAAAGACATAAAAATGAAAAAATTACTAATTGCTGTATAAAATGATATATATATAATTTTATACAGCAATTGTGTATATATATATATATATATACACACACACACGTTGCAATTGTATATATATATATATATATATACACACACACGTTGCAATTGTATATATATATATATATATATACACACACACGTTTTACCACAGAAGTCGCAACAGATGCAAATAGCACTATTATATAGAGCAAGTTTTCACTACAAAACGCTATTTTTACATAATCTACAAAAACTTAAATGCAATATCAATTGCCATCTTTTATCTTCAAGACCATTCATCTTTTATCCTTTCCTCAATCCTCCCTATATCAGTCTTTTCTCTCACTTTCACTCTCTGTAAACCACCGCATACTAGTGGCAATTCCACATTGCTTAGGGTGAAATGATAAAAAAAACAATAATTACTACTATTGTTTATGTATTTTCACCAGTGATGAACATTTTGTGGGTTGTGAGATATATACAGCTGTATGAGAAATATCTTGTCACATATTATTGTTGCCACAGTTGAATTATTATTACTCATCATCTAACAGTGCTCACATTCACTGTTTGGGTTCCTCAAATGTTCACTAAGCATTTATAAATGTCAATGGATGTCATTTTATTAATGTGGAGAAATTCAGTGATACACCTCTGTTCTGTATGTCCTTTCATATCAGATATCATTTTACCAGATTGACACTCAGCTGTTATCTCTAGCTAAACAATAAAAAAAATTGGGGGTTATTGGTGGGAAGATTCTACCTTTATTGTCATACCACCAACATCTGTATCTGATGCCATTGGACCAATATAAAATAAGAGGTATTACTTTCAGGACAACCCCCATGTAAATAATATCTAACTGCTTATTAGGGTAGATCTTTATTCATAAATAATTATAATACAAATTCTATAAATAGAATGTTACTTGACATCGAGCTTAACAGCCACAGCTACCAGGAGCAAAGGGTAAATATTTCCAAGGAAATACAGAAGTTTTGATTTATATTTCTTTAACTATCCAATACATGTTTACTTTGGAGTCTTAAGCTGTTGAGAGAGAAAGAGAGAGAGATATAAACTTGTTTGATTTGTAAGAAATTATTATTAGATTTTATAATTCTGTCCACCCCGCCTTTTCTCTCTCTCTCTCTCTCTAGTAAAGCACACATTGGGGAATCTGATCTTTTAAGATAAACATGTAAATAACAAGAGCAAACAGGTTGCTCCCTGCATTCTATTTCCAAACAAGTCTGAGGTGATGATTTCATTAATTTTAAGAGATTTTTATCTAGAGTAATAACATTACCCAAGTGTATAATGGTCATGTTAATTTTTTGTCAGCAGATGTGAAAGAATTTCACTTTGTGTAGTTATAATTATTTTTGGTTTATTCAAAAGCATGATGCTAAAGGTGGTTAACTTCCAACATCAAAATGAAAATATACACACAAAACCAACTCTACTATTGATGTAATATCAAAGAACTGATCATCTCTTTCTGAGTAAAAATAATAAAAACAAAAAAAAAACAGATTTAATATAATTTTAGCTGCTGGAGGCCATCACATGTAGATCAAATTACATATATAATGTGTATATAAGACACTTTATTTATCAAACACAAGATTGTTTTTTTTTTGTATAATTAGATAAGTTTTACATTTTCATTCTTACATTTTTGTCTCACTGCAAACATATCCATTTATTCAGTGTCTCTTATTCTAATATTAGCTCTTTATGCAACCTGGGTAGGATTTATTAAACAAATTTATTAAAACTTTCATTCACTTTAATGTTTGTAATATATAAAGTGACATATTTTTCATTCTAGCCAGAATTTACTAAGACAATTGTTGTATTTGAATGTTGATTGCACTTGAACATTTGATATGTAAACATGGTTTTAAATTTCTTCTCTCATTGCTGCCTACTGATTTTGTTGCTCCCTCGTCACTTCTACTCAGATTTTTTAGATTTTCTGCACTAACAAACTATGTGTTTCTGCTGGCATGAAACATGGCATTTTGCATCTTTTACCTAAAATTTATTTTCAGCAGTTGTTTTTTTTTAAAGGAAAATAGGTTTTTCAAGTCCAGTAGCAGATGTGTGTTGTGCTGTAAGGAGAAATCGGAAAGCTGAGTTTGAATTCCAGTCAGGTTCATTACATTCACTTACACACAAATACCCTTGGGGAAAAATATGAATTCATCTCTTCTTCCTCCAGTTATGGGTTGAAGAGCAGGACAGACTGGGTCTTCTAGTCTTGGTTGGCAACCAGTCTACTGCAAAAAGAAATGGCAACCTACTGTGGGAAAATCTTTACCTAGTCAGTCAAGAGTCGAAAGAGACATGACTGCCCAGGTGTGTATCACGTATGCCATTTTGAGCTGTTATCACTCTTTCCAGTATTGATGGGATTTTCCTTCCTAATCTTTTATTTAAAGTAGTGTGGAATATCAACATCTTGATTATGCCATTATTGTCTCTTTGAGTTACATGTGCTATCCATTTTAGTTGTTGCTGCTGTAGGCAATCCTCAAATGATGTGGTTTTTGTTATTTGGTACAGTTCTTTGTTACACCAGTTCACAATGTTCAAAGAAGTCTGATCTTTACTAAGAATATTAGGCTACACTCGCTTAAAGCCCTTTTTTTTAATGATGGTCTCATTATTGAATGCTTAAATTATGATAGATATGAAAGTTTTACTATTGAAGAGCTAGATGTCGAAAGTAATCAAGTTTACAGAATAATTTATAGAACTGCCTTCATCAGATGAGTCAAGTTTTTTGAGATATTTACTAGTACAATGGAAATGAAGAAAGATTATGCAGCAACAATGCTTGTAGGAAAAACACAACTGTCTTACTCACAAGGCAAATGGCTTGATAAATTATTAATCATCACGTTTCCATATTTCTTACTAATATATGGCTTATATAATGCCAAGCATAATTATTGAAAAATATTTTCTTTTACGTTGTTCTATAATAATTGTTCTGGTTCACACACCTCCCTGGCCTTTTGAACAGGAGCAGAGGTTTATCCCTTGTTTCCTGTTCAAGATTGGGTTTCCAGTTCTTTCTGAAGTCTACTTCATCTCTATACTCCTAATGTCTCCACCTGAACTCTGAAATTTTATTCACTAATTAAATCTTGACTTCTTGAAGTCTAGAATTAGCTATCTTTCCTGTTATCTTACCTTTTCTTACACTTATAGAACTTCACACAGTAACTTTCTGCCTTGAGTAGCTCTTAGGCCTTGTATTGGGTGAGCATTAGTAAAAAAAAATGTTATGTTGACTCTTCATGAGTATAGGGTTACAGCCTCACTACACTGGGTGTTGCTGCTGTGGTTTCTGAAGCAATTGGGTTTTTATGGGGGGTGGATTGTTCGAAAGATGCATGTGAAATATATAATCATATTCATGATTTCATAGTTGATGCTTTTACTCACATATAGACAATCAGCAAGAAGATAATGATTTTATTATTTCAAACATATTGACTGGTTTTAATTACATTCTAAACTAATAAATTTAGAAAACTTAATTCAAATTTCAATTTGTCACAAACACAGAATAATTAAACCAAGAGATACTTTATTCCCATTATTAAAATGACTTAAATGGAAAAAGAAACACTATAGAAAAGAGTGACGGCTTTATTAGAATTTGTATATTTTAGGCAAACTTGTGTTCTTGCTCATATATTGATGGAATGGAATCTGATAGAATTAAAATCAAACATCAATAACTTTTTTAATCATGTCACCACAAGAAAGCTGATAAAAGACACTAAGACACAATGAATTACTAAGAGTAACAAGAGGACAATAAAAGAATAGGATTCAAGGAGACAAATGATGACAATTGACATTGCATTTAAATTTTTGAAGATTGTAATTGACAGGAAAGCAAGAAAAGCTCAACAAGTGAGAATGCTGGAGAAGAAACTTAGGATAAAACTTATGGTGTTATAATTATCAATTTCAACAGTGAAATTATAAGATCTAGTTTCCAATCAAGGACTGCACTTACATTTGCACCAAAGACAGAAGCTTATCAGGACAATTACCATGAAAATATTTATAGAAGAGGCACAGGGAAGCTATGTTACAGTGGGAAAGTAGTTGAAGCAGAGATGCCAGATAAGAACCAATAATGTTGCAGATTCTTTGGAATTTTTCACACATCTCTAGATTATAGCAGAAGCACCAAACCAGGTGTCGCAGTAATATTTGATGCATGGATGAATGGTAGATTTATAAATGTGTAACATGGATTTTGGTGAGAAAAATTATCACCAAATTAACTAATTTTCATAGAAGACTTAGCAATTGAGTCAATATAATCATTCACATTTCATGTCAGTGGAAAATGTGAGACCAGGAAGGTACAGTGAACTGCTCACCTGAAGTTTAGCACAAATTTTATCTCAATAACTTATAAAAGAAAATAAACAAGTGACTGCACTCTTTTTGCATAGTTTAAAAAACAAATTAATGATATCTAGTTATGAAAGGAACAGCTTTCTTTCCAAACATAATGTTGTTAAAAGGTCTAAGTTTGTTCAATCTGAAATGGATTTTGTTTAAAGCTTGACATTTTTACTATTTTTTTCAAAATATCACATAATTTTGATTCTTTCTTTTTAGATATGATATTTACTGGTTATTTAGTAAAATTTTTAGACAAATATGAAAAGCCTTTCAATATGTTTTTTGCATTTCAAGTTCAAACTGGTTAATATTAGAGTGGAAGCTGAAAAGAATATAAATTTATGATTTAGATTGTATTGGAAAAGGATCCCAAAACCTCAGTCAGAGAACTTGCAGCAAACTTCAATGTTTTGAATGGAATCAATTCATTTAAAAGCAATTGGTAAAGAAAACAAAGCTCAGTAAGAGAGTAAGAACTGGATGAAAAACAAAAAAATGATTTGTTTTTGCATTGTATTACCACTTGTAATGAAAAATGGATTTTATATAAAAAAACAAGAGAAAATCTACACAATGGAAGACCATAGTTGAGAAACAAAATCTTTAGTTGAAAGCACACTGTCATCCTGACAAGGTTATGGTGAGCATTTGGTGAAGTCTAGTCTCGCTGACAAAACTCACCTAGCCGTGCATCTCGAAAAGGACCTCCAATCGATTGTGAACTGGGGCATGAATTGGCTGGTCAACTTCAACGCTTCTAAGACAAAACTGCTCTCTATTAATCACCACAGAGATCCTCCCCTTCCCTCCATTAGAATGTCTGACGCTCAACTTCTCGAGAGCAACTCTCTGCGGCTTCTCGGTCTCATGTTGACTGCTGACCTGAGATGGAATAAATACATTGAGTCAATTGCCTCGTCCACTGCAAGGAAAGTTGGCTCCCTGTGCCGCACCAGGAAGTTTTTCTCCCCGGAGTCAATCCTCCAGATCTACAAATCAACAATTCGCCCTTGCATGGAGTATTGCTGCCATATATGGTCTGGCGCCCCTTCTGTTTGCCTCGGGGTTCTTGATAGGCTCCAGAGGTGGCTATGCAATGTAGTTGGCCCTGCCCTGGCGTCTCATCTACAGTCACTTTCTCACAGACACGTCGTCGCCTCCCTCTGTCTGTTCTACAAATACTTTCATGGAAATTGCTCCGAGGAGCTGCATTCACTGGTTCCCAGACGTCATGAGTTCCAGCACCTTATGAAGTTGGCATCCTGCTCTCACCCCTTCACTGTCAAAACTCCTAAATGTAGCCGTCTCTTCTACTCTAACAGCTTCATGTCTCGCACCTCTGGAACTCCCTTCCCTATTCCTATTTCCCTGTGAGCTATAATCTCCAGCTATTCAAGTGTAATGTCAATCGACATCTCCAGTTGCCTTGATCTATCCACTACCCTCATCCTTTCTTCTATCACTCCTATCTGATCTTGCTTTAAACTTTCTGTAACCTTTGGCGTCCTAGTGGCTTCCTGCCTTGCTTGGGGTGAAATGCTTAAAAAAAAAAAAAAAAAAAAGTAGGAGTGACTCAATATAGCTTCCTTTATAATAGCAAACAATACATACAGACGGATATGTAGATCAGCTTTAAATAGTGCATACAAAACACAAAAAGTTCTCAGAAATAGAAAAGATATTATTTTGCCGTACGATAACACTTATCCCCATGCTGCAAAAATGACACTACTAAATTTGTAGCTGTTAAAAAATGTGGTCATTTTGCACTATACAAATTTAACAGACCCCTTTCATGTGAATTGCAGCCTCTTATGAATTTATTGAGTCTTTAAAGCATTTTTAGGAAGGGAAATGCTGCTTTGATAGAATAAACATTTGAAGAATAACAAAATCATCATCATCACATCTTCAGACAAAAAGGTGGGAGTATAGTAACTATAAACCTGAACACATAACAGGAAAAAAAAAATGAATGCTACTAGCAGATAAGCTTTTTTTTTTTTTACAATGATGTTCATCCTGTACAAGGCCCAAGAGCCACTCGAGGTAGAGGGTTACAGAAGAAAAGGTACAGTTTATGTGGATATGTGGGGAAGCCAACAGCTAACACTAGACTTGAACGGGCTAAAAAGCATAGTTCTTATGGTTACGTCTAGCAATATGCTTAAATTCATAAAATCTAGGTGCCAAAGAGGAAAGATCATCAGAACAATTACCATGAAAATATTTATAGAAAAGCCATAGGGATACTATGTTATGGGGGTGAGAAAGGGAGTGAAAGTGAGATGCCAGGTCAAGACTACCAAAGAGGAAAGATCATCAGAACAATTACCATGAAAGTATTTATAGAAAAGGGATACTATGTTATGGGAGTGGGAAAGGGAGTGAAAGTGAGATGCCAGGTTAGGACCAATAACATTGCATATTCTTCTTTGAATTATATCAAGAATTTCTAAATATATAATATATTCTATCAAAAACAAATAAAGTTATTATTCCAATGCAATCAATAATCTCTGGAATTAGTTGTGGCATTCCTAAAATTGTTAGAGATATCACAAAAATTCAAGCTCCACTACTTGATACTATCAATTCAGCATATCTAAAGAATTCTGGTGACTTACTAAATAAAACAAAGACATGAAAAATAAGGTTGGGGTTAGTTTAGATATTAATTTACCCAATAATAAATGGCAATTTATTAGAAAAACATCTAAAATAAATGAAATCTAAATTTACCTCTAACCATTATCAGTATGTATAGACACTGTACTAGTAGGCATCCGTTCATCTCACCAGATAAAGGTAGCACCCAGTTTAGTCAGAATTCTGTCCTTTAGTGATAAGACTGGAGTGACCTCCCTTGGGCACAGGCCTTGGTGATTGCATATGGAGCTAGTGCATTGTCCAAACTACAGACCTTCCTCTTATTGGCCGTACTGACAAGATTCATACGAAGCATTACAAATGATACACTAACCTAAATAGTATTTGTATGAATTGTGTTAGATATCAAAAATAATTTCACTTTTTATAGACATTTACTTCAAAGTTTATTTCATGTACTCACTCTATTGTTGTTGCATGTTTTTTGTTGTTTCAAATTCTGTAATAGCAGAGACAAATATTGGGATTCTGAAAATTTTGAGGCATTATTTTAAAATACATCTTAAAGCTGACCATACCTCCTAAAACTGGTTTAAGCATTTTAAAGGTGATGACATGACCCTTGAAATAAAACTCAGATATGGACGGGAATCACTTCATAATTATGATATTTTAAAATAATGGGTAGAGGAAAACTTGACCAGCAGCACTCAAAAAATTTCAGTAAATCTACAATCATCAAAAGATGTCATGGGAACAGAAAAAATACATGTATGTAGATTGAAAATACTTTTGATCGACCATAATAATATTTGTATGAACTCTTCAATTTTTTTTCTTTGAATAAATCACCAATTTCAAGTTGAACAATTTGATATTATATACAGATTTAAAAAGGAAGAGTATTATTTCTGAAACCTAATAAACAAAATCCAATAAAACTATAAGGAGAACCAAGCACCTTATATATATATATATATATATATATATATATATATATATATATATATATATATATATAGAGAGAGAGAGAGAGAGAGAGGGAGAGACCTGAAAAACAACTTTGATTCTAAATAGAGAATGCAGTTCTGTTTACTTAGACTAAATTAATACTGACATAAAGTTATATTTGTGGAACAATCACTATCAATGGCTTTTGAAACCAGAATATTAATCACGGTGAATATTAATCATTTCTTGAATAGAAAATGATTTGATTCTTTTGATTGTAACAGAAGTAATCATGTTGGCAAGTAAATGAATTGTAGAATTATGTGTCATATGAGCACCACTGAGACAGATTGCTTGTCACTTTTCAATTCAGATGAAACAAATTTTAATATGCCTTTGTCTCCTGCACAGACAACTGAACACACAGATCCATGACTTTTACTTTCTAGCACTTTGAAGTGGATAAGTTTTATCAAGTTGCAGAATAAAAGTAAATGGCACAATTCTAACCATTATATAATGGATTATGGGCTTACCTAAAAGAAACCTGTTAGAATAAATTAGAATAAATATTTGAAATGAAGACAAAATCTAGTCAGCATGTATAAAATCTGTGGTACTTTCACTTTAAACATCAGTAAGTTTATAAAAATGTCACATATTGCAAATATGCCAAATTAAAAATCTTTTTTAATCAAGTTCTAATGAAGAATTCAAACTATTAATTAATTACTTGATTATATAATAATACATTTATAATTAGCTATTTAACTCTGGCTAGTGGAATGAAAACTAAGATGGCTTTTAGACGAGACATGAATTCTTAATTAAATCCAGATAAGATAGCATTTAATAAAAGTTGAAAAAAATCTTAAATTAAAAGTCACATTGAAAATTTTAAAATGTTTGCTTTTATTAAACATTACAGAGCAAAAGATAAAAAGCAAGAAAGTCAAACTCTCAAATCCCCCAAAATAAAATAAAATGCATTCGCTTCTGAATATTTTCACTATTAAAAAAGAGAATAAATGCTTTTAGCATTTCTATATCTATGGTCCTTATCATTATATTACTATTTAATTACAAAGAAATAAGGGAGAATTAAAATTTTTTGAAAGGTTTTCAGTCTTTGAATTTTTTTGAAATAGTTAAATTTTAATGTCAGACATTAGAATACAGATTCCAAAAGAAGATGATTAGAAAATATGCCTTGTAAAAGTTCTACTACATAAATCAAATTTACCTTTAATATTTGTGGATAACAACTTGAGAGCAACGGTTTGCAAGCTAGCTTCACTGATCATTTATTAGTATAGTGAGTGTTGTACCTCACTGAGTTCTCCAAATTTATAGCCCTATGATAAAGTTCAGTAATATCTCTTGGACTTGTTCTGTGGAAATCAAAGCATAAAAATTAACAACTTATCAGCATTTTTAGATTAGTGATATATGTAACCAAAATTAATAACCTAAAATACTTTTACTGTGATTTCTACTTTGTGAGTTTCATTTAGCTGCATTACTGATTGAAACTTATATAATTCTTTTATGCTTATTTATCTATAAATGTCTTTGATAAGATTTGGTCATGACTAAAAAGAATTCAAGTCAACAAAGTCTTTGTTCAAAATGTTGATGAAGTTAATTAGCGCAAAATTAACAGGAAATGAAAATAAAAATTGTCTTATCTTAATCCAGGAAAAAGAGGTTATTTTTTAGAGATTGTATATCACTAATCAATTGCAGACAGATTCATCTGCAATGATTTAAAACATAGCCTTACTTACACTCAAACATTAGATATTGGCTTGGAACAAAATTTTGTAGCATTTTTCAGTTGGTAGCATTTGAGTTACAGAAATATATGATTTGTATAAATATTCTAAAAGGTAAAATTTCAATACATCTTTCTATAGAAAGATTGTGAACTGTAAATATCTTTAAATTAAAAATGAAACTGGAGGAAAAATGATATGCATTTTTATCATTTGATATTCTTTTATTTCTGGAAAGGGAAAAAAAACTCTGAAAACAGTAAAAAAGGAATGTGCCATTTATAGGGATGGTAACATAGCTGAGACTACTGTTCATAAGTGGTTTGCTAGGTTCAGAAGCAGAAATTTTAATCTGGAAGATTGAGAATTTTAGGGTAGATCTGCGCTTGTTGATGATGACAAAATTGAAATGCTGATAAAAAATAATCCAGGTCACATGACATGGAACATAACAGAGAGACTTGAAATATCTCATCTGAGCATTGTAAGGTATTTGCTGTTTGGGTACCTCACAATTTAACCAAAAAAGAAAAATAATGGACTATATTTCTATCTATAATTCTTTGTTTGGATGCAACAAAAATAATACATTTGTGAATAAAATGATCACAGGTAATGAAAAGTGGATTGTTTACAACAATTTGGAACAATAAAGTAACTGGGGAAAATGAAATGAGCCACCATTAACCACTCCAAAGGCAGGCCTGCATCTGAAGAACATGATGCGTTGTATCTAGTGGGATTAGAATGACATTGTGCATTGCAAGCTCTTTCTACAAAATCATATATTGAATTCAGACAATACTGTTCCCAATTGGATTGATTAAAAGCAGCAAGTAATGAATAGTCCTTGGAATTGGCCAAAGTTTAACCAATATCAAGCCAGTTATAAAGTAATGCTTATAAGAAAGAAACCTACAATTTCGATTTTTACTTTCCTTTAAAAAAAAAAAAAAAAAAAAAAAACATTGGTAGGGTATGCTCCCTAAGCCTATAAATAGACAGTAACATTTTCTGTCATCCACTTTTTCCTATTTCATCCAGAGATGGTAAGATATAGGTCACACATCAGTAAGAATGCTGCCACTGATGAACATTCACTTTCCTTGGTCCTGTTTTGAACTCTCTTCCACACATGCATATATACACATATGTATCACACACACACTTACTTCTACACAAATACCTTCACTAGTTTAAATTTCTTCTTCTTTCATATTCATTGTTTTGTAACATGCAATAATCTTCTATTGTCTATGTATATCCTTGTTTTGTCAATAAATACATTATTGTGTATGTGCATGTGTGTATAGTTTTGTCATTACTCTCATTTATTACCCGGACTCACATTCAGAGTCCACCATTTTTTGTTGTGGGATAAATATATCAAGAGACACAGGTTTTCCAACTAAACACTCAACCAGCATATTCTCGCAACACTACTGATAATTTAAAAAAAAAAAAAAAAAAAAAAATTATATTTACTTCTGTGATGGAGTAACTCAAAATAAAAATAGAGAATAGATTATGGTTTTTCATGAATCAAAACAAAGACTTTTTTTTTATCAAAATCCTCCACTTTTTTCTTTATTAGCAGCAATTTTCCAATCAAAATTCTTTCACAGACAGACAACATGGCTACATAACACAAACATTAATGTACATTTATGATCAGTTATTACTTGAAAATAACCCAAGTGCATAAAGTGTGTTAAAGAAAACTGTATTATTTTTATCATGTTTTCTTTTAGCATTCAGAAAAAAAAAATCTATGTAAAGACTAAATATTGAGATTTCATGAAAGATTATGTCAAAAAATTTACTGAATATTTTATAAAGCAAAAATCTTTATATTAACTGAGACTGAGAAAGACTTATCAATATTCAGAAAAGTTTTTCAAAAGTTTATTATATCACAAGATACACCTCAATATTCTACTTGTAATAAAGCTTTTCTATAATGAAAATACATAAAAATTCAACATTTAAACATTTTTCATGGAAGAATATAGCATTTTCTGTGGGTTTTTTTTCCTGTGCTTGAGTTTAAAAAGTTTTGAGCATGTATTAACATAGCTAATTAAATTCAGGAATACTTTTAAGAAAATGTTTTTAGGCAACTGTACATTTGTAATGGGGAATGTATATTTGAATAATAAAAGTCAGTTTAAAGCTTGAAACAGGTTTTGGGAAAAGTCTGTGTCATTTATAAGCAGAAAAATTGATTTTTTTTTTATACCCGATTTTCTTTTGTAGAATGTCGTAAAAATTAGAATATAGCCTAGAGATAAACACGACTGAAAAGATATTGAATGATATGTTCACTTTGGCTGCAAGGCAAATAAGCATTGCAATGAAATTTCTAAAAATTTCAGCTACAGATATTTTCAATGTTATTTAATAGTTTCATGTGAAAACAAAAGCATGATGTGGTGCAAGGGATGAATGAAGGAAAATGAAGATTTGTATACACTCAACCAAGCTGACAAATAATTAAAACTTACAAGAAATATCACTTTTAAATCTTTAATTCTTTTGTGCAAGTTTCAAGTTAACTTTCAAGAAAAAGTTTATTATTGCCACAAACTTAATGCTTCTCAATACTTTAAACTTCTCAGGATCTACCTTCAAGTGTTTAAGGCAGTCAATAAATACAAAATTTGAGATTTATTCGATTTTAAGAACAATTTAGAAAATAGAAAAAAAGACATCTTGCTTGGTGAGAATGCTATTTCACTAAATTTCATATTTTGAACTTGAAAGAAAATTGTATAAAGGGAATTTTGAAGAAATTTTGGCTTGATCAAGAAAACTTTCAAAAGAAAAAAAAATCATTTGGTCATATTTTGGGATGCAGGTTGGGCTGAAAATTTTTCAGCAAATCATTGTATTTGGTTGTAGACATTAATCCTGTTAAACATTCTGTACTCTAAAGTACCTAATACAAGGGTGTGTCTTATTATTGATGGGAGATAGAACTCTTCTTAATATGCGATAAATGGGGTGGGAGTCTTAATAAAATTTGGGATCAGAAAATCATTTAATGGGCCAAAAATTTAGAATTTTTTAAACCTTTATTTTCATTTTTTTTTTTTTATAGAAAAAACATTGTTTACCAAAGAATGGAACATGTTAATTCTGGAAAGTATAAATAAGAACAATGGGATACTTATTTTAAAACAATGCCATTATAAAAACATACAATTAAAAACTAGAACCAACTATAATAATTCATGTTTCCTTTTTGAATTCTGGGGAAAAGTATGAAATTAGTAAGCTTGCTGGGGGTTGTCAGAAATTGTTCTAAATATATATATATATATATATATATATATATATATATATATATATAGATAAAAAAAAAATGCCCCACTTCTATTAAGTACCTCATAGTAGGGATTTTCATCTAGTTTTGTGTGCACTCACAAAATATTGCATAAAAAGTAAATCTCTATCTATAAAAGGCAGGATGTATGTGTGTGTGTGTAACAAATGCATGGCCGCAATTTTCGACAGATTTGCACCAAAATTTACATGCACAAAGTTAGTGGGAAGGCCAAGACTGACTTTGCATTTCCCAACTCCCATTGATAGTGGAAATAATTGGTTTTTCATGCTTCTACGGCAGTTTTCATGTAGTTTGTGACCATTTTGTACTGGCCAGAGTGAGAGCCAATAGCTGGCTGCCACAAATAGGCAGAAAGATTCTATTGGCCAGCATGAGAGCCAACAGCGACTGACACGAATGTTAACTAGCATGCAAAAAAAAATCGATAGCTGCATTCGTCACAAGTGGGAAAAATTTAAATCTGCATGGCACTTTACTCCAATTGGCTCATTTGTCTGCTTAAACTCAACGTTGATTCTGATTCCGCAGAACTGGGTTGGGTGTGAAAAAGTATTTGTTGTTAACATTTTTTTTTCATTCGGTTTTTCCAGTTATGAGTCCTTTTTTAAAGCTGATCGTTTTGTGTTCATTTTGTTTAGTTCTTTTTTCATAACAGATTTAATGTTTAGTATAGAGCTTAGAAAAAATTCGCAGTGTGAAATAGGCAAGAAGTATGGCATGTAGCAACATGAGCATGGCAAAGGAAGGCAAAAAAGGCAAGGAAGGGCAAAAATATTTTAAGTCAGGTGATGGCGATTGCTGTACGAGTCATATGATTTTCGGGGCCATACATAAAATCAAGACGCATAATAGAGGTAAAATTATAAATATTTGGTAATTTTATTATATCCAAACTATACTCTTTATATTTATTTCTTCAAAAGAGAATAATTGTTTCAGAACTAAAAGAGGCATTCTTGTACACTGTTTTATCAATCTATAGTCTCTTCTAGGCTTCTAAGAAAAGATATCTCTAAGTATGGACAATGGAATAAGAATTCTGAGAGCAATACTGAAGATAAGCACCTGATAAAAGCTGGATGGAAGAATGGCCAAAATGTTGTGACAATATCAATCAAGATAAGGATACCAATTTGATTAAATCAGTTCATAATAATAATAACTAGCAGTAGAGCCCAACGTTGCCCGGGGATGTAACAGTAAGAGATAGATCAAGTATCAACCATCATAAAGACTGAAAAATAAAATTGACAAAGATTATTGTTTAAGGTTGACAGACATGCATGTCTTAATTAGTTTTTGTTTTTTTTTGTTGTTTTTTTTACAAATTGGTCAAACTCAAACAAAAACATTGTTTTCAATCGTTATGAGTCTACCAAATGAATAGAATTTTATTATAAACAATTGTCTTGTAAATGGAATTTTTAAAGCATTCTAAATGTAAAAATAAAGAAAAAAGTGTGCAAGACAATAAGAAACACTACCTGCCAAAAAAAAGTGAAGTATTGTTGAAATTGGTTGAAAAATGTAGGAAATTTGATCCCATATATAAATGAACACAGATACACACAAACAACCTGGGTTTTATAATAAGTATAACTCGATATGAGTTGTCCCCCTTCCATTCTCGTGACAGCGATGCCTCTTAATCATGTTTTCAAATTGATTTTGTGCAAAAACAATTGTGTTTCTCCAATTTTTGCTGTTGTCAGAACCATCACAAGGTAATTTTACATAGTCCTGTGAAGTTTTGTTGAAATCAGTTGAAAAATGTAGGAAATCCGAACCAATATATAAACATACAGACACACAACCTGGGTTTTATAATAAGTATGATAATTCCTCATTTTAGAAATAAAATTAAAGAAAAAACTGAGACATATCGCCATTCAAGTGAATAGCAGAAGAATTAAATTACTTCTCTAATTTGTTTAAATTATATAAAAATGAATATAAGACAGGAAAAATATAAAATATTTATACATTTAACCTAGTTTTATTTTAAAATACAGTTTTAAAATCTCTCACACACACAATATATATATATATATATATATATATATATATATATATATATATGAGAGAAAGGGTGAGTGTATCTTGCTAAATTTTGCTATCTGTTTGCTCCTCACTAAATGCCCAATATTGTAAGGTAACTTCAAGACAGACCAGTAAAGCTTACTAAATATCATGGAGCTTGTTTGGTAGCTTAGATAGTTACAAATTGAATGGTGTTCAAGTCTAGATAAAAGCAATGCTTTTGAATACAGATCATAAAAGACAGGCAATCAAGCACTTCCCATGCAAAAGATTTGTGCGACAGATGCCTGGCAGTTTTAAATAGTCAAAAAACCTTGAAAATGGTTCTTCTACAAATAGATTATACTTGGAATTACTAAGGAAAATATTTGTCAGTTTATTAGTAAATGCTACAACTAAGAAACTTTTGGTCAAGCTAAAGAGCCTTTGAGAAATGTAAACCTAATTCTTCTGTTTAAATATTTTAATATATCATAGGGAGAACTTTTGTTTATTTCATTTTGTTTTTAGCTTTTCAGTCATCTTCTCATTGATTCCAGAAGTTGAAATTGACTGATGACCAATATCAATAAAAATTAACAAAACATTATTTTAAGAATAATCGTACTTATTATAAAAACCCAGGTTGTGTGAGTGTGTGCGTGTCTGTACGTTTATATATTGGATCAGATTTCCTACATTTTTCAACTGATTTCAACAAAACTTCACAGGACTATGTAAAATTACCTTGCGGTGGTTCTGACAGCAGCAAAAATTGGAAAAACACAATTGTTTTTGCACAAAATCAATTTGAAAACACAATTAAGAGGCATTGCTGTCACGAGAATGAAAGGGGGACAACTCATATCGAGTTATACTTATTATAAAACCCAGGTTGTTTGTGTGTATCTGTGTTCATTTATATATGGGATCAAATTTCCTACATTTTTCAACCAATTTCAACAATACTTCACTTTTTTTTGGCAGGTAGTGTTTCTTATTGTCTTGCACACTTTTTTCTTTATTTTTACATTTAGAATGCTTTAAAAATTCCATTTACAAGACAATTGTTTATAATAAAATTCTATTCATTTGGTAGACTCATAACGATTGAAAACAATGTTTTTGTTTGAGTTTGACCAATTTGTAAAAAAAACAACAAAAAAAAACAAAAACTAATTAAGACATGCATGTCTGTCAACCTTAAACAATAATCTTTGTCAATTTTATTTTTCAGTCTTTATGATGGTCGATACTTGATCTATCTCTTACATCCCCGGGCAACACCAGGCTCTACTGCTAGTTTTATATATATTAAGAATATTTTCTCAGCAAGTTAGATGAAAATTATAAACATTTTTACAATCTTAGAGATTTTAATAATAGAATCCTCAATCAACAGACTTCAAATTCATGTCTATTTTTGTTCAGCTAACTGATTCATGAAGCTTTAGATATGCTTACAACATAAACTATTTTCTATACATAAATGATGTCAAAATGCATGACTATTTACATTGCTGTTATCACTAATACTGACTGATGTGATAAAGAGTACATTGAAAGATTTTAAGTGTATAAAATCAATAATTTTCTATGAAACAGGGTTTTAATTTCTTGAAAAAGAATGAAATCAATCTAGAATATTAATTTTTCAGGATTTTGCTCTGCATTTTAAAAAAGTTTAACTCCCATTTAAAAAAAGATAACAATAATAAATTAATTGTAATAATTTAAAAATGTTTTAAATTATTATTCAAGACATGATGTCTTGGGGAAGTTAATGAACCCATTTATCTAAAATTAGAGCACTGACATATGAAATGATATAACTACAGAAAATCAATATTAGATTTATAAGAAAGAAAGTGTAGTTTGTTAATAAAATATTGATTACCAACTTCTATACTTGAAGTAACTGCCATACTTTGTTTTAAAATTATTTGATATGTAAGGCTTTCAAGCAATTATTTTAAAAACTTATATATGAATAATATTTTTATTGCTTTAACAAAAATTTAAAATGTTGCAATTGTTGCAGTGATAAGTAAAATGTCTTTGATGTTGTGCAATTTCTTTGAGAGTCAGTGAACACATTAATAATGAAGAGTAGAAAATTTTTAAAAAAATATTAAAAAAGAGAACACTGTTGGTGTCTTAAAGATGAAATGACAGTTAAAATGTCAAAAAAAGTAGTGACAGCTACTGTAGCTTTCCGTTTACCCAAATAATTGTAGTTTCACAATGTCACATGGAGGTGTTTGAGATGTTGCATAGGTATAACTCTCCTGGTATATTCTGGAAATGCTCATGTATTTCTTAGGTGTGGCTGCAGAAAATTTACTGAGAACTGCAACATGTCTCACATGCTTAATGAACTATGAAACTAGCAAGTTTGGGAATCAACAGAATACCTGGAAATTAGCTGAGTGTTCCTTGGACCAATTTTGGTTCTCTTACACATGATGCCATTGGTGGGAGGAATTTGCTGGAACAAATCTCTTCCATTGGTCTTAGAGTGGAAAGATAAGTTATACGAAACTGGTTGCTGAAAAGTCAAAGCAACACAAAGATGACACGTGATATGGTAAACTTAACAACTTTATTATTCAAACTTTCCACTGTATTCATCTTACTCCCAGTATTCCCCAGTGGGACCAGAAGTGCTTACAATCATAATAATCAACATTATTGATATTATTATAGAAAAAACTATCACCACTGAGAAAGGTAGCAAGCATAAAGCAATGCAAATAGATTGCAGCAGTATCTGGGTATGTCACACCCATCAAAGCAGACTACAATTTCACTTGTAGTCCTTGCAAATGCTAAAAGAACTGTGGTGGTAAAGCAATGACTCAACTGATAGTAGCAGATAGGAAAACACGAGGAGTGTAACCGACAAAACAGTGTCACATGTCCAACCTTCTCACGAGCAAAAGACCCAGTGCTCAGAAACAAAAACGCGCCTGCTTTATACAGCCGAGGACCGACCATGATTTGCATGTGAATGACGAGACAACAAGATTTCGCGTTAACTGTCCGAGACCACCTGGCATAAAACATGGGCACTACCATTTTGGTTCTTTTTACCGTTGAGCAACCAGAATTTGCACGACGCACAGATTTGTGGGTGTTTCTGAGGTAGGCCATTTTCACAATTTTCCCCACACCTTAAACTATTATAGAAACATAATCAGTATATAGAACACTCTAATTTTAAGCTGGATCCATAATCTCATGTGGTCTCTTCTTGTCCGTCAGTACGAAAGCGCTAAAAATGGAACTTTTCTGATCAGAAAAAATGGTGTGAATATTTCACAGCCCAAAGTTCTCTGGCACAGGCAAAGACTTCCATTTCCAAACAGTTATTCCACAACCAGTCAACATCCAATGGCTGCCACAGCTACACTAACTCTTTAGCTATTTCTAAAAATAGGAGAAGATAAACCAACCTGAATGCTGCTTTTTCTTTTGGTATTTTTAGATAATAAAATTGTGACAATGAAGGAAAAAGAACAATATATTTTTGTGAGGGAAATAAAGCATTTCATATATGATAAAACTGAAATCTTTTAGAATCAACTCAACAGGGGATAGAGAACAAAATGAAATTATGTCAGAATTACAGACAAGAAAAATGACTCAGAGTTTAGAGGCTCTATTTTATAACCTAAACTTTTTTTTTTTCTTTTTTTAGATATGTGTAAGCATCATTTATAAATGTATTTAGTTTCAATACAGTAAAGCACTTCATTAAATATTGACTATATGTTTGAGAAGAATCATTAACATTACAATTTTTTCCGGGTAATTAAGCTCCCACTGTTTTTTTTTGGGGGGGGGTGCCATTGGAAATACAAGGATTTATTGTTCAGTCATTGCCTGGTGTAAAAAAAAAAAAAGATATAAATACTCATTTCTGAAAAAATATAGTCCTCTTTTGTTATCAACATCAACAATCCAAAGAAGTTCCTTTGTCCAAACAAAATTTTGAACACTTTATTAAATATTTATAAATTACATGATGGTCGAAATACTTATAAATAGTATATTAAATAGCTAATTCTTATACACAGCATATAAATATTTTCTTAATCATTTCACCTCAAGCAAGGTGATAAAGGTATTAAAATGCCAGAGGTTATTGAATGTGAGAAAAAACAATTTTAGTATTTTTTACAGGGTTTTATTTTAACAAAATACAATAAAGAAAGAAATACTAGAATATAACTTTCATAAAATCCTAATGAGGCTAAATTTTAAATTTTTTGCCCCTCCCACCCCAACAAAAGATTTGTCTCTGCTACAGCCCTGTATAATTAATCTACATTAAATTAATGACTTTTGAAAATCATTTTTTAACTTGTCTACAAGTGTTAATGTACCTCTTTAATAAATTCAGTAAATATAAACCTTTCAGCTGTTGTTGGCTATAAACACATCTTTAAGGTTAAACTTTTTTTAAACTCAGCTTTTTTTCTTTACCTTGACTGAAGAATATTAACAACTTGCCTTCAGCTATCATTTTAGCTACCCTTTGCCTGTTGTGGCAACACAGATTAGATATCTAAATTACAATTGCATTTTAATTTACACAACTTGAACTAACCTAACACTTAATGCTTATGCATTTTCGTTTATTGTGAATTTAACTTGTACTGTAATTTACATTAAAATTTGAATCTTGTTCTATTTATGTTGCATTAATTCATAAAAGTGATTTTACAGACATTTCCATCTTATATGACTCAAATTATCAATATATAAGAAAGTGATTTCTCTTTGTGAATCTCATTTTAAAGTTAATATAAGATCTACTCATCAATAGGGTCATGTTATTACTGAAACTTTTACCAGATTTCATTTTGATTTAAAAACAAAATTAGATAACAAGGTACTATTGAAATTGTTTTTAACAATTCAATCTAAATTGTGTGCCATGTCTCTTACAAAGAGACAAATTTTTCAACACTATGCTTAAATATGGAGCCATAATGTCGACACACTAATGCAAATTCAAAAGGAGAAAAGAAGAAAAATCCCCAAGAGAATTAAAATTAATTCAAGAAGGGAAACATTACAAATTAACCCAACCCTGTTTTTGTAAAAGATTGAGAAGTTTGTATTTCTATGCATTTTATGTATGTATCTGTATGTAAATATATTACTTTGGGCGAAAAGAACTTAGACAGCAAATATACATTCTGTGAAGAAAACCTTCAGGCTAGAGAGTATAACAAATAAACAAGTAAAACAGAAATAGGTTTTATAATCAAAGTAGTGAGTAACTATTTAAAAAAAGAAATTTAAAATATGAATACCATTCAAGAAAACAAAAATATTAATTCCTAGTTAGGAATAAAATATAATTACTGCTGTTGTTGTTTTTAGCCACTGTAATGATAATGGAAAAAATAAAAAAATTACAGAAAATTTATCTGAAACTCTGTATCATGAATCTGCAAGTTTTTCAGATGAATATTTTTATTTCTCATCAGTCAGAAATATCATAAGATTTATAAACTGGGTAAATTAGCCACTAGTACACATTTACTTCCATTCTATATTCCCTGAGGCGAGTCAATGAGAAGGTCAAAGTGAGGTGACTGGAGACAAAACAACGAAAAAAATTCTATGCTCCATTTTAAGCTAGGTTTCTATTGTCTTAGTTGCAATTGGTTTATATGAGTAGGGGTTTTAATGTACATGCCTTTGTTAAAAGAAAGAAATAATGTGTATCCAGTGCCTGCTTTTTACTTCTGGGTCATTAAATATAGTACAATTGTGATAGTGTTATGGTTAGAAAACTAATCACAAATCATGAGTTTTCATTTCAGCTGAGTGTTTTATTTTTTATGGCTTGTCACTGATTAGCTTAAATTTAGTAAATATTCAAATTATATACTGTGTTTGGTGACATAAATGACATGTATATGAAAAGGACAATTACTTACCACAATTTTTGGGGATTATCTAATCTTCTTTTTTAACCTTCTATAATCAGCCTTCTATCCATAATACCATCACATTGGATACAGTTTAATATTTAGACATTTTTATAGAAAACAAATGCATCTTACAGATTGGTAAATATAAAATACACCTCCATTATTCTTACTACTACCTCTATAACCTATATAAATAAAACTTTAAGTGTGTTTGTATGTATGTGCCTGCCATTAAAATTTTTTGCATAGTTCTGCTTAATACGGATGTATATCTTACATTGTTGCTGTCATAAAATTTTTAATTTATCAAATGATAAATAAAGTTTATATACTATAACTAAACTCACCTATGATAAAATTTATGCTTCTGTATAAACTGATTTTTTTAAAATATGTATTTCCATGTTGAATACTTATCACTGAGAACAGAAGAATTTTGCAATTGAAAACAAAAAAGAAACAAAAAAACTATAGCATACAGAGAAATAAGGAAAAAATTTAAAAAATCAGTAGTTAATTTTATCAGTTTTATTTTCAGCAGAAAAAATAGTAGCCAAATGGGTTCTCAGGTTTATTATTATTATTATTATGAAAAATAACTTTTCTGAAATTATTAATTGATGCATTGTCATTAAAATTAATTTTTGACCAGTGTTTTTTTCACATTATTTCTGCAACATTATTTATTACAACTCTCAAGTTGTTTTTATATTTACTAGACAAATCCTCATCTTATGAACATTTATCTTGATAATTTAAAAATAATTCAGCAGACGATGGTAACTGCATTTTTTTCGATTACTTTACTCAGTTTCTGTTGTTCGATAATATGGATCTGAAAAATGATGTGTTTATTATGGTCACCATCACTTCTCAGTCTTTTGGTTGAGATCAAAATGTAGTATCTGCCCTCAGGTGGATAAACTGCATTTTATGTTTAATTTGTGTCTGTCTTCAGACAGAGCACAACTGATTATTAAGAGGTACCTGGTCTTGGGAAACAGCTGTCTGCTGCAGTAACTACCTCATTGCACTAAAAAGGGGGTGATTGGTAGTAATACCGATGCCAGCACAACCGACAGTTGTAGGGGCTGGGCTATTTTTGAACCTGGCCTGGGTGCACACATTTGGGCTTCTCACATTAAACTGACCTTGTGTTATATCTTGCCAGTGTGGGGCAGCAAGAAAATACAATTATTTTTTGGTCTTTTGGTTAAGTTGTGCTGAACTGATGTATTTTTGTCAATAAATATTAAGATCAAAGTGTAGTATCCGTTCTTATCAGCTTAGTCTGATTCTCCCTCCACTTCGATCTTCCCTTCTTTCTTTCATTTTCTCACTGAAACCAAGTAGCGTCTTTTCCCCTCTTTCCATTCAATAAAAATGGAATAGTCTATTATTTATGAGGTATTGCCAGGGTGTAATGGTCATGCTAACTAATAAAGAGAGGGACAAACACAATTGTAATACGATTCTATTAAATAAGCAGCATAGATATAAAATAAAGAAAGTGCCCTGGCAACATTTGAATATATGTCTTGTATACTTGTGAGGCTGTTTTATTGTGAGAGCCTTTTACTGATTAAACTATTAAAACGATAAAAAATGAACACGTTAAAAGAAGATAACTTATTAACAATAAAGTGTAGCGTCAATAATATGACGGAAAAGTGACAATATCGAAACACTAGAGAACGAACAGAACAAAAAGGTTTCGACAACTATTTATCGTTTCAGTCTCATTCATTTAAGTCGAGGAAGAAAAATATACCCAACGACTTAAAATTAACACCAAAAGATAGGTACCTCCTCTAATTTGGAATAAATTTTCGATACCTAAGGTTTAAAATGAATTTTTCAAAAACGAAAAAACATTCTTGAAGATTTAATTTTAGTTTTAATTCAAAGCTAAATGATTAAATTTACTATTTCCAGTAAGTAAAATATTCTGCTGTATTTGAAATAGAAATTTTATAGATCGAAATTTTTTTAACTATTGGTAATGGTAATATTAGCTGTTTCTCTACAAGGAAACATTTAGCATTTATTGACTGAGCAGCTAGTACTGCTGTTGGTTAAAATTTATAAAATCTTTCTCTTAAAACAATTTTTAAAACAGTAGCTGTTATCAATTAGTTGTTTTTTTTTCCTTAACCTTTTATTTGAAGTAGTGTGGAATGTTAACAAGTTATGGCATTATATCATTATTTTCTCTTCATGTGTTATCTATTTTAGTTGTTGCTGCTGTTGATAATCCTCAAGTGATGTGGTTCCTGTTATTTGATACAGTTCTTTGTGATTCTGTGGTGCTATTTCACAAGATTCAAAGAAGGATGATCTTTACCAAGATCCACAGGCTTCACTTGCTCAAAGACATTTTTAACCCTCGATCTTAGAAAGCAGTTGTATACAGCTGGCATTAACTTAAGCTAAAGAGTAAGTGTTGTTTCAAATTTGCAATGTATAAAAGTATGAACCCCAGGCTCAAAAAAAAAAAAAAAAAAAAGAAAAGAAAAAGAAAAAGAAAGAAGAAAAATTGGGTTTGCTCAGATAGAAACACATGAACAGGTACCAACGAACAACCAACACAAGATTAACATTTGTAAATAAATTTTATATAACAAAATACAAAATATAGGAAAAGTATGGAGTGACAGATGTACAATTAATAAAAGAATACTTAACTGATAGAAACACATGAACAGATACCAACAAACAACCAACACAAGATTAACTTTTGTAAATATTAACTTTTGTAAATAAATTTTATATAAGAAAATACAAAATATAAAATATAGGAAAAGTGTGAAGTGACAGATGTACAATTAATAAAAGAACACTTAACTGATATTGGATGTCAGTTAAAATCTGTCTATATTTCTGAGATGAAGTATTATGTACAGTATTTACATTAGTCGGACTATTTCAGAGGGAAAATTAGCAGGAGATAACTGATAACTGTCATCCATCAAACATGGCACGTGGAACTAGAACAGTATACCCCAGTGATTGAAATAAAGGGTTCAGTTCGAAATTCCAACCACCTGAAGAAGGCCGGAGTGTACAACAGCCAAAACGTTGTGACAAATATGGCGACAAAGATGAGGACAATAGTCTGACTAATGTAAATACTGTCAGTTAAAATGTTTGTGTTTCAGAAATGTGGAGTTTGAAGGTTCATAATGACAGGCAGACAAAATTGCTGTAAAATGTTCACAAAAGTTGGTTGGTTATATTTCTTCCATAATGTGAAATATAGAATTCTGGAATGATGTTTGTGTTCCATTTCCCCTTGGTTAGCATTCAAGATGAAAGTATAATAATGATTTCTTTGTATTTCTCTGGGTATGATCTTCCTTTATCCCTTTACCCATTAAATAGTCAAATACATCCAAGATCTCTGGGATGAAATTTCCTTATTCTCTTACACAACAAGTAATGGAATAGACTTGTGGATGTACTTTTCATGCCTTATGATCAATTGCATGATGGGTCTTATTTTTCTTGCAAACTGTTCTCATTGGAGGTCATCAAGAGACTAAGATTACGATACCAAAACCCCACATGGTGATGTATGTCATGTAAGTGTAGTTGATTCTGTTTGTTCTCAAGTGACCCTAACTTTCTTTCTTGACTTTTCTTCACTGAAAAAAGACTCAGTCTAGATAGGTAGTACCCCTCCCCACCCAAAAAATAAATAAAATAGAAAGGAGGAGGAGGAGGAGAAGGAGAAACACAAAGACAATTTGTCTCTTATTAAATTGATTGTACATCTGATTTAACAGTTAACATTGAGGGCCATATATACAGTGTAAAAAACAAAACAAAGTTACAATAAAAAGCAATAGAATAAGATGAAAGAAATACTAGTAAATAATTATTAATAATGAAGAATAAATTTTTGAAATTTGGTGAACTTAAAAATTCATTGTTCTATAAAGATCCTGACAGAAAATCAACTTCTAAAGCAGTTATTAATCATTTCTTGGCATCATCAAAAATATGAACTAAACCAAACTTTAAATATAGTATATTACTAGACCACCATAAACCCATTGGGTTTCTTTTAAAAGCAGTTCATGATACAAATTGATGTGGTAACAATACTATCAAGTTTATTATTAATTACACAATCTGTATTTAAAGAAGGTTTATTGTTCGACTGGGCTTTATACTTAAAACAGTGCATGAAAATTTGGAGTAACAGCTTAAAATAAATTAAAATAAGTATATATTTTATTAATTATTAGTTAATAATAAATAAAAAATCTTCCACCCTGAAAATTAATGAAAACCACTAAAAACACTTTAATATAAATATATTCTGATTTAAAGTAGAAAAATAAATTATTTTATAATATCAATAGATATGTTTCACTTCTTTACATTAAAAGAGAAATTTCTTCCATAAAATGTACTTTGGATAGAAAATTATACTAAAGACGGTAAAAGAAGGTTTATTTTTCCACTGGGCTCCATAGTAAACATGATGCATGAAAATTTAGAGTGATAGCTTAAAACAGGTTTAGTTTTTTCAAAATAATAAGTATATTTATTATTATACATACTTGTTTCTTCTTTGGATTTATTTGATTGTCTAAATTTAATGGAATTTGGCATTGCGCTCAGTAGGAGTTCAAGATACAATAGGCTCTTAAATTAGTTGGTGTATTATGTAACATTTAAGCTGTATCTCAAGGACACACATACATAGATACGTACCAGATTAGAGTTTTAGTATTATATAGATAGATAATAACTTGTACATTTGTAGATATAAGGTTATATTTCCAAATTTTATACCAGTAATCATTTTATTATTAAGAAAAAAAAAAGAAAAAAAAAGAATTAACTGAATTGTTAACCATAAAAGATTTTGTGCTGGTAAATACTGGACCATCTTTGCTGATGGAAAAGTAGAGTGAAAAGTAATACAAAAACTAAATTTAAAAACTTAAATTCTAAGAAAACTTTTAGACATCTTTATATAATTTGATAATCAATTTTAAAATATATGTGGACAAAATAAATTGTTCCCAATTTCGAATACTGTTTGTGTCCCTTGTTATTTTCATTAAAATAATATCTAAAGGCATTAAGTGTCTGGACAAGGAAAATATATTGATTAAATAAAGTATACAGGCAAAGGAAATAGACATAGTCTATTTTTTTTTATAAATGTACTGTATTCAAGTGATTTCCTACTACCTATTTCATCATTAAGGCAATGCCTCAAGCTGTATCTGTCTATACATGTGTTAGACTTTGTTCTAATGTTTATTACTAAGAATAGAGCGGTAACAGTTGAAGTTATGATGAATAGAATGTATTCAAAAGTACACATTTAAATACAAAGGAAGAAAACATTTTTTCTTTTATATGTGATTAGTTTCACGTGAAAAGGTGAGAAAAATCTAAAAGAAGTGATGCAAAATTATAGAAGAAATAATTAAAAAGAGACTGAAAAAGAATGAAAAAAAAGAAAAAAGGAACCGAGAGGAGGAAAAAAAGCAAGAAAAATGAGAAAAGAAGGAAAATCTAAGATGAGAAAGGAAGGAAAACCTAAGAGGAGATTAGAATGGAAGGAAAAGCAGGTGAAATGATGAGAAAGAAAGGAAAAGCAGGTGGGAAGATGAGAAAGGAAAGAAAAGTGAGATGAAGAAGGTGAGAAGGTAAGAAAGGAAAGAAAGAAGGTGAGAAGGTAAGAAAAGGAAAGAAAGAAAAGAAGAAGGTAAAGAAAGGAAAGAAAAGAAGGTGAGAAGGTAAGAAAAGGAAAGAAAGAAGGTGAGAAGGTAAGAAAGGAAAGAAAGAAGGTAAGAAAGGAAAGAAAGAAGAAGGTAAGAAAGGAAAGAAAGAAGGTGAGAAGGTAAGAAAGGAAAGAAAGAAGGTGAGAAGGTAAGAAAGGAAAGAAAGAAGGTGAGAAGGTAAGAAAGGAAAGAAAGAAGGTGAGAAGGTAAGAAAGGAAAGAAAGAAGGTGAGAAGGTAAGAAAGGAAAGAAAAGAAGGTGAGAAGGTAAGAAAGGAAAGAAAGAAGGTGGTCAGATAAGAAAGAAAGAAAGAAGGTGATCAGATAAGAAAGAAAGAAAGAAGGTGATCAGATAAGAAAGAAAGAAAGAAGGTGATCAGATAAGAAAGAAAGAAAGAAGGTGAGAAGGTAAGAAAGGAAAGAAAGAAGGTGAGAAGGTAAGAAAGGAAAGAAAGAAGGTGAGAAGGTAAGAAAGGAAAGAAAGAAGGTGAGAAGGTAAGAAAGGAAAGAAAGAAGGTGAGAAGGTAAGAAAGGAAAGAAAGAAGGTGAGAAGGTGAAAGAAAGAAAGAAGGTGAGAAGGTAAGAAAGGGAAAGAAAGAAGGTGAGAAGGTAAGAAAGGAAAGAAAGAAGGTGAGAAGGTAAGAAAGGAAAGAAAGAAGGTGAGAAGGTAAGAAAGGAAAGAAAGAAGGTGAGAAGGTAAGAAAGGAAAGAAAGAAGAAGGAAAAAGAGAAGGTAAGAAAGGAAAGAAAGAAGGTGAGAAGGTAAGAAAGGAAAGAAAAGGGTGAGAAGGTAAGAAAGGAAAGGAAGGTGAGAAGGTAAGAAAGGAAAGAAAGAAGGTGAGAAGGTAAGAAAGGAAAGAAAGAAGGTGAGAAGGTAAGAAAGGAAAGAAAGAAGGTGAGAAGGTAAGAAAGGAAAGAAAGAAGGTGAGAGAGTGAAAAAGGAAAGAAAGAAGGTGAGAGAGTGAAAAAGGAAAGAAAGAAGGTGAGAGAGTGAAAAAGAAAAGAAAGAAGGTGAGAGAGTGAAAAAGAAAAGAAAGAATGAGAGAGAGTGAAAAAGAAAAGAAAGAATGAGAGAGAGTGAAAAAGGAAAGAAAGAATGAGAGAGAGTGAAAAAGAAAAGAAAGAATGAGAGAGAGTGAAAAAGGAAAGAAAGAAGGTGAGAGAGTGAAAAAGGAAAGAAAGAAGGTGAGAGAGTGAAAAAGGAAAGAAAGAATGAGAGAGAGTGAAAAAGAAAAGAAAGAATGAGAGAGAGTGAAAAAGGAAAGAAAGAATGAGAGAGAGTGAAAAAGGAAAGAAAGAATGAGAGAGAGTGAAAAAGGAAAGAAAGAATGAGAAAAGATGAGAAGGAAGAGATTGAAAAATGAGACGAGGTGAAAAAGAAGAGATGGAAAAATGACTGAAGGTGAGGAATGAAGGAAAAGCCAAGAAAAAGTAAAAAAGAAAGTAAGGAAGACTGGAAGAAAGTGAGGGAGGAAAAAAGGAAGGAAAAAGTGAAAGAATGAAGGAAAAGCCAAGAAAAAGTAAAGAAGAAAGTAAGGAAGACTGGAAGAAAGTGAGGGAGGAAAAAAGGAAGGAAAAAGTGAGAGAAAGTGAAGGAATGAAAGAAATTCATTTCTACAAAATCTTTTAATCTTGTTTGACAAGTATACCTTGAATAATAGTTTGTAGTTATGTTAGGGATTCTTCTTTGCTATTGGTACCACAAAACCAGTATTCCTTGTTGCATAGTAATGTAGAATGTAATTCTTTTTGTTTGTTGAATAACCCAAAAGAGATGTTAGCCCATGAAAGCTTAGTACAGTGTGGAAACCGACTACTAGTCATAAAACCAACCAGCATATTCTTTTCATTTTGAAATTGTCAAATAGACAATGTTTATATGTATTTTAATTTACATGTACATATTTGTATGATACTATTATTATAACATCAGGTAATGCATAAGCATTTTGCATACTTCTTGTCAAAATAAACTGATTAAATTATTTAGTTGGTTAACTGAGTCTAAAACATCCTTGCCAGATTGGAACTGACTTTGATAGGTTTAAATATCACACTTATTCAGACCTTGAATTAATTAAGCCAATGTCAATACTACAATGTAAGTTCCAGATTATTCAAATCTATAGCTTAGTAGAAGTGCTAGTGAAGTACATTAAGCAATATAGTCATAATGATACAACTTCAGAATAACGTTTAAGTTTAATTATCTCACTGATATGCAAATGAGATAAACAAAATAACTTAAAAATGTGCATGTGTTTTCTTTGCTTTTTTTTGTTCTCCACATCATTTCTGTTTTATTCTTTACATATTATTCTAATGGAAAACAAACTGAACACTAATCAGTCCTGTGCATGCCAAAAGTGTCACTGAAATCAAGATGTGGTCTTTAAACAGACCAAGTTACAATTCTGAGTAAACTAATTCATAGTATGTGCCAGATTTTGTTCTTCATGTTGTTTCAGAAATCAAGAAGATTTATTTGGTGGTATTCTCTTCTTCAAGTATTATATGATAGAAAGTACTGTTACAAATGAGTTTAGTAGTGCTAGCAGTAGAAAAGAATTCTTGACCTAACTAAACTCTTTCCTGGAACTACTGTAATATATCAATGACCTGAACTTACCAAATAGTGGAATGAGGATTTATATTGATTAGGTTGATTAATTTAACAACATATTGGATTATTTAATGTCAAATATAAATTTTATAGGACAAAAATTATGATGAATTAATAGATAGGTAGACATAGGCCCAGTTCACACTAGAGACAAAATGGTCGAGACAGATCCAGTTTACACTAGAGACAAAATGGTCGAGACAGATCCAGTTTACACTAGAGACAAAATGGTCGAGACAGATCCAGTTTACACTAGAGACAAAATGGTCGACAGATCAAAATGGTCAGACAGATCCAGTTTACACTAGAGACAAAATGGTCGAGACAGATCCAGTTTACACTAGAGACAAAATGGTCGAGACAGATCCAGTTTACACTAGAGACAAAATGGTCGAGACAGATCCAGTTTACACTAGAGACAAAATGGTCGAGACAGATCCAGTTTACACTAGAGCCAAAATGCTAATATATGTCTGGTTTAGACTGGAGTTGAAAACCTAGACACAGGTCTAAATACAAGCTTATAGGACAAAAATCTCAGGTCCAGTTTGCAATGAAGTCAAAAAGGTAGATATATATATGATTAGATGAGGTGTAGGGAGATAATATTAGAGAAAAGAGAACACAAACAGCCTTAGTGGGAATGCAAACTTGATTTGTTGATTCTTCTTTTTATCTTGTTAACTGTTATGCTACAAGATAGTCCCATTGTTCTTAGCATATTTGTAAAAATAGTTACACAAAAAAAATTAACTGCATTTTGTGAGTTTTTTTCCACCAAAAATAGAAAGTTAAAATCTTTTTACAACAGAATTGACAGGAATGTTTTTAACAATGAAAATCACAGAAACAGACATTCTTTCTTAAAAAATAACATTATATATATATATATATATATATATATATATATATATAGCTTCAAAATAATAATGGAAATTTTATTCATAATGAATATTTTTTATTAGTGGTTAACATTTCAAAAATATATTTTGGTGAACCTTATAATAATTTTTAAGGCTCTTAACCAGAACAGTTTTCAATTTTTTTTCTTATAGGTTTAGTTTTATTGTATACAAAACTGTTTTCATAAACTAACGTCCACTTAAACTTCAGGGATGAGACACACATGACCAGAGTAACTCCCAGCTCAACACAGGGCTTATATTAAGCCAATGTTTGGTCCTTTTATTGGGGGTTTTCTGGTTCATTTGCTTAATACACTTTTTAATTAAACAAATTTGATCAGGTTATATGATATATAAACTCCTTTATAATGATCATTAGTGCTGAAAATGCTTTTCTAAATTTTCAGGAGACTTCAGAAATTTTGCATTATTGTTTTCTATAACATTATTTTCTATAATATTATTTTCTATAATATTATTTTCTATAATATTATTTTCTATAATATTATTTTCTATATTAAAAAGCTGAAAAAGGAAACTCTTTGAAAGTGCTTAAGGTATGGCTATTCAATTGCCAGAGATATTTTAGATACAATTATCTTAAAATATTACAAATAAATTTAATTTTATTATTATTAATATTATTATTTCTCTTGGATTTTAGTATTATCACATTAAAATAATCACCATAGATGTTAATTTAGTTACTGCTGGCACTATATAACTCACTTGTAACTACTTTCTGTCATCTAATACTCGAAGAGAGCAATGTTTGGGTTATGGCACCAACCAATCTTAAAATGTCCTAAAATACCTGACACATACTGTGAACTAGTTTACTCAAAATTTTAACTTGGTCTGTTTGAAGAGTACATCTTTATTTCCATGACACTTTTGGTATGCACAGGGTTAATTAGTATTCAGTTTGTTTTTCAAAAGAATAATGTGTAAATAATAAATCAAAAAGTGTGTGGAGAATGAAAGAAAAGAGAAGAGAAAATGTACACTTTTTAATTTATTTAGATTGTTTAAAATAAAAACAAAATACAAAAAGATAATTTATTATAGAATTCCTAATGAAGCCGAGAGGTAGTTATGATTTGTGATGATGGAGGAGAAAACCAAGTTTTAATTAAATAAAGTATTTGCATTCTCAAAATCAAGATCATGTCTTGAAAATATAGTCATTTTTGTGCTTCCCTACCAGTCTCAGCCAATCACAACCTTTCTTACCTAATAAAATAGCGCTACTTTGGATGACAGCTGTATTCTCTACGGGTGAAGTAGGCACTTGTATGTCGCAAGTAAGGGTACATGGATTTTTGACTTCCCTTTTGATTTACACTTCTGGTATTTTTTGACTTAGGAGTTGCAGGACTGATTTATGACCTTTGGAATTATGTCATTGGATTTCTGATTTGGGATCTACCCACACCCTCTTGCTAATTTCCCACATGGTAAGTATGAAAAGTCAAATTGGCAAACTGAGTTTCATTTCTAGCTAAGACTTTGTTTCCTTTTGCAATTCCTTTTGGAAAGGCATATATCCACATCTCCCTGTGGTATGTGTTATTAAATATTTTCTCAATATTGCCATATGTTATAATGGCTGACAGGAAATAAACAATTCACTTTCCCAGAACTTCCTTATTTTCCTTGAAAGTAAATTATCCTCGTTGTTAACCTTGATAGAAGTTATTCTTATGGTTTGTTGTTTTTGCTTTCTTGAATGAATTGAAATAAAGAAAGTGAAATATGCCTTTGTATAACAAAATGTGTGGAAGAACAATAGTCCTTTCATCTCATTACAGCTTATTTGCTGATTGAATGTTTGTGACGATATATTTTGTAAAAAAATCAGATTTCATCAGAGCAAAAATATGTTTCATCTGCATGGATTGACTTCTAATGACCACTGAGAAATCATGTTATTTTTTGTCTAGTTTTATATTCTTTTTCATTTTTAATTTCGTAAAATGTAAAAAAAAAAAAAAACTTTATAAAGATAAACAAAAAATTGGTATGCTCCTTTCTAAATATTTTCTTTATAAAGATTGTTCAAAGTTTCATCAAATAATTGTGTGAAATGAATAGAAAAAGTGTTCATATATTGAAAATTTAAAGAATGTACTGAATTTTACTGGTAGAGAGAGGTAAACATGCACTCTGTTAGGGAGGAATGTGAAGTTATGTGTGTGTATATATATATATATATTCACATACAAGAAATAAAGATACAAATGCCTAGGAATATTAATAACATATTCTCTCATATAGATGAGTGAATATGTACTTGTGTATATGTAAGATGTTCATATGCATTTTTATTTCTCTCTCTCACATTATATATATATATATATATATATATATATATATATATATATATATATATATATATTTTTATTTCTCTCTCTCACATTATATATATATATATATATATATATAATGAGAGAAAATAAAATGCATATGAACATCTTACATATACACAAGTACATATTCACTCATCTATATGAGAGAATATATGTTATTAATATTCCTAGGCATTTGTATCTTTATTTCTTGTATGTGAATATATATATATATATATATATATATATATATATATAAAGGCACCATTTTATATTTTATGTGTGTTGTTTTTTTTTTTTTATTTTGTTGACTGCATAGTATAGTAAGATCAGTTGGATACTGTCTGTGAGAAAAAGACCACCATGACACAATTCACTCTGCTAGAGAGTAAGCAGTATGCTGTACTGCATAGTATTCATGCTGGAAGATTCAATACAAACATTTCAGAATGTTTGGGGGTCAACCTGAGGACAATGCAGAGAATTTGGAAAGTGTTGGATGAGTCTAATGGTGATTACGAAGGTGTTTAGTGTGATCATGCCGTTATGCTTCCATTCATCTTTCCACAGAGCTTCAAATTCTGGAGAGGGTCATTTGGGGATCTTGTGGCACACTATATGCACCGGTTCTCTGTATTTGGTTCTTCCCAAAAGTTTGGTTGGTTCTGTACAAGCCTTCACAACTATAATCAAATCATCTGTGAGAGTAATCTGGTTGTTTGGTTCTAAGAAAGTGAGTTGGTGTACAAGTTGCTGTATATATAAAAACTGATGGGAGCATCATATATGTATTTACTAGTTTAAAAATATGGTTCATCACTACACAGGAATTACCATTTTTCAAAAACAGAAACTAAAAACTTCACATTTAATTACAGAATTAAATTAAAATCCCTAGTGCTGTTTCATTTTCAAGTGAATTTTTGAATAACTTATTTTGAAATTTACTGAGTTTATAAGCACATTCATTCTTAATATTAGTTGCTAAGGATATGGGGGAGGGGAGGGAATTCAATCATTTTGACAAGGGGTGGTAGGGTATTCATTTTCACTGGCAATTATTGTATCAGAATATGAGTTAATTTCGAAATGAGGTTAAGTTAAGGTAGGGTAGGGAAGGGGTGCCTGTTCAGCAAATGATGACATTTGTTTTTTGCATGTCATCTGGTTTTTTTCAATGACAAGGTTTTCAGTACTTTTGTTTTGCCATTAAATTTGTAACTGTATACATAAAAATTTTTTCCAAAAGTGTTGTTTGAATATGAGTACGCCGTATTAAAATAGAATTTTAAAATATTATTTCTAATTCTAATTACTAATAGACTATACTTCTTTTAAACCAAAAAAAGTATAAGAATTACTTTATTATTATTTAAAAATTATTATTAAAATATCAAATATAAATATGTTTTCATTTTTAGCTTTTTATTTTGTTTTTTTTTAAGCATTAAGGAAATTCTTTGACAATGTCGGCAAAGAATAGCTATTTCATTTCTTTGTTTAAGTAATTTTTTATTTTTTATAAACATAATAATGTATAATTTCTCATGTATGCACAAAGGACATGGGTCATTTAATGACCTACATATTCTAGCTTTTCTTATTAATTTTTATTAGGTGTTTTATTGGTTTCTTTTAAGTGCCAGAAATATTTAGATATGGACGTCTGATTTCGGTATTTATTTATTCTAAAAGAACTTTGATGTTGGTTGAAATGGTTTTTGAATTCATGTCTTGTGCATCCAATGTAGACTTTTACTTTGTCTGGATTCTCAATAGATGAGATATTGTATTGGTATACTAATGATTCAGTGTGACATTTATCATTAAGGACAGTTATGAGGATTTCTGCAGTTACATAATTTTTGATATCTTCATCTCATTTTATTATACTGTCTAAATTTCTTTGATTTTGGTTTAAGTGTTTACTCAAGATATTAGCATTATGTTTCTTAATAATCATTTCTAAGTTTTCAGTACAACTGTAACTTAATTTTAGGGTATTTTTATTAAAAATTGTACTGAATTTACTGTCTTCAGGAAAATGTTTAATGATTAATGCAAGGATTTTTTGTCCTAATTTGTTTTTTAATTTGGTTGTATGGGGGTGTATACCAAAGGATTTTTCTACTTCTGTTTTTTCTATGGTTTCCATTTTCATTTTTTATATAATTTAGTTTTGGGCTTTTGTAGCCACTATCCTTTAGAACTTTATTATAGAAATTACTATGTTCATAGAAAATTTTCTCATTTGCTGAATTTGTACTTATTCTCTTTTTGCTAGATAAAGGTATATGCTTAATTATAAATGGAGGATTGGGTTTTTTATAAGGTATGTATACATTATTTATTAAATCTAATGTTATATCAAGGAAGTTCACCTTTTTCAATTTAGTACTTACAGTAATTTTTAAGTTCAGGCATTCAAATTCTTTGTATAATAATTTTCTAATTTTATCACTTGTAAAGCTTGTTTTATTGCTTATTGCACTTTGCTTTATGAATTGTGTATTTGTACAATCATTTGACAATAAATACAAGATGTTATAAACATAAAAGGCTATATATATCCATAAGTATCCCCAATGGCACATGGCCCAGTGGATAAAAGCATTGGCTGAGTGATACAAAAGTGACTTGACCTAAAGAGTTGTGATTTCTATAGCTCTTGTTCTGGTTCTGGCCACAGCAGAGGTTAACAAAAGTTTGGAGAGTTGAATTACCAAAGGGAAGTAACTTAAACTGAGACATCCAATGGCATGGCATGTGGAATTAGAACAGTTTACAAGCCCCCCACCCCATGTGGACTAAAAGAGTTCAGTTTGAAAATCCAGCAAATATTACCTGAAGAAGACTGGAACATACAATGGCTGAAATGTTGTGAATATGGCAATAAAGATTAAGTCAACAGTGTAAAGATTCAGTATGTTTCTCTCTGTGCTTGATACTTGGACTAATTTGCAACAAAATGTTTACATCATCTGGAAATTCTTTCGGTGTTCTTAAATATCTCAGGAAGAAAACAAAGGATGAACACAGTCTCTCAAATCAACTTTTTCACAACTTCTTCGTTCACACCCCAGTTCATCCCACTTAATGCCAAATCGACAAAGTAAAATATGACAGAATACAGTTATATAAATATTTTTTAAATGAATATGCTCAAAATATAGTTAAAAAATAAATAAACTTTAGTTATTTTTTTAAATAAAAAGAAAATTTTTGCAGCCAAATTTTAAAATCTCATCCAAGATATTTAAAAAAAACTTGAATGTAACTGAATACATAACCTGATGGAAATTAAAAAAGATCTATTTGGCAACAAGAGTATCAATAAAATTACAATCCATGTGTAAAATGTGTGAAGGATTTTGTTTTACAATAACTAACAACAAAGCAATGCCATTTTTGTATGAAATTAAATTTCTACAAAGAATGAGTCATTGTCTAGTTTTGATTATGCATAAACTATTGTATTCAGAAGCCACTGTTTAGTTAATGGATTAGATACACTTCATATCTTCTATCTTATATTTATTTATATATATTGTCAAAAGCTAATATCGATTTCAGTGAAATTCAATATGTTTCAAAAGAGCACTCTACTGTCATAACAATTGACATCATGAGTGTATATTTTTGTTTTTACAAAATGTCAATTGGTTTATGTTGATTTTTGTGAATTTTTCTTTTTCAGACCCATTTAACTGATGATAAGCATAGAAGAATGGGGATTTGTCATAACATGGAAAATAAACGGCTCAAAATTAGAGACAAATTTGAAAGGAAGTTTCATAAGAAAGGTCCAACAGACAAGGCTTATTCGCAAGTTGTTACAAAAATTTCAGTAGATCTGTAAATTCAAAATATTTTTTCACTGTCTTTATGGAGCTACTTTATACACATCCACAGATAACTGGTCTCAGATGAGATTGAAAGTACTTAGGAAAATAAAAATTATTTGAAAGAAAATTTTGGAAATTTTCTTAATCAATTTTCTACAGCCACCACGAAATTAATTCATGGACTTGAAAGGATTAAAACTAAAATAGATAGAATACATCTAAATTATTTAACCAAACCGGCTTGAATGAAAATATGCTGCTAATTATATATATATATATATATATATATATATATATATATATATATATATATATAATATAACATAATATATATAATATAATATAATATATATAACATTATATAATATAATATATATAACATAATATAATATATATATCACATAATATAATATATATATAACATAATATAACATAATATATATAACATAATATAATATATATATAACATAATATAACATAATATATATAACATAATATAATATATATATCACATAATATAATATATATATAACATAATATAACATAATATATATATATATATATATATATATATATATATATATATATATATATATATATATAAAAATGAATGTCAGTGTGTCACACTTTTTCAACTTTATTCCTAGAGGCTGTAGCCCAACATATCATACCATTTTGGAATCAGGCTAACTCCATGTGCAAATGAAAAACATTCCAGGCCAGATCCAAACCTGCATTCCTGAAAAATTTTGGATTTCCAAGTTTTCATTACAGCAATTGTTTTTGGTGAATTTTTGCAACAATTTTTTTCTATGATAACAATTTTTATAGGTTGGAAACAAATTTTGGAATAATTGAAATTAATTGTGAAATCCAGCGAAAGTGACTCATGAAATAAAAATAATTGTTTGTACAGAAAGTAAGGATCTATGTACATAAAATTGTTTTTAAATTAAATGGCAGCAGAAGAATTATTGTTGAACTTTTAAAAGATAAGTTTAAATATTATTATGGTGCTTAAATGCAGCAATTAATTTTGAGTTCTTCTGTAGTTTATTATTGCTTATCGCATTTACTCCTTCCTACCTATTGTGATGAAGGCCCAATCAAATGTACTCTGCAGGAGATAGCTTGAATGCTGCCTGAGAGAGAGAGAGAGAGAGAGAGAGAGAAAATATGAGTAGAGGAATCAGCACTGCATGGTGACTTCATACTTGGTCTGAAGATCATGCTGAAGTGTGAAACTGACAGTCATTATACAGTGCTGATTCCTATGTCCACATTGTCTAAATCTATAAATGCTCTATCAGTAATATTCAACATGCTTCCCCTATAAACATATCAACATTTATACCCTTATTCTTATTCTTCTATGTATCATGTCCCTTCAGACAAGTAATTGTTTATTCACTTCTGAACTTTACCAAATTAATGTCAACAGTATAGGGTATGAGATTTTTGGGCTACTTTCTTTGAACGTTTGATTATTTTTGTGTGAGGGTGTGAGGGACTCTCTCTTCTTCCTTGTTAGTTGAGCATTTATATGACTCCTAGTCATCTGGTTGTTTTATGCGTGTATATCCAAAAGTCACCTGGTTGACTTCATGTTTATCACAACACAGATACTGACATCTTTTGAGGCTCAATTCTGCACTTAGTGGCTATAAGATTTACCTTCTAGACACCCTAGGTTACCCTCCGAGACACCTAAGTCTTTTGATGTGATACTGAATACAGAATTTACTCTGGTATCTCTTAGAGTGAACCAAGTACATATCGTGGTTACCACAGATCAACTCTTCAGACTGTGGAAGTTAGTGCAGAATGTTGGATTTTCACATTCAAAATGAAGGAACACTGAGTGAATATTGTTTAGGAAAGTTTATTTTCTTTTTAATGAACACAAATCATATCCTTCTTGTGCCACTAAGTTCATAGCTTGTAATATGTTGGAACAGAGATAAAGAGAGAATGATGTCGTAAAAAGGTAGTTGTCCTGATTATTTCTTTGGTGGTTAGGGAGTGGATCAGCTTGTCTTACATTCTGGCAAAAGGGTAGAGAGAGAGATAACCTTGAAACCCTCTTTTCTTGGATTTTTATTGAGCACTATTTATTAGGTTTTTAATTGTCTGAAATGTCTTATTGACCCCTTGAGTTACAAACTGACCACTTTGATGACTCTGGTTCTATTCATTCTATTGTCTATTATTATCAGTAAAAGATTATTCTCAAAGAACTTTTTAAAATATTCATATTCTTAATTTTATTACCAGTCCTTTTGTTGCTACTTCTCTTGAACATAATCACTGGGGATCATCAAAACAAAGATATTTAAATATCTGGCAGAATAAATGAAAAAGGAGGAATAAATGAAAATTTTTTCAAAACAACTTTGCAGAGATTATATGGTTGACCTTTTTCCAAGATGAATTCAATCAGAATGATTTCCCAAGATTTTCTGGATATAAAAGGGAAAAATAATCTCAAAGTATTTCTTTAGTCTTTAAGCTGAGCCATAGCAATTTCAATGTAACCACCACTAGCTTACTCTCTTATTGGTGGTCTAGATACAGAAATGAAATATCTGCTTTTTGGACATTTTCTCTTTGAGAACAAGCATCAACTTATAGGAAATATTTTTTGGCATGGACTGGATGCTTTTTGACATTGTTGCAGAGTGTTGGAGTATAGTAGATGCATGGGAGAAAAAGTCAAAGAATTGAACAACAAATTAAATATGAAAGAAATTAGGGACAAATAAATACACAATTTCTTAAAAAAAAGACTTCATCATAAAGAAGAGGAAAAAGAAAAGTAAGAGGAGGAGGAAAGATTAGTATGAAGGGAAAGTGAATGAAAAAAATGTTAGAAACGCTAAAATAAAGAGAGAGGCGGGTCAGAGAGGTATAAACTGCGGGGATGGAGACTTAAAAAGAAGAGGAAGAAGAGAGAGAGAGGAAGACGTTCAGAAACATACAGAGTGGAAAACTGATTGATATTATAGCTTATCAACCCTTTGTGGGCTATTTAAAGCCGAAATATAGTTTGGATTATTTTTTTGTGAGTGAATATTGCTTTAACAATTATGTTGAGAATGATAATGATTTTTCCAAAAACAAATCCTATTATTTAACCAATAACTGGAGGGAGGAGATGGATTTATTCCTTTCCCAAGGGTATTTGCATATAAGTGAATGTAACAAGCCCAACTAAAATTTGAATTTGATTCTCAGATTTCTCATTCAGAGCCGCTATCCATTACACTATTCACATGTCACATAAGGTAGAAGAAGGAAAAAATTAATGTAAAAGAACAAAAAAGGTTTTATGTTTGATTTTCTATAAAGTATTTGCATGAGGTAAATTGAAACTAGAAAATAAGAAAAAGTAAGAAAAAAAGATTGAAACAAATGGAAACTAAAAGGAAATGTGTGAGATAAAGAGAGAGAGGAAAAGAGGAAAGAGCAGTGAAAGTAATGAGTGAGAAGAGAGTGAAGCAAAGAGAAAGTAAAACTAGAAAAAGATATATATGAAAAGAAGAGAGAGGGGGAAAAACGGAAAGAAAAGAAAGTGAAAGTAAAAAAAAAAATGATAGACAAGGATATGAAAGGCAAATTTGTTATTACAGTTATATTGCTTTTAAAATTATTTTTGTCTTTTTAAAAATATTTTGTTAACAACTTCTATAAACTCCTAACATATGTGTTAATCTCACCATTTATATGATAATGTCAAAGGGCCGTGCATTGTTAATAAAAGCATTTGGTAGTGTTAAATCAGTTAACAAAACATAAGTTACCTACCTTATCTCTCACATATATTTGTGTATGTTTGAGAGTTAACTCAGATGTTAGTGTCAATTCAAACATTTCAAAACAAGTTGTTTTAATCACAAATGAACCAATGTGGCAAATGTACATTTCATTTACCAAAGATTAATATTAAAATTAGACAATATTTAAAATAGAACAATAAAGCCTTGAGTAAATAAAAATTAATTTATACTAGTTTTAAATCCATACTAGTTTCAATAAATGACTAAATGAGGTAATACAAGGTGTTTCAAAAAATTTGATATCATTTCGCAATCTAATAACTTTGTTAGATCTCTTTCAAATGACTTTAAATTTTAATAGCATCTTTATGTTTAATGTTTGTTTTATGTTTTTGTGTTTTTCTTATTTGTATTTTTCTTATTTGTATTTTTATGTTCTTTAATCTTTAATCTTTTTCTTTGCAGGTATAAAAATGCCGTGTCTCAGGCGGTGCGCATATTGAACATTTGTGAAATCGTTCACATAATCCACATGCTTTTGAATTTCTCATTCAGATTTGGAAGAATAAATCTTATGATCTTTAACATTAATACTTTTTAATTTCATTTGCCTTAATCATGTACTTTCTGTGATATTTACATCTCAAAGGATATCAATTTTTTTGAAACACCCTGTATAATCATTCTAACAATCATCTGCTCCCAACTAAAGATAACACCTATCCCAAACTTTATATATTTATTCAAGTAACTTGTTGCTATTCTGGTCCTATTCAAACATCTTTACCAAATAAGATAAATGGTTGTCTGCAGGCCCTGCCTAGCAAAACTACTTTCTCAAGCAGAAGCTAAGTTATTTATCAATACTTTACTTACAACTCAACCTGAAACAAGTAAAATGTGCAAGAAACAAAAGAAAATTGCTCAGTAACAATGGCTCAGTGAAACGTGAAAATGAGATTGAATGTTTACTTTTATAGTGGTCAAGAAGAAAGAGTTTACAAATATAAAACTGATAGCTGTCAAGAAAGGATTTTATGTTCTTGCCAGAATTTTTTTACAAGTTGTAGAACAGCACCACAAGTATTAAAAGTAACATTAAGGAAAGAATGATGTTTTCACATTACCTCCCATATATTAGTTGCTCAAAAGTTTGTAAAAGAATACTTTTATTTTGGATAAACGTTGTTGAACAAAACATTTACTATTATTATTATTATTGCAAACAATCAGGAAACTTCAAAATTATTCCCAGAACTATTTATTTTTCTCAACATAAAATTTGTCAAGAAGTCTTCTACTGTTTTTCAGAAAATTTACAATTTTTACCTCATGAGAATTCTCTAAAGACTGGAATTAATGTTAAGCCAAAAGTGGAATATCTGTTGAATATAGTGCATGAGTGAAAACTTCTTAGCCAAGATGTAACAATTTTTACATGTTCCCCAAAGAAGGAAAACAAAGAAAGAAACAGTCCAGCATTATCTTGATTATGACATTCTTTATATTAATTCTGAATGATTTTCAATGATTGGTGCCTTCAAAAGAAATAATTGGCAGCAGAACTCATTTGAAGCAATGTGGTGTTAATATAATGGTTACTGGTACAGATAGTGACAAACAGAGTTCACATTCTGACCAAGCTTGTTGCATTTATTTTCACACTATTGTCCTTGGGAAAGGCATGAATCCATCTCTTATTCCTCCAGCTATAAGTTAAATAGTAGGATAAACTAGGTTCTCGCTTGGGTGGTAGCTTGTCTAAGAAAAGGAAAATCCTGACTTCAAAACCATGGAGAGGGCAATGGGAAACCATTCTACCATTGTTCCAAAGTTATGGCAATTCACAGATAAGAAAAAGGAATCTATAGAGAACCATAATCGATCACTTGTAGAGACATGAAACAAAAAAAAAATTGTTCAAATTAATTGTTTACTTCTTCAAAAGAAACCCTTCCTGAATGACTTCATTTTCAGTCTCATCATATATACAGTTTCAACAAATCTGAATAAAGACTTGTCATTGGCATCGTTAGTATTGTTTCATTTTGCTTGCATTCCAAACACTTTTTATTGTCTGTCATAATTTATTTAAAAAAAAAAAAATGAAAATTTCTATCAGTAGTAAACTGTATGTATAAATACAGACCAAAACTTTTTTCCACTCATGTGGAAGTCACACATCAAAGTGACTAACATAATCAACCAGGTGCTAATGGGTTTCAACATTTAATTTGGATATTTTGATTATCTTATATAACATTAATTATTCCCATGTAATATCTTCATGAAACCACTACCAACCTCAACTAGTCTATCCAACAAAGGAGCATAATTCTCACTGAGAAATTTTCATTTTTTAAATATTTGATCATTCATAGTTTTTTTTTCAAAATGTCATCTTCATTCAGTATGTAAAGAATCATGGTCTTGAATTTAGAGTTTCTTCCTAAATTGACTGCTGTCCAAGGCTAGATTGTTATTGTTGTTGTTGGTGGTGGCGGGTGTCAAGAAATGAATTCCTCCCTTTTTCAAGGTCATTAAGATCTTGAACTTGGCTCACTAGTTACAATTTCCATGCAGATAATCATCATGTTGCCCACACATTCATTGTGCTTTCTCCATTACATATCTTTTTTCTATTTGATTTGAATTTTCACCTTTCTTAAAATAAAAATGCTAGTAATGATGCTTATTTTCTTCTATCTTCAGTTTTAGAAATCAATTATCTTATGATACACCAGTTTTGACAAATTAAATGAAAATCATTCCTGATATGACAGCTATATTTTAAAAATAAGATAAAAAATAAATGTTCTTTATACATATTTTAACTTTTATAATAGTAATTCCTTTTTTACTTCAATACAAACATTATCGTCTAATAAATATTGTACTGCTGAAGAGTAATGACAGAGAATATCAGGTTTATGCAGAGCATTATATGCAGTGCAGTGAAAAAGAATGATTTTAATATTCATTGGTGTTGCCTGCAAGGTTTCCATTTTTTAATCTTATCTAAATCCAGAAAATACAACTACTGAACATATGACTCATGACAAAGTTCTAGAGACAATGGCAACAAAATGGACACTTATAATTAACATCAAGAAGAGACAGTTGAAACTTCTAGGACACATAATGAGGGAAGAGGGCTTGGAAAAGTTGATACTCACAGGACAGATTGAAGGTAAGAGAGACAGGGAAAAATAATCCATATCCTATCAGGAAAGTTTAGATGAATGGAGGGCTGGAGCTGGGTTTGGGAGAGATGGCAAAAGGACAAAGTTATTAAGCGCTACAAGGGACAAGAAATTTTGATTGCCAACATCCTGAAAGAACACAGCACATAGAAGAAAAATCTACTTACAATTAAATTTTAAAGAAATTGATGCATTTACAATAAGTTTAGCATTTTATTTTAATTGAATTTCTTAGAAAAAATATTATTATAACTATGTATTCCCTGAATCCAATTCTCTCATCTTTGTTGTCAAAATGTTTTAGCTACTATAACATCCAGTCTTCCTCAAGATTCTCAGATATTTAAAATAACTTACTGATCAGAACACAAAACTTATGTATACTGGATTTAAAATAAAACAAAGTGGTCACTGTAGTACAGGGATCCTTCTATTAACATGTTTTTGATTAGTGTACTAAAATCTTCTATACCAAAATTTGATTAATGCATGCATAATACTCAATTAGTTAAATATTCTCCAGTTTAACCATAGTAAATGAAAATTGATTTTTTTAATGTTAATGATTAATTAAAAATTTTCTAAAATTTAAAAAGGGAAAATGGTTAACTGTATTGTTTGCCAAGTATTACATTATCTAAGTAATGACAGTAGTGTAAAAAAAAAAAAAAAAATGGACTGTTATAAATAGATAAATTTTATAAGCTGATAATATAAATATACATTTAAATATTCATTACTATTAAATTTTTTTTGAATATTTTGAATTTTTCATGTTTATTTTGAAGGTCTTAAAAGGAAATTTCTGATTTTTTGTTAAACCCCCCCCCAAAAAAAACAGGGATTTAATTAGATATAGAACTTTACATTCATAAAAAATATCAAAATAGAAAATAGGTTTGCATTTACTATGGAAAGATTATAAATAAAATTATCTGGTTAAAATACTAATGATTATAATATGTTTTGAAAATTTCCAAAAATAGAAAGGTTGTTTTTTAAAAAATTAAATTGAATTTTTTTTTGTTTTAGATTTTGATATTTACCTATCTGCCAGCATAAGATGACAAAGAAAGAATTAGAAAAATTTTTCAACGTCATTGAAGAATTTAAAAGGAAAATGTTTAGAAGCAGACCATGATGAAGACAGAAGTCAACAAATTTGCAGTATCGCCATTTATATGAAGAACAGAAGAATACTATGTGGCAAACTACTCTTAATAAGTTTTTCATAAAACATCAGATTAATAAACATTAATTCATAGCATTTTTATTGTATCTTCTTATATATACCTACATTTTAATTAGAAAGTACACAAATTAGAAATTAACTGTGAATGAAACTAAAATTTGAGGTACAAATTATATCATTTCCTTAAGTTATTTTCGATTAGTGCATATCTTTTCATATACACAATAGCCACATTAATTGAGGGATCCATGTACTTATAAATGTAGTACTTATAAAATCAAAGAAGCATATTTCAGTGTTATGTTGGCCAAATATGTTCCTGCTATTTTCAATCTTTTTTTTTTTTTTTTTTTTTAACTTTAACAAAAGATGAATCTCTTGTAAACATGTTCAGTAGCATGAAATATATATCATGCTTACAATAGTAATAAGTGAATTCAAGATTGTTGCCCAAGACTTGATTGTCTAATGAATGAATTTAAAAGTTGGAACAAAAAGTGAAGAATACAAGCAGGACATCTTCAAGTATTTAGTAGAAGTAAGGTTAACAACTATACTTCTGAAGAGAGGTTCAGGAGGTTTCAATTGGAAATGAGTCATACAAAATTGCACCTTGTAAAGAATATATGGTAAGTGTAGATGATGAACTATGGACTTCTTTGAAGTTGACTAGATACAACATATGTCAGATGTTTGCATTGAGCTTCAACACAAAGGACACTGAAGGGATCAGTATATTCATTCCTAGGTTTAGAGACTTTGATACTTAATAGTGGCATGATAGCAGTAGTAATAAGGCTAAAATTATTTATGAGAATAATTTTTAATGTTCCATAAAAATATAGAAATAGACATTATATATATATATATATATATATATATATATATATATACTAGATAGAGCTCGGCGTTGCCGGGATGTAACAGTAAGAGATAGATCAAGTATCGACCATCATAAAGACTGAAAATAAAATTGACAAAGATTATTGTTTAAGGTTGACGGACATGCATGTCTTAAATTAGTTTTTTTTTTTTTTTTTTTTACGAATTGGTCAAACCCAAACTCAAACAAAAACATTGTTTTCAATCGTTATGAGTCTACCGATTGAATAGAATTTTATTATAAACAATTGTCTTGTAAATGGAATTTTTAAAGCATTCTGAATGTAAAAATAAAGAAAAAAGTGTGCAAGACAATAAGAAACACTACCTGCCAAAAAAAAGTGAAGTTTTGTTGAAATCGGTTGAAAAATGTAGAAAATCTGATCCCATATATAAATGAACACAGATACACACACACACACAAACAACCTGGGTTTTATAATAAGTATAACTCGATATGAGTTGTCCCCCTTTCATTCTGGCGACAGAATTGTGTTTTCAAATTGATTTTGTGCAAAAACAATTGTGTTTTTCCAATTTTTGTTGCTGCCAGAACCACCGCAAGGCAATTTTAAGTAGTCCTGTGAAGTTTTGTTGAAATCGGTTGAAAAATGTAGGAAATCCGATCCAATATATAAACGTACAGACACACACACAATCTGCATTTTATAATAAGATATATATATATATATATATATATATATATATATATATATATAGCTGTAATTCCTGTGAGTCTGCTACCATGTGACTCTTTAAGGGTAAGTAAACAACCGTGTGTTCTTTGGTTATTACTGGTCAAAGAGGCAACACTAATTCTGCTCCTTACTACTACTACTACCACTACTGTCTGAAAATTCTCCTGTAAACACCATGTATCCGTTTATCATTTCTTTGAGTTTGTCTCAAATTGTTATTGTTTCTGTTTGAAAAGTGTTTTCCATGTTTGCATATTTCTTTGAAAAATATTTTATTTATTATTTCCTTTTCTGGGAGATATATTTGTTATTTGTTTCTAGTTTTCAAGGTGTATTTCCTAAATAAAAGGATAACATTAGTATGAAGCATTGACCTTTTTCATTGGGCTCAGTGGTCAGTTACATAGGGTAATTGGTACCTTACAAATTCATTAAATAAAAACAAACTGAATATTTTTGATTAACTAATAGCATTGTCAATAAAACATAGATCTAAGATGAGTGCCATTAGGCAAGATTTCAATTATTATTAAATCTTTTCATTTAAGCTTTTCATAAGTTTTATATATTTATAGATTTTGCATTTACTCAGTAACATCTTTGAAAAGTAGATTTGTTTTTCTAAAACTCGACTTAGTGCTTGACCTACTTTTTGAACTCATCACTTTCAGCAAAAGAATACCACAAAGTCATTAGATTTCCCAAGAATTTGTGCTGTATCTTAATAAATATCTTTTTCTTTTAGCCTTATCCTAAGTTTATTGGAAGCAGCAGCAGATCTTGCAGAAGTAATTATAAACTTCATTTAAGAATCTTTTCAACTGTAACACTTCTTGAAACAAATTAGAAAATTTGTTGATTAATGTATTTTGAAATTCAATTTTCTCTTTTCATGGTGATCTTCATTTATCATTTTGAATGATGAGGAAAAGATATCAAACAGATTATGAACTGTTTTACTATAAGATCATGATGATAATATAAATTATTCCACCATACAAATTAATTTCACACTATTGTTCAATTAGAAAAATTTGATATAATAGGAAAAATATTTAAACCAAAGATCTTAATAGAGATTAAGAAAACTAAAGTTATCAAACAAATGCTTACCAAATATTCTACATCAGAACTTATTTTTTTTTAACAACAGAGAAAGCAAGTACTTTTGCTGACATGAAGTGGAAAGATTGTATTGAATCAATTGCTAGGGCTGCTGCGAGGAAAGTTGGTTCACTGTGCCATGTTAGACAATTTTTCTAATCAGAATCTGTCTTACAAGTTTATCATTCATCCATGCATTGGATATTGCTGCTACATCTGATTTGGTGCTTCTGTTATATATTTAGATATTCTTGATAAAATCCAAAGAAGAATCTGCAATGTTATTGGTCCTGACCTGGCATCTCAACTTCAGTCACTTCCCCACTGCCATAGTATATCTTCCCTATGCCATTTCTATAAATACTTTCATGGTAATTGTTCTGGTGAACTTTCCTCTATGTATGTAGGCTGTATGAATTTATGCATACCACTAGATTGGCAGCGAGGTCTTATCTTTTTACAGTTGAATTGGCTAGATGTAAACTTAAGTTCTATACTAACAGTTTCTTCTCTCACAATTCTCATCTGGCTTCTTGCTTATCTTTCTACTTTGATCTTCAAAAATTTAAATGAAATGTCAATCATTATCACCTTTCTTCTTAATTCCAGTTCTTTTAATGATTTCCCACTCATTAACTCCTTACACCTTAATGCCTTTATTAACTTGCTTTGTGTAAAATGATTAAAAAAAATATTACTGTAGTAATTTCTTTTTTTTTGTAAATGCTTTTATTTCTTAAATTAGTTTTAAAAAATGCTGCAAACCTTTTGACTTTTGGTAACATTTACCAGTCATTGAAATAAATAAGTGAATGAAGCACCAGGAGTTATGTCCCCTTCCACAATGGGCTGTTGAGTGAAGACCTACTTAGAGTATGTGGTGCAGACTATTTGCATATGAATGATACTGGTCAGGTTTTTGCCAAGAGTCAGCATGGGTCTAGAACTGGGAGAGCTATATAACATCAGTGTTTTTCTCAGTTGAAGGAAGTGCTCACAATGTGCAGACGTGTGCAAACCAGACGAGATGAACACATTTGAAGAATTGAAAAATTCACATTTTGAATTATTTGTCCTTCAAACATTTTGACTGGCAAAAGAAAATGATAATTGTTTACAAAACAAAAATGGTTACAAATGATAGCTTAAATATAAGATAATGGCAGTGAGTATTGTTCTTGGACAATGTCATAGGATTGAAAATGAGAAAAATGAGTTTCTACTTCAATAACATTTTCATTCTATCAGCAATAGCACAAAATCTGTTTTAGAACAGAAACCAATATGGCATCAGTCAAATAATCATGAAGCAGATAAATATCTAGAGAGAAAATGTATTTAAATTGTTTTTTATTAATAAAATAATAGTGCTTTGGTACAGAGCTGGGGATAAATGGTAACAAATCTTATAGAGATATAATCTTAACTCAAGGCTTTTTGCTAAAGCCTAAATGTTAGTAGTAATTCTTTTCATTATTGCAACCAAACACTGCTAATTTTGTTTAAAATAGAGAAGGAATTAGGCTCAATAAAATATTCTATAATTATTAATTATCTAACAAAATTCCCGGAAGATAAATTGGTAGAAGTTCTAATGCCATCATTGTTATCCTTACTCTTAAAAGGATATATTATACTTCTTGTTATAAATTTTTTTCATTGTATTTTCAAATGTCATATTTACTAAGTGTTAGACAGGATACTATAAGGAGATGCTGAAATGTTCTCAGCCAGATAAAGAAACACTTAAAAATAAAAATTCCATAAATGATTACCATACCCAACATTAAGTGCCAAATAACCTCCCCTTTTTTTTTTTTTTTTTTAATCATTTCACCCCAAGCAAGGCAATAAAAGTTTCTATAATGCAAGGGGTTACAGAGAGTGAAAGACATTGAGAGGATAATAAAAGAACAAGATTCAAAGAGATTGATGATGATGATGATGATAGACACTGCATTTAAATCATAGTTGGGAGGAAAGCAGGAAGCTGGAAGAGAGTTGTACAAGTGAAAATACAAGAAACTATTAGTGTAGAACTTGTGGTTACATCTAAGCTAATTCAACTGTAAAATGATGAAACCTACCTGCCAATCTAGTCAAGATATCAATGAGGAAAGCTTATCAGAACAATTACTGTGAAAATATTTATAGAAAAGGTAAAAGGAAGCTATGTTATGGTGATGGGAAAATGACTGAAGGCGAGATGTCAGGATTAATAATGTTGCTGATTCCTCTTTGGATTTTGTGAAGAATCTCTAGTTATAAAAAAGACTCATCAGAACAAGTGTAGCAGCAATATTTGATTCACAGATGAATGGTAAATTATAAGATATATAAATATATAAGATAGATTTTAGTGAGAAAATATGTTTAGTACAACATAGTAAGTTGACTTCCCTAGCAGCAGACTTAGTAATTGATTCAATATAATCATTCCACTTCATGTCAGTGGAAAACATGAGACCAAGAAGTTGCAGTGCATTACTCTCCTGGAAGTTAGCATCAGCCATGATGATGGAAAGGAAAAATCTTCTTTAAGATGATTAATAGAAGGCAGTTTCATTTTAGAGATGTTTACCTCCCCTTTTTTTTTTTTTTTTTAATCATTTCACCCCAATCAAGGCAATAAAAGTTTAATAAAAGGCTCTCAGATTATAAAATATTAAAAAAAAAAAAAAACATAATAAAATCATTAACTTTGAATGCAATGTGATTTTATCTTCTTCAATTAATTAAAATAAAAAAAGATGTTTGAAAAGTTGAATTTAAATTAAGAATTTAAGATGGGCTAAAATCCATTGATGGATTAAGAGTAAATTATACAGGATATGGCAGAAATATCTCCCACTTATATCTCCCAAAAATGCCTCCCGAATAATGATAAAACTGTAAATGGGAATTTCTGGGAGGTATTTCTGCTGCACCCTGACCCTGTACATTACCAAAATAATGAATCAAGAAAAGGATTGTAACTATATTTCTTCTCCCAGGGAGCTAAAACTTGATACAGTATTACAGGGCCCTCTTTAGTTTTTGGTTTTGTTTCTCCTTTAACAGGAAACATCTTCTCTGGAAGTTCACATCATTTCAGCTAGAATAAAATCTATAATACCAAACACAAAACTGATCATATAAAGATTGTTATAAAATAAAATAAAATAAGACATATCTTGGCTGATTTACAGGCAAATAAACTAACATACTCAAGAGTGAGAGCTGGATGTGAACGGGACAAGGCCCCGTCACAAAATGACCATTACCTTCGTTTACACATGTTCCCGACGCACGAGTTCCGGTTGAAAAATAAAATAATATTTTAAAGTGTTTCTATTTTTTGACCAATAAAAATGCTTCCCTCCTAATTATACTCGCGCTGTTTTTTTTCGAGCCTGTTAAGCCATAAAAAAATGCTATAAAAGGGGTCACACGGAAGTACAATGGGCAGTCAACAGGAGGCCAGGGAAGAGACCTGTCACGGTCAGGCTGAGTGGTCAGCAGCAGTCAGCAGGGGGAGCACCAGTGCCAACTACTATGAGAGATCAACCCAGATTCGAAGCCGGCTTATGAACTTTACCACAAGGTAGCTGTCCCAAACCCACACGTTCCTGTTGAAATAAATCACGTAAATCTATTTCTACTGTTGTATTTATTTCTTGCAACCATGCGCTTGTCTATAACAAGATCAATTTTGTGTAGACACAGACTTTTAGCAGTGAGCCAAAAATTCTATCAACCTCATAATTGAAGCTTTCTGAATTATATTGTTTATATATTTTAGCAAAAGTTCGATAATTATCTTATAATCTCTTATGATTATGTTTAAAATCTTGCAACTAGAGAAATCTTTTGTATGAAAAATGTTGAATCTTTTGAAATTCCTGATGACAGAATCATAGTCCATCAAGATGTAATAAATGAAATAATCGAAATGTCTTTCATATTTACAAATACAGAGTAAGCATATCTATTCATATATTAAGAAATGGACAAGGTCCAACAATTTATTTATTAAAGACATTTTTATGTTTAACGTTATTTATAGATACAAGTATTTAAGCAAATGCTCTGTTTATGATAAACAGTATTAAATAACATTTACCGGCCTGAATGTCCGAGAAATTTTCATAGAAAATATTCGTTCTTTGACAGGATTCGAACCTGCATCCTATACGGAACTGTCATTTACGCTGCCGTGCCTTAACCGTCTCGGCCACAAAGAACCTTTCGGTAGACAAGGTTGAATTTACTGCTTATAAACTTCAATCTTCCATGAATCTCGTACATTCATAACTGCTCTGACGTATCAAATGTAAACAAATGACGTCATATATTAAGAAATGGACAAGGTCCGAAAATTTATTTATTAAAGACATTTTTATGTTTAACGTTGTTATTTATAGATACAAGTATTTAAGCAAATGCTCTGTTTATGAATTTTGAATTGAAGGTATCCATTTTTATGTTTAACGTTGTTATTTATAGATACAAGTATTTAAGCAAATGCTCTGTTTATGAATTTTGAATTGAAGTTTATAAGCAGTAAATTCAACCTTGTCTACCGAAAGGTTCTTTGTGGCCGAGACGGTTAAGGCACGGCAGCATAAATGACAGTTCCGTATAGGATGCAGGTTCGAATCCTGTCAAAGAATGAATATTTTCTATGAAAATTTCTCGGACATTCAGGCCGGTAAATGTTATTTAATACTGTTTACCTTAAACAGAGCATTTGCTTAAATACTTGTATCTATAAATAACAACGTTAAGCATAAAAATGTCTTTAATATATATCTATTCATCCTAATATGTTGATATATATATCCAACTATCAATATCTATTTATATCTTTTTTACACAAAGATAAATCAAATGATAAAAACATACATTGTACATATTCTACTCTTTAATTTGGATTCTCCTTTAAAAACTTATTCCTTTTACTAAATGTTAGAAGTTGAAGTAATGGGATTTTAACTCCAAATAGAACATTAAAAATAATAATGAAATCAAAGATTGAGAACAACAGGACCATAAAATCAGACTAAGATTTAAAAAATTAAACACATGAATAAAACCAGAAACAAAATTAAAATTCTCAAATATGAAAACTTTGAAAATGAGAAACACAAAATGAACAAATTAAATATTTTATAGGATGTAAATGGTACTAAAATGAAAAAAATAAGGTTTTTCAAAATATAAAAAATTCTTTATATAGTGCATAAACTAAGTTATCCAAAAATGAATGAAATGACTGAGAAATCAAATTAGTAAGCTATATGTATTAGGATACTTTATACATTTACAAAGTGGGTATTTAAGTCAGAACAAATATATTCAATTAACACCCAACTGGATAAAGGTAGTTATTAAAAAAAGGTGAGGGAAAATTAAACAATGTCATGTTGTCATAATAAATATTGTAAGAAAAGAGAATATTTATAAAGGACCAAAGAAAAAATACTTTATCGTTGTAGATCTAAATTTTTTCTGTGTATACATAAGGGAGAGATTGAAAAATTCTTGGTCCAACACACTCCCCAAGAATCAGTATTTCAATGACCAAACACAAGAATATTGATTTTGAGGAATTAGACAGAGTAAGAACTTTTCCCCACCCTCTTGTTTGTGAGTGTGCCTGACAAGGGGACAGGTAAATTACTAAAGAGTTTGTCTATAAAACTCCAGAGTCAAGGTGCTCAATATAATATCAATCAGCTAAGGACAAATTTTAATTGTATTAATCATATCATTCATATATATATATATATATATATATATATATATATATATATATATATATATATGTGTGTGTGTGTGTGTGTGTGTGTGTGTGAATAAAGAGAGGAAAAACTATTCTTAGGCAACATTTCATCCTCTGAGGGACTTTATCAATTGATAAAGTCCCTCAGAGGATGAAATGTGTTGGCTAAGAATAGTTTTCCTCATCTCTTTTATTCATTTTGTTCCTTTACAGATACACTCTACTTTAAAATAATATATATATATATATATATATATATATATATATATTTTTTTTCTGCACTGTCTTTTGCCAAGAGTTATGTATCTATACTGCAAGAACATGCTGATGTTATTTTACATTGTCAAAAGCCTGTACTGTTCCACAATGAGGACGCATGGATAAAAGTCCAAAGGCGGCGGCTTTGACGTATCACAAGTATCTTTTGATAGTGCGGAAATCTCAGAATTAACAGGTATTTATTTATTGTGTAAATTATGTAAAATAGTTCATATCAACAAACATGGTACATACAGAGACAATGGAATTATGACTGTACCTGATAAGAAGGTTAATGATGGAATCAAGAAGAAACTGTTTAGATTATTTAAGAGCTTGAATTTTTGCATAAAAGTCGATATGAATCTAAAGGTGATACAATATTTAGATGTTGAATTCAATTTGTCCACAGGAACAGTTTCTCCATATATGAAATCAAATTCTGTGCTTAAATATGTCAACACCAAGTCCAACCACTTGATTAGTGTCTTTAAAATTTGTCTACAAAAGATATCTTTAATCTTAAAAAAAATGTTTATGAATTAGCATTAAGAGGAGGAGGGGTATAAGACAAATTTGAATTTCAGATCTCAGCTGGATAACCAACTGAGGGGTAAAAGAGTAAGAAACTGAAAAGTCATCTGGTTCAAACCTCCTTTTAATATGAAGGTTAAAAATCAATATAGGGAAAGTGTTTATCTGCTTATTAAATAAGAAGTTTCCTAGGTTTTCGGAATTCTGAAGGGTGTTTAATAAAAACACTATAAAGCCAAGTTACAGTTGTACACAAAACTTGGAAAAAAATCATTAAAAAGCACAATGTTACCATTTTGTGTGATATTAAAAGAAGGTGTAAAGAATGTAAAAACAAAAAGCTATGTAATTGCAGAGTAAAAGTCATTTGTCCATTGCATGGTGCATGTTGCATGGAAAGCATTGTGTATCAGGCAGAAGTCAAAGATGTAAGATTTTATATATATATAAAAATGGAACAGATGTAGTGCTTTTAATTAAATAATTTGAAGTTGTTAGTTTCTGTTTTTGAAACATGGTAATTCCAGTGTAGCATAGAAACCATATTTTAAATCAGTTAATTTATAATATATATATATATATATATATATATATGTATATATGTATATGTATATATTTGCACACACACACACATATATATATATATATATATATATATATAGTGTGTATATATGTATCTGACTATATTTCTGAGATGAGTGAGTTATATATATATATATATATATATATATATATATATATATATACACACACACACAGTAGTGTCTATTATATACACATATAGATATATTTTTGGTACCCCACTAAAAAATTGCAGACAATCTAATGCTCATGATATCTCTGATAACCACAGGATGGAAATATAAAGTTATATTTCAGGTTCAGGTAATAAAAAATTAATTTGTTTACTTTCATCATGAAATTTTTCCAAAACAATGTGTGTGTGTGTGTGTGTGTGTGTGTGTGTGTGTGTGTGTGTGTGTGTGTGTGCGATGCATATGTGTGTTTAGAAGATGAAATGTTGTTGGAAGACCATTACAATACATACTTGTATATAGAGGTGTGAGGAATGAAATCGCTATGTATACGCCTAACATATACAATCTTATATATATCAATCCCTATATAAATCTATAAATATCACTGAAAATAAAGAATATAGATAGACAGAGAACGGACTGTAATAGATAGAAAGATAGATAGATAGATGAAATGATGTTTCAATAACAATATACATATGTATATATATTTTTATATTATCGATCTTTAGATAACATTTCATCAGTTTCTATATAATCATTTCGCTCAGACTCTACTATGTTCTAAATTAAAAAAAAAAAATCATATTCATCAGCATATAAGATGCAACCCTTGCCATTTTTAAAATTATCCATAATTATAATTATTATTATATTTTATTATATATATTATACACCTGTCATAATTATATATTATATAGATATTTACACAGTTTTACTTAGTCTGGCACATGGGCAAATAAATAGGGGGAAAAGATTATATTGTGCCAATTTTCTTACCTTGAAAATCAGCATCTGAAATCCAGACTTTTATCTTAGTTTGAAGACTAACTATTGGGAAACATAAAACTACTTAGTAGCATTAAAATATTTTTTTAAATATGTATTTTTTCACATAAATCTAGTAATGACTGGTTTTGATAATTTGGGAGATTTTTAGTTAAGTGATTTCACCACCAATTATTGGTTTAAGGTTTTTAGTGATTTATTATTCTATTTATATTTGTATAACTTCTGTGTGCGTGTCTCTCAAATGTAAGCAACAAGTTGCCTAAATAATCAGATAACATTCTTAAATATTTTCATGCAATAAAAATATGAATATTTACATGAGAACTAAATTAATAAGAGTTACAAAGAAAATCTAGTAACATATGTTAAATACTTATTTTATTAAAAAAAAACTAAAAGCTGATTTTGTTTCTTCGTTAAACCTATCACACATTTTTACTAAACATTGAACATACCATATATTATATAGCTTTATTCATGTAGAATATCAAAAGATTGCAACTATCAGAGGTTGTGTCTTTACATCTGTGGAGTATTTGGATTATTGGATTATTTTCTAAACTTATATTAGAGATCAACTAAGAGAGGTAATCGAATAACATAATATTCACTCCCACTGATTAATTTCACTACCCATAGAAATTAGGAGACTGACTTTCTTGCTGGAAACAATGAGGTGAAGATTAATCCAAATTTGATCTGTTTTAAGGTTGTCTAAATAATTTGATTTTACAGGTGTGGAAAGTGATAAATTACAGTTGCTTTGTCTAACAATGTGGTTATTATAGATTTTTAAGGCATGTCTTTAGTTGATATTTCTTCACCACTCACTTCATTCACTGGCATTTGTGACAGACAAGCATCTAAGTCAATTTAGTGACAATATTGACTCCCAGGCCACCACCATATCTGATGTATACATCCAATAATTTGACTTCTTGAATCAGATCATTTTTGGCATGTCATCAGGAAAATATAAGTAATCTCTCATGGTGAGTTGTAGCTGATAGCACAGACTTGGTAGAGATTATAATGGGATTCAACTTCCAATATGATTCAATAAAATTTTGCAATTTCAGGGCAAGGCAAATAGTTCTTCAAATAATATCACTCAATCTAGGTATTGCCTTGGGAATAGTAAGTGGTTGTCTAGCTGGAGGTAACCGTATGCAACAAAAGTTGCAGACTAAGACAACCAAACCACTGTCTGAGTGGATACAATTAAGTGTCTAACATAAAGAATAATTGATTGATTTCAAACACTAACAGTCTTGGATGATGTATCCTTACATGAAATCACAAGTAGGTTATCATCTAAATTCATTTATATTGTTATAAAAAGGTATTTATTCATATATGGAGGGGAAAAGCATAGTCATCAGCTCCTTGTGGAAAGAAGTGAAAATACTGAATAAGTAAGAACAAGGAGAGTTAAGCAACTAAAAAAAATCAGAGTATATGCTAGGCTATGAGAACATCCTTAGTAGGCCTAGCATAGGAATAAATACAATATGGGAGTTGCTAATAGAGAAAGGAAAACAAATGACAGCAAGTCTGCAGCAGGTGTAACAAAAGAAAAATGTTCAGTGAGTGTAGTCAAATATGATGAGCAGCAGCACTCATCAGCAAGGTTAGGTTTAAGGCTCCAAGTTTTCCAGAGAATTGTCTCACAGAACAATAGACTAGTGGATTAAAGTGTTGGTTTGTGAATTTGGGGGCATAGTAATTGTGAGTTCAATCTCTTGGATTTAGTGGAAACAAAGCAAGCAATAACTGAACAGTACTAAAAATAAGAACTAGATGAGATATCCCTTAACATAGGAACCTGCCCTTGTAAATTAAATAAAGAGTTTAGTTTGGAATTCCCTGTAGGTTACCCAGATCAAAATACACTTGATGAAGTTTGGAGGGCACAACAGCTGAAACATTGTGATAACAGCAACAAAGATGAGGACAAGAGTCTGCATGTAAATAGGGTAAATAAAGTATTTATTGCTAGCCCTTATCATTTTTTTAATTTTTTGTGATTATCCACAACAGCATATTTCTCAGTAGAAAGATAATGAATTTGATACTGATTTAAGGATTTCAACATAAATGCATCAGGTCATCTAGACTAATCAGCTAACATAGAAACTTCAGATTCTATTGCTTTGTGTCAGCTCTCAATAGTGTGATACAGCATTTATGAGAAGCTGCTTTCAAATACTGAAGGCTTCACAAGCTTCAATATTCAATGGAAAACATTTTGCCTTCATTAGGGACAATCTGAAAAACAAGGAAACCATTTCGTATAATATATAAATATGCATAAAACTCATTTCATTTTTTCATTGGGTGCTCAAAATTTAGGTTCAGTGGCTAAAATTGCACATAATTTACCATGACCAACAGCAGCTGCATCATTATATTTCTGTTTAAGCAACACTTTTGTTCAATGTCCACTTTTGCTACAAGAAGTACATTCACTATTTTGATCAATGATGTAAATTGCCATCAAAAAACCAACAGTTTCCTTATAATAGCAGTACTGATTGAGGCTAGTTGGCAAAAGGTTAGCACTTATTAAAAATAGTATCATCTTCAGTATGTAGAATTGCACTTAGTAGAATCTAGAGCAGACTTCCATTAGGCATGCTCAAGTACCTTATTAGTCAGCTTCTGGCTTTTCATGCAAGCAAAGATTGAAGTTCATTTATAAAAGCATCCCAAACAAAATCCTAATCATACTACTTTGCATTAATATTTATAAGCTGACAGTTTTTACTCTGCTTGTGAAGTACTTGAAGGAATCTGTCAATAGTTTCAATCACTAATTGTTGCTATGTGGTGAGAAGATATCATTGCAAGATAGTTTTTTTTTTTCTTCTTGATGAAAAACATGCCTAGGATGTCAATGAAAACACTGATTGCCACACAGTCCAATATGAGGTTATATACTGAAGCAAACATATTTTATTAAGCATTATAGTTTATTTAAAGTGTTATTTTTCCACTCATTGCTAAAAGTGCTTTTCCAGTACTGTTCATTTTTATGTCAATGGAATTTTGATCAGTGTTCATTCTGTGGGGATATATAATATACTCTATCCTATATTTTATCAAGTTGAATAAATTGTTGTGAAAGTGAACATTTTTTATTCTAAATAATGGTTTTATTCAACTTGAAATAGGATAATAAAAGATTACAAAAAACAGGGCTTATACTTAAAAAAAAAAATCAGTAATATTGACATATTGGATTATTTTCTTAACTTATGTTAGAAATCACTAGGTAATGAAACAGTAAGTTCAGTTTCTCTTTTTTATCACTTTAAATCATAGTGTTAGAGTTGATAGTGATTTTCCAAGCATAGCTTAGATGTGGCACAAAGCCGAAATTAGGGGGCACCCAGTGAGAATCAAATTCACTATTCAGCTGTAATTGTTCTAGTGAGACAAGCTTGCTAACCATTACACCACCTCGAGGTGCCTTAGTGTTAGAGTTGATATATTGTAAGTAAAACAACAAATTAGCTTGATTAATTCATAAAATAACAATTCCTCATTATAAAATAAAAAATAATTTTAAAAAAATGAAAAGAAAAAATTATACTGTTTATTTTATAATTATTTTACTATTCATTATAATTAAGTAATAATTATCTTAATTCTTGGAGTAAGTATTCATTAAATGTATCATAACTTCATTATTATAAACTGGAATTAAATTCATTAAAAAAAGGAGTATTAATTTTCTTTTAACCAAATAACAGTTTAATTTCAAAATACAAATGAAACAAGCAGTAATAGATGATGAATGAAATTTAAAGAAATAGTTAAAATTATGGGAGGCAAGAAGGCTCAGTTAAAAATAGAAACCAGGAAACATAAAACCTGAACAAAACTATCATTGAGATCTTTCTATGTCAATGTGATCTTTAATTACATTTATTCTCAACAATAAAATTATCACTTAATACTATGTACTATTTTTATAAAATCCTTTTTGTAGGCTTTAAATTAAAAATAGGATTGAAAAAGTATTATTTGTAAATTAATTTTTTAAACTTAATCTCTAGGAATATAAAATGTCTAATGAAGCTTAACAACCCTGATATGAAGTTTCTAAGTTTATCTTTGAACAGCACATCACATTTCCAAGTTTCTGTAATTGGTAAAATGACCTAATGTTTATTTAGTTTGAGAATTTATTTTTATCTGTCTAGCACCTGAATTTCAAAAAACTAAATTTGGATTATCATCATTTTCAAATTCAGGCTCACTTAAAAATGAATCAAATTCTTGTTATGGGCCATTTTTATTAAAGAAACAAAAACAAATGATATATTATGGGGCTTTGGTAGAAGATGTGTGCATTTAAGTATCATCCTGTCATTTATTTAAATATTCTTATAAGTTAGAAAATTTTAAATTGAAGATTTTTTTTAGCAAAATAATTATCTTTTTGCACAAAAAAATGATCCAGATAAAAGCACAGTCATGGTCATTATGGAAAGATTTGAGAAAGGCTTTTGTTCTATAGTGAACTAAAAATCAGTGATTATATATATATATATATATATATATATATATATATATGTGTGTGTGTGTGTGTGCATGTGGACATTGAACATTGAAGTGGTCATGGTCTGTTTCATGTTTGAACTGTTAAACATGATTCAGACTGTTGTCTCTGGGTGTTGACTTCAATCTCCACTTTTATATTTACGTACACGCTATCCCTGATATCGAGGACTTTAACCCGTAAATATAGTAAACTGTAAAACTATATTTTATCATATATATTTTTTCATTACTTCAAAGGTTATTTTTAGTGAATATTCATGTTTGAAATAGACATCCCATTAATAATATTTGAAGTAATAAATATCAAATTAAAAATAAATTCATTAATTCTTTAGAATTTTATTTATATATATATATATATATATATATATATATATATATATGCAAATGTCAGTGTATCAGACTTTTTCAGCTTTACTCCTAGGGCTGGATCTGGAAACACAATCCTGAAATTTTGAATTCCCAAGTTTTCATTACTGTGATTCAGCAATTTTTTTTTATGTGATTTTTTGTGACAATTTTTTTTGTACAATAATAACTTTTATAACTTGGAAACAAATTTTGGAATAATTGAAATTAATTATGAAATCCAGTGCATGTCAGCTATGAAATAAAAATAATTGTTTGTAGAGAAAGTAAGGATCTACAAACATCAAATTGTCTTTAAATTAAGTGATTATCATTGATCATTGAAACTTGTAAAAGGTAAGCTTAAATATTAATGCAATACTTAAATGCAGCGGTCAATTTTGAGTTCTTTTGTAGTTTATTGTTGCCTATCACATACAGCAGCCCTATGTCTTGCAAAAAGAAATCTCCGCCAAGAGAGGACCAGTTGCAATCAAAAGAGCCAAGGCTGCAGCAAAGAAAAGAATGTCTCATGCAAATGAAAACCCAGAACTAACAAGAGCCAGGAGAGCTTCCAATACTGAGAATATGCAAAGAACTTAGGGACTCTCAAACTCCTGAACAAGTTGAAGACCCAACTAAGAGCTTTCTGCATGTTCTAGCTTAAATGTCACCTGACGGGGCAGCTTTTGAGCTAGTATATTATATATTTTGAGTGTTTAAGCATTTGTTAACAGGTACATAAGTGTATAGGGAATTGATATCTAAACTATCCAGGAGTCTTGTATCTTTTATGCCTTTTTGGCTAGGTCATCAGAATCTTTAATACAACAGAACAAACATTAAGTTCAGACAGTTAATCCACAATTTCAATTCCTAAATACATGTTATTCTAGAATTATAAAAATATAATAAAAAATTAAACAGACAGACCTTGTTGGTTGAATTTAATCAAACTTGTTTGAACATTGTGTGTGTGTGTGTGTGTGTGTGTGTGTGTGTGTGTGTGTGTGTAACCATCAGTTTAGGATGGAACTATTGAGTGGTCCAAGAGGATGAAGCTGACTGCATCTAGCAACAAGTAGCAAAGATAGATGATGAAGCACCAACACCACAAAAATTGCAAAAGCAATCAATCAGCTGAAGTGCATTAAAACATTGATTACTAAGTATTAACATTATACCTTTAGAGATCTGAAAAAAAAAAAAGAAAAAAAAAAAAAAGCTATACACAAAGCTCTGTGTACACCTTTATATGTTCTTGGGTAAAATACCTTAGAACTTAAGAGATGCAGTCATTATAAGGTTTTACCAAAACAAAAGCAACAAATAAGACGCCATAATCAAATAAATATCACTCTACCTTCAATTGCAAAGAGAAGAAATGGCTAATGTAGCAACTGATATAGTTTATTCCAAGCAACACAAAATGATAATATTCTCACAATATGTGTAATACAGAAGATTCGAGTTTTATACATAGTCTTCCTTCCCATCCCTCTGGGTAATAAAACTGTACTGCACTGAAATCCACACTGGTGTCTTGTACATCTTAATAGGATAATATATGCAACTTCTTTCAATATTTTTGCTCTCAAGTGTTCCTTATCTATTATTTGAATCTCATCATTGAGAGTGTAATATGAACCATTCTTTTGCTGTTATTTTCTACTTCCCTTTTTGATGTGGTATTCTTATGAGCTACAAATTCTCTTATAATATGCAGCTGATTTTATCTTTCACCACAAAATGAAACTTTTATTTTATCTACTAAATCTAGGAGTTGTATGGTAACATAATATTTACTGGCACAGAAAACAGAATCAATTAAATGAGTTCAAATTCTGGTTGAGGCTAGGCCTGAATGCACCTTTTCTTGCATTCTAGTCATTGCTAAATGTTCTGACCAAGGTTCTATTATTGGAATAACACAACAGTAAAAGAGCATAGATAAGTTAAGGATTCTTCTTTGCTATTGTTAATAAATAACTCAATACTGACAGTTTCAGGTTACTTGGGGAGATGAGGCAGTGCTAATAATTAATTTCTCGTGCCCAAGAGAGGACATGACTAACAAGGCAGCCAGACAATTTCCTAGATTGTGAAAGAAATCAATCAACCAACTATATCTTAATCATGGTGAAAAAAAAAAAAAAAAAAAAAAAACTCCCAGTAAATAGGAATTTGTTTCTTTTGGAAGATTTTCCTACAATCTTGTTATAAGAAAATAAAAAAGCTTACTTACAGTATTTCTTTTATAATGTATCTCTAAATTCTTTCTTCATGAATATTGAAATTATGGAAATTGTGTCTATGATTATCTGATAAATATTAATTTTGAGAAAAATCATGCCTTTTCACAAATTTTCTCAAGCTTCAGCAGAAAACTGACACGTTAAACTTTTTTCATATCTTTCGGCTGGATCAAGATTTCATAATAGACAGCTATCGCTTAACATCTGTTTGCAACAAGACTAAAATCTTTCCAAGAGTAGCTTTACACAGCCAATAAGATCAGATACTGATACTAAGTTGTGACACAAATGTTTGCTACAATCTGTGGGAGACAGCTGTCACACCTGAACCATCAATGTACCAGGTCATAATTTGGGACTTCTATTCATATCTTTGACCCACACTCTTAACAGATTGTTTGCCATGTCCTTTCAGTAACTAATGAATAATTATATTCTACAGCAAGTATCACTTCTTAGACAGAGAAAACATAAAATAACAACCATAATGAAACTGTTTACTTAAAAGAGGGAAATATATTAAATAGATTTTGTAAATGATAACACTGACCAGAAGCACAGTGTTTCAAGCATAGGAAGTTATATCAAAAGGCATATGTGGTCAAAATTATCAAAGTGAAACAAGGCACATTTGTACAACTACGATATACAGGGTGTGAAGGATATATTGCTGTCTAAATTATGCAAAAATGAAAATAATGCTGATATTTCATTTTAACAGATACTTATCAAAATTACACAAAAATATCTTGAAATACTAAAGGAGTAAATTTATTCAATAAAATCACCAATGCCTCCAGATAACAACTCTTCTGGATGGTCTCCTTGATTAAGTTGGTGAATGTTGCCATAATCCTTGCCTTCAGTTCATCTTTGGTGTTACAAGGAGTTTTGTTTGTCTCTCGCTAAACTGCATCCCACACAAAATAAGCAAAGAGGTTGCAGTCTGAGGAGTTAAAGATGTAAAGGCTGATGCAATTGCAGAAATTGTCTGACAGCCATGACTGAGTTCTCCTGCTCGTGAGGCATGGTGCAAAGTCCTGTTGCCAGATATAGGATCTTCCAGCAGCTACCCTCTTGACCCAGGGCAACACTACCTCCTCAAAGCACTTGATGTCGGCCTCAGTGTTGAGTCAGAGGCCCTGCGGTAAGATGAATGGAGGCATAATGTCATCATCATGTGATCACACCAAACACCTTTATAATCACTATCAGACTCATCCAACTCTTTCTGAATCTTCTGCACTGTCCTCAGATTGATATTCAGACACTCTGAAATGTTTGTATTCGAGCATCTGGTAGGAATGCCAAGCAGTACAGCTTTCCAAATTTCTGGTGGAATGGTTGGCATCATGGTGCTCTTTTTCCCCCACAAAGGATGCCCAATTGGCCCTATTATACTATGCAGTTGACAAATTCAAATACAAGCAACAACAATTGTCAACCATGCATGAAATTAAAAATATAAAATGGCGACAATTTAACCATCGCACCCAATATATTTTGATAATTGATTCATTCCAGTAATTATTAAAAAAAACTGTATAATCAAGAAAACTGCAACAATATCAATTAGAATACTATCTTTAAAAACATCTTGTGTATATGTGACTGTGCATCCCTGATGCAAAAACAATAGAGAGTTTGAAAAAATAGGGTGAGGATTGTAGCTGGACAATAAGCTACCTACAGTATTCCAGCAACTGCTCAAAAATACAACAGTTAAAGCAACAATTTTATCATGTCAGGTAAAAATTCCAAGTCATACTATCTCGTGCTTAGCAGATGACAAGAAGCTTAAAAATAGACATGCATTTCAGTTGATACAAAAATGGTTTTCCATTATATTGTATAAGGAAATCAAAAAACTTTTGCATCAAGCATAGAATTTAATAGATTTAATAGCTGATATTTTTCTTCCAGAATTTTTTTCATCTGACCTAGAGTACTGTAGTAATTAATTGGAGGATTGTTCTGTTTAATGCATGAATGCACTTAATGTCTTTACTCAACCGAGAGAAGACACTGTTAGCATAGAACTTACAGTTACATCTAGCCATTTCAACTGTAAAATGATGAGACATTACTGCCAATCTTGTACTTAAATTCATAAAGTTTAGGTACCCTAGGGGAAAGTTCATCAGAAGAGTTATCATGAAAGTATTTATAGAAAAAGTTTATATATAGAATGTGATATGATTCGACAACAAGGCTAACTTATGAAAGATATTGCTAATGCAGTATATGACTTACCTCAGATAATGCTGAAATAGATTTTACACTCAGTGTCCATCAGAGAAGTCAGATATATCAGTGGGTTGAACTGAGAGATGACCTTCTATCCACCAAATGCAGATCCACTTCAACCATGTCAGTGGTTTCCCTGAGAGGTAAACATGTAGTCGACCCATGTGCACATGTGGGAAAAACCTATGACATGTAGATATATAAATGTCCACTCAAAAGGGAAAAAAAGTCTTACATCTTAGTTATTAGTATTCACATTCAGAGAAAATCTCAAAGCTACAAACCCATTGGTCAACAGTAATTGATGAGGTCCAGGGTTGAATAAGATGTACATACAAGTCTTGTGTTCTCATTAAAATGTACAATGATATTGTCCCAAGATATTATACAATGTGAAACAGCTAAATAAGACTTAACAGAGCAGATAGGAAAGAAAGCAATGTTCCCTTAGAGAATAAGTTAATAAGCTGTAATGTAAAAGCAGGTCAATAAGATGATAAATGTATAAACAAAGCAAGTGTCACTTTTAACAGCACATAGAAAGCAGTGCCCCAAAACATTACTTCTTGCAGTTAAAGTCTCTCTTATTGAGAGGAAATTTGAAGAACTTCAGCTCTGATACTATGAGGTGTTAAGATAAAGATAATTTAGAGAAGGTATTACCATGGAAGTGGATTCTTTAAGAATAGACAATGTTTATCTAGTCTCACCTGTTCTCAGATTAACACTACTAACATGATACTTTACATATTCCAGTGACTCAGGCTGTTCTTATCAGTGAGTTATTCAGATCTGATGGGCAGTGAAAATTAAGTTTCATTTTTTTATACCATTTTCCTTCAGCATCTATGTGACCATTTCTCTCCACAGATTTGTTTCCTTTATTATCTGCGGATTTTCAATTACTATATATACTAGGGGAAGATCAATTGATGTGTAAAGATCAATAAAAATAAAACTATCTTAAATAATTAATGAAATTGCGGCAATAATTCATTTAAGATTTTCAGACAATGAAAAGATAGCTGAAAAGTTCATCGATTGAAATATGAAGATACAAATCTGAATGATTTATAGAATAATAACAATTATATATCTCAAAATGTAATCAAAAACATTTTTTTTTACAATGATGTTCACCCTGTACAAGGTCCAAGAGTCACTTAAAGTAAAGGGTTACAGAGTAACAGGCACAATTTATGGGGATATGTAGAGAAGATAATGGTTAATCCTAGACTTGAACAGGTTAAGATTTGGGAGTCAGTTCTGCAAAGTAGCAGTTCATGGGAATAAGCTGCTCTAGTGGAACTCACATCTTACCAATGGAATAAGAGAATGCTCTTCCCCATTAGATAAGACTTAATATGTAAACATATTACATATAAACACATTAAGTTTTATGTATTATCTCATTGTTTTCAGATTTAAATTCTGTATTTTTCTTTAAATGAACAGCCACAAAAAACTTTGGGGATCAGCAAAACTCAACTTAAACTAAATGTGTCGTCTTGCCTCAGTGTAACCAAATCAAGCCAACCAGAGAATGATGATGTAATATTGAACTTAAAATAAAAATGATATAATTAAACTAAATCAATTGTTTTTTAAGCAGTGATGACAACCTGAAGAAGTGATCAAATTTCCAAAGCATTGGATATAGGGAAAGATAATAAATTTTAAATTTTGAAAAAAAAAGCAGTAAGTAAGAATCCTCTAGTAAAGACAAGATGGGAGAAGTTCTGTCAAGGATCTATTTGCTATTCTTCTTGAAAATGCCTTTGTCTTGTTTAAAACCAGGCAAAAATTTTCCCTAATGATTTTATCCTATGACTATGGTTGCCAAGATCAGTGGTCTTCCAATTACACATCACCTTAGAATAATAAACCTTCTCATTTGACATGAGTTTCTGCCTCATAGAAAGAAACTCCAACAGAAATCCTATGACCTTGGGATCTTGCTGGCATCATCCTGCTCTGTTAAACAATGGGAAGCAAACTCACACTTTAAAAGGTGGTGTTAGTCATGTTTAGAGTAAACTCTACCTACAACATTCACTGAGCAGGCCTGAAGTTTTTCTCTGTCCACTAAATACCTTATTTATTTTTTTAAATTTTGGAAAATCAAAGTTTTTATTGTTTTAAAGTGTATTTTATTTACATTATATCAAATTTCATAGAAATTGTTAAAATTTGATGGAAAAATTCTATCTTTATATTTTTTATTCAATATTTATTGTCTTTGTTAATGGACAGCCATTTTTATTAGATAATATTTTTATTTTTTTATATAAAATATCAACTAAATATTCAAAATTGAATCAAAAAGATGAGCCCAAAATGCAATTTACAGGTCAGAGACACTAAAATCAAACAGGTGTGGAAATTTAAATATCTGGGAAGTGTTCTGACAGAGGACAGTAAGTGTGACGGTGAGATCTGAAGATGTATTGGGATGGCCAAAGGTGCATTCCAAAAGCTGGGAAGAGTATTATGAAACAGGAGGGTTTCATTGGTAACAAATAAAAGAGTACTGAACTGCTATGTGATATCTGTTTCCTTTATGACAGTGAATGTTGGACAGGCTCCTCAAAGATGGACAAAAAACTTGAGCCAACAGATGTATGGTTCTACAGAAGGATGCAAAGGATACCATGGACTGAAAATGTGAGCAATGATGAGGTTTTGGAGAGGATGCAAACAAAGAGGAAACTTATACTTAAAATCAGCAAGAGGCAGCTGAAATTTCTGGGGCATGTAATGAGAAAGAAGGGCTTGGGAAATCTGATATTCACAGGGCAGATAGAGGGAAAGAGAGACAAGGGAAGGTAGACTTAAGCAAGTGGATGATAGAACAGGGTCTGGGAGAAATAACAAAAAGAGAAAACTTATTGATATAGATTTAATATTTCATTCATTTTAAGTTTTATACTGATTTACATTGACAAACATGTTCTTAAAATTTAAATTCATTGCCAATATTTAAAAAAAAATATGAAGGAATGATTAGCACAAGAACAACTTTTTGTATAGTAGTAAATTACAATTTTGAAGAAATAAAAATATTTTATGAGATTATGTTAGTTTTTAAATAAGCATTTTACAAAGTAGTTCTTGCTTGAAAAATATTCTGTATATATTTATTAGACTAAGCTTACTCGTAGTTTGGAACAAAGGAAAGTGAAGAGAAATGTATTTCAGGAAGATCATGTAGCATCATTATCTTCCTAAGATTGTGCTGCCTGATTTGAAAATCAGGAACTTAATGAATTTTATTTATTCTCAAAATCTGATTACTGGTGTCTCAATCACAAAGCAGGTAACTAATAAATAATAAGGTTACAAAAATGATAAAACTGAAATAAGCATTTGTCAGAATGACTTTACATATAAAAGCAGTTAAATAACCACAAAATCACTCACAATATCAAACGCAAACAGAAGAGAAATATACAGTGATCAGGCACTTTGCGCCCACAAAATTTTTCAAACATATCCCAATTATATGAGTCAAATCCTTTGCATGCTACGCTCCATGAATTCGAATGAAAAATATTTTTAAGCAGGTTCTAGAAGAGGGATTTACCTGTACATAATGCTAAATTAAAGAAGGTAAATGTAAATATAAAGCTCAAACAGAAGAGAAATATACAGTGATAACCCACTTTGTGCTGAGAAAATTTTTCAGAGAAATCCTAATTATATGTGTCGACACCTTTGCATGCTACGCTCACTCTATGAATTTGAATGAAAAATATTTTTAAGCAGGTTTTACAGGAGGGATTTGCCTGTCCATAATGCTAAATTAAAGAAGGTAAATGTAAATATAAAACGCAAACAGAAATATAGTGATCAGCCACTTTGCGCCCACAAAATTTTCAAGGAAATCCCAATTATATGAGTCAACTCCATTACATGCTACGGTCATTCAATGAATTCGAATGAATAATATTTTTAACAGGTTTTAGAGGAATGATTTGCCTGTCCATAATGTTAAATTAAAGAAGGTAAATGTAAATATAAAGTGCAAACAGAAGAGAAATATACAGTGATCACCCACTTTGCGCCCACCAAACACAAGTATTCAAGCCCAATTTATATAGTTATTCATTAATTAATTAGGTTGATTTTGACTTAAGGCTGTAAGTGTAGGGTACAGAAATGAAGACTAAATTCATGACTTAGTAATCATCTGCAACACCAACATGCTACTAATTGCACCATGACAGTGCATCAAAACTTATAACATCCAGCAAGAAATTTTCTGAGATTAATGGTTCAGTTCCTGTAAGAATTTTGATGATAAATGTAAAAATAGGTAAAAGTGAGCAGGACTTTCACTTTTATGCTTTCCTGCAAATAATAAAATTTGAATACCATTAATTCTTTTTTTCTCTTAATGTGATGAATGTTCTAAGAATAGATTGCATTGTGCTTCAAAAATAAGTTAGAAATTGTCTTATTTTTTTGTATTAATTCCTATTCACTGCTGAGAGAACTGAAGTTGTTTTAATTTATTTATTCTGTTTTTATGCATGAAAAGTACATTTGTTTTCAGAGCTACATGAGCAGAATTTCTTTATTTTGTGGAAGTAATATTCTGAGTAGATTTAACTTTTTTTTTTATTTTTGATTTTACACTTGCAATGTTAAGGTTACAATTCTGTTCAGTTTTCAATCCATGTGGTAAAAAAACAAAAAAATGTAGATATAGATAGATAAGAAAGAGATTTTTAACAATAAGGGCGAGGCCTGTTTGTGATTGTAACTGATTTATATAAAAGAAACAGGATCAGTTATATTTAATGAAAATGTTATATTTTGCTTCAACTTAGACTTCTTTCTGATTCACTCTGCCTCAAAACCTGTTGGATGGATGTGAACGCTATGAATAATGTATCCACCCTGACTGCTTAAAAGGACCCACTTGCCAACACTCATGGCAGTTCACTAATGGCATCTTGGTCAACTGATCCAACATCAGATCCAGACATAACCACCTCTTTGATCTATCAAGTTATCTCCCTTGCCCACAAAAGAGACATTCAATCTTGATCCATTATACTGGCAATACAGATCTTAACATATCTTGTCTCCTTTTGTTTCTACCTCATCAGCAATGATTTGTTGCTTTTGTTTGTTACTCTTGCAATCATACACAGTATAAAACATTATTCAAGAATTGAGAAAAACAACTAATATTATCATTTTAAAGGAAAATAGACTGAACATTATATATAATCTTTTTTTTTTGTTATTTTTATATGAAAATCAATCAACAAATTAATTTTTAAATTTCATGCACTACAAATGTAGCATTAACAAAGCAAATAATAAAGTTTTAAAAAAAAAATAGAGAAATTTTATCCATTTCTCTATCCAGACAACCGTTAATTCATTTATACATTCAAAACAACCAAACTTAGAAAAAAATGCCTGGCAGATGTTTGTTATTTGAACATATGGAGTTCATTTTGGATAAATACTTGTGGTTTTAAAGAAAGAAATATTGTATACTTTCCAGTCTCGACAAAGTCCAAAAACATCTCTACATCCTTGTGAGTGATGAATTATTTTCCACCTCCAACCCCAATTTCCCCATAGAGAAAACATTGCAAGCCTCTTGCTGGTCTATTGCTATTTCCATGGAAAGTGTTCAAACAAACTACATTACTTAATTCTACTAGTTAGGGCTAAGACCCGCCATAACATGCATATTCCCTTGTGAATGACCCAGATTCCTTTCTTATTTGATTGGTGAGATGTATGTTCCACTTGAGCAGCTTCATCACATAAACTGCTGATTTGTGGAACTGACTCCCACAAGGGTGCTTCCTCAATCACTACAATCTTAACCTGTTCAAGTCTGGCGTTAACTTTTATCTTCCCACATATTTCTATAAATTCTGCTTCTTACTCTGTAACTCTACCTTGAGTGGCGCTGGGGCCTTGTACAGGGTGAACATGTGTAAAAAAAATCTACAAATAAACTATTAAAAAAAATGAGAAAAATATTTTAAATCGGCCTTCAAATTTTCATAAGAATTACATGAGATCTAAAATCCTTGAATATTTTTCTTTGTATTTTACAGGGGGTAATGACTAGCACAGATTGACCTTTCAAAATACTACAATAGTGCTGATACTAACCACAATTTAAAATTCAGTAGTTTATATGTTACAGAAAGTGAAATATTTTTATAGCTATCCATTACTTACTAAAGCTATCAAAATAAGGCTAGAAGCTGTTGTCTGTAGCGCATTGGTTAAGAGCAACTGATAAAATCAGATGATAATTGGTTAAGGGCAAAGCGCTAAAGGAGCCTCTTTTATGAATTATTACAAAAATGAACTTTTCTTACCAGGAACAATAGACAAATTTAAACAACTAGATTGAAATATTTAAGTACATGTCCAATGAAGTTAAAGAAAATAAAAGTGATAGAGTGATCAGTTTAACAATTTAGTTGAAAATGAGAACAATGAGAAAAAAAGTTTTCTTGGATCCACAAATTTCTATCTCATTTTTTTTGGTTTTACTATCTTTTAAACTTAGCAATTGACATAAGAGACAAAGTGATAGCAGATAGTCACATATCCAATTAAGTCAGTCCCAGAAGTGGGATGAAAACCATCCAATTATTGGTTGAGTGCAGCATAAAATAATTTTAGTACTCAGTGAAATGTCCATTTTTCTGGCTTAGAATAGAAACACTGGAAACAAAAAAAAAAGAAAAAGAAAAAAAGTAGAATTTTACAATAGGTAAAAATCCAGTGAAAATATGAAAGAAAACTGTTACAGGCAAATGAACAAATCTTCTATTTAATGAAACCAATTTTTGGTTTCCTAAAAGGGCTAAGGCAGGTTATGTATTTCTACTGTGTACTTGCTCCAGCCTAGATTGTATATGCTGATTTTCAAGGCAAGGCGGATATTCTTACTAGGAAGATTATTTGGTTTGGTGCCAGAATAGGCTTAGTAAATAGCTAAAATAAAAACCTTGGACTTCAAGCAATTTCGGTGAAATGCAAAATCTAAAAGAATGAAAAAAATCTATTGACCTTTCATGACAGAAGCAAAAGATTTTGTTACAAATACATTGAAAAAAAAGAAAAAGGAAATCAGTTATTTCTCCATTTTCTGTTAGTGTGTGGTTTATGTATAACGTATGAATTGTTCAGGCTGAGACTTCTTATTTAAAGTCTAGTTAGGTTTGTTACATTCAATTATGCACACATACCTTTAGGAAAGGTATGAATCCATAACTCCCCCAATATGGGTTAAATAGTAGAACTTGTATCTGGAAAAATTCATTGTTATTTTTTGAAAAAAAAAATAATGCAGGATTCACTTGCAAAAAAAAAAAATTAATCTGACAATTCAAAACATTTTATAGCTTTAAATAACACAAAAAGGGTTGATAAGCCATAAAACAAATCAATTCTTATTTAAAGACAAAGTGTTTATTGTTTTACTCAAGAAATCAGCAATTTTCGACAGAAAAAACTCTTTGGAGATATCAAAATAAAACAAAAAAACAATGAGCTTTTATCTGAACACACCAGTTTAAAGTCAATAAAAATATTACAATAAATACTACTGTAAAAATTAATAATTTATCTTAATTTGAATGTTAAAATATTTCATGGGTACAATGGTTTTTATATAGATCTTGCAGATAAATAGACTAACAGTCTAAATTTCAAGATTTGGAAAAATGTATGTAAGCCTAACAACGGTTCTTTTGAATATCAATAGATATCATGTTGTGAAATAATGTCTTCCATGTTTGAAGGGATTTTAAACTGAAATACATAGAATTATCTTTGATTATCAATATAAGTTTTAGTATATAAGACTTATATAATGATTACTAATATATTATCAATTATACATATTGACTATATAGAGAGAATAAGTCTACTTTCTTAGTATTTATGAAGCTAAGATTAATACATACTTATAATAAAACCAATCTTGGTGAAACAGATGTTTGCTTTCAACAAATTTCAGTGCAATGCAAAATTTCTAAGGTTAAAAAAAAATATTTCCAGAGTTAGTGGAAGAAGCAAAAACCTTTCATTATAAAATCATTTAAAAAATATAAAAGTAAATTTTTGAAACTAAGGTGTTTTCAAACTTGACCTAATAAAGATTAGTATTAGAGTAGCTAATTGAACAATGAAAATTTAAACCTCACATTGGTATGAATGAATATATTTAATACACGCAAGGTATTATGGCTAGTTAACAATATAATACCTACTTGGGGATAAATTTTCATCCATTTTTTTATACAAGAAAAATAGAAAATATTCCTTTTATGCCCCACCTCACAACCCCACCCGCCCCCAAATAAAACATGAATGTTCATCTCAAAATACACAATATCAAAAAAAAAACAATGTCAATTATAAAAGGCAATATGGTCAGACAGACATTTCACAATATAAATATAACAAGTTTTAAAAGGGTTTACCTGATGTAAGTTCTTTTTGTTTTTTGGATTGATGGATAAAAAATCTCCCAGGGAGAACATATTTGTCTTTTGTTGAGAGGACAATACATTCAGGGGACGAAAAGGTCTTGTGTTTTTTTTCTTCTTTGATAACTCTTTACTCAATGCAGTAGCCATACTAAATTCACCAAACAGTTGTGCCACACTTCACTAAAACAACAAAATCCTCCCACCCTTGATCTTGACATATCTCACACCACTTTACTCTAGCATAATTTCATTGTGACTGTGATAAATTAGAAGAGGGTAGAAAAGGGAATGGCAGATAAAAAAAAAAAAAGATAAAATATTCTAAACAAGCAGAGAATCTTACGGCACAAATTTATCTCAAATTCTCTGATAATGCAATCAAAATAACCTGATAACAAACAGGTGGCTAACTTAAGCAAGATTTTCATTTCTTGAACACCAAAGAAGGACATCTTTATTTAATATCTAATCATATTAAAATGTTCTTGGAATTTTGATAATGAGTTATTCATCGTCAAAAAAATTCAGTAGTAGGATGGAAAGGAAATGTTTGATCTGACATTAATAATAAGAATGTTATCTTTATAAAATAACAATAGAATTGTTTCTAGTAACATAATGTGGAAATAATAGCACCAAGTTTTAGATTCTATTCTAATGTCATGTAAATAATATTCATTTTTAAGAAAAGAAAAAATTGATTTTAAAAGCATAGTTAACCCAGTTCTGGTCAAATTTTAATGTCCATACTGATGTGAATTAACTAAAATTTACTAAAAACAAATTATAGTAACTTAAGGCTTCTGTTCCTTGTCCTGTATGTGAAATGTTATACTGGTTTTCAAGTTAGAATTAAAATTTATAAAAACAAATTTTTTTTTATTTTTATTTTTTTTTTTTAAGCGTTTCACCTCAAGCAAGGCGGGAAGCCACTAGGACACAAGGGGTTACAGAAGATTTGGAGCAAGATCAGATAGGAGTGATAGAGGAAAGGATGAGGAGAAGGGTAGTGGATAGATCAAGGCAACTGGAGATGTCGATTGACATTACACTTGAATACCTGGAGATTATAGCTCTCAGGGAAACTGGAATAGGGAAGGGAGTTCCACAGGTGAGAGATGCGAGACATGAAGCTATTGGAGTAGAAGAGACGGCTACATTTAGTAATTTCGACAGTGAAACGGTGAGAGCAGGATGCCAGCCTCGTAGGGTGCTTGAATTCATGAAATCTGGGAACCAGCGAATGCAGATCCTCGGAGCAATTACCATAAAGTATCAAGGGAAGAACATGCTGTTGAACCATCATATGTCAAAAATGATTGAAAGTCCATCATCATCATTATTAACCAACATAATAAACCTACTTTTTAAACAAACAATCCTTTCTATTATACTTATAAAATTTTGGTGCTGTAAAAGATTTCAGTTTAATTAAAAAAAAAAATAATTAGCAAGATTTGTATTTATTTGTTAATCCATCTGAAGCATCAAATCATTTTATTCACCTTCAGCCCTGAATCACTTTCAAGTTTCTCAGCCTTTTATTGTCTATAGCCATTGGCTTCAATTGCATAAGATTCATTTTATATAAGAAATATCCAGAGAGCTATGTAAAATCTTTCCTGGCTTACAAATATTCTACAGGTTCTCCTTGAAGCTGATGAATTTTACTTTTAAAAGCATGTACATTCATATCTTCATTAAATTAAAAGTTTAATTTTCATAAATATGTAAATTAATTTACTATATAAAAATATAAATGTATATCTGGTTCAAAAAAGTTTCAAAAAATATTTGCAAGGAAAACAATGATTAAAATAAGCAAAACGCAAATTTAAAATGTTGAATTTATTACCATAAAATATTCCACAAATCATATTTGCCTCTTAAAAATGTTCAGATTTCTAACATTTGTTAAAATCTTATATGATATGAGAGAAAGGAGATTAATATGACACCACAGACAAGCAATATTTATTTGGCAGTATTTAATAAGATTTAAAGAGTACACCTAATTCTTAGATATTAATAGAGTATTACATATGAAAAAGTCAAATTCATGAAGAGATACCACTCCAAACAAGGCAATAAAGCCACTAAGATGCAAAGAGTTATGGAGGGTGAGAGAATATGAGAAAAAAAATGATTATTAAAGAGAACAATAAAAGAGTAATCAAGAACAGTAATCAAAAAACAAGAATTAAGAAAACAAAAGATAATGATTGACATTGCATTTAAATTTTTGAAGATCAAATCAAGAAGCCAGAAGAGAGTTCCACAAACAAGATGTGTGAGAGAAGAAACTGTTAGCATAGAACTTAGTTACAGCTAGCCATTTTAATTGTAAAATAATGAGACCTAGCTGCCAATCTAGTACTATGCTTGAATTCATAAAATCTAGGTGCTCATCAGAGCAATTACCATGAAAATACTTATATGAAAAGGCATGGAGAAGCTACATTATGGCAATGGGAAAGTGATTGAAGCCAAGATGCCAGATCAACACCAATCACATTGCAGATTCTTCTTTGTATTTTATCAATAATCTCTAAACACGTAGCAGAAGCACCAGACCAGATGAGGCAGTAATATTCAACACATGGATGAATGGTAGACTTATAAATGTGTAAAATAGATTCTGGTGAGAAGAATTGTCTAGCATGAGACACACTAAAAGAGAGTGATTGAGAAAATCATTGCCTTTTTATAGGCTTAAAAGCGCCCCCTAGCAAGTGCTTTTGGCAGAGCCAAGTAGGGTAACCCACACATCAATAGGCAAGTTAGACTACAATATTGGTCTCCATAAAGAAAATATAATTTTTGAAAAAACAACTTTATGGCAATAACTAATAGAAATATTTTGTTGCAGGTGTCATGGATTTCTGGCTTTGATATAAATATTAGAATCTGTTGTTTTTTTTATAAAAGGATAATAACTGGAACTTTTTAAGGTTTAGAAATAATATTGTTCCCTTAAGGCCACCATTTAAGGTAGGTTTGAATGAGTGAAACCTGAGGGTCTTGGCAAAGATCATTCTTCTTTGAAGATTGGAAACTGGTGCTACAGAATCAAAGAACTGTACCAAATAACAGAAACTATATCACTTAAGGACTACAAACACCAGCAACAACTAAAATGGATATCACATGTAACTCAAAGAGAAAATAATCACATAATCAAGATGTTGACATTCCACATGACTTCAAATAAAAGGTTAGGAAGGAAACCCCCCATCACTATTGGAAAGAACAATAACAGCTACTAGACTTGAAAAACCCATTTTTCTGAAACAATTTTTAAGAGAAAGATTTTATAAATTTCAACTGAAAGCAGTACTGTCTGTTCAGTTAATAAATACCAAATGTTTTCTTGTAGAGAAACAGCTAATATTACCATTACCATTTAGCCAAAGTCAAAAGTGGCAGTTGAGAAGAATGATGATAGAATCTGCTCTCAGATGGAACTTTGTATATGTGGCAATGGATCTCTCTCTTCTAGATTTCTTACTGAAAATTGCCAATTATAAACAAAGGTTTGATTAAATCATTCAATTTCATTTATTTATTCATTGTGCCTTAAGTGTCAGTACAAGTGATCATTTGATTTCAAGGCAGTTCTCTAAGCAATCATTTTATTCCTAAATAATCAAAAAGAAAAACAAACAGTAGCAGATTTCATTTCTCATCTACTACATCAAACTTTCTGGATAGATGACTTCATAGAACAACTATCCTAAATGTTATTGACAGGAGATTTTCTCTGTGTAAACTTTGAAGGGTGTTGGGTTTGATTCTTAAACAAGAACCATATCTCATGCATATATGCATCTTTGATAATAAAGCAATATCATAACTGTTTATCACCCCACAAAGTAACCTCCACATTTATTTTGTTACAGTGTCTTGTCACCAAACCTTATTTTACTTTGTCATACTTATTTTAAGGGCTTGCTGTATCCTGTTAGCACTTTCACATTTTTTTTAAAACAACCAGAAGAAAAATCTTAACCAGCATTGATGTAAGACTGATTTAAGATATAAAGAGGCCTCAAAACAATGAAAAAAAATTAAAAAGAAAAAAAATTAATGTTCCATGGTCAAGATGGCAAGGACCAAAGTGTAGTATCTATTCCAGCCATCAGCATCAGTTAAAGATAGCCAGCCAGTCACCATCATAATCATTATCATCTCCAGCTTGCCATCAGCCGTTGTTCCAGCCATCTTCAGTAGGTTACCAGCTCTGATGGGCTTCCCGCTCCAGCCACTTGCCATCAGCAATGATATGCAATAAACTGTCCTTTTCAGGAAAATGATCTTCACCTACCACAAAACTGCCCTTCTCAGGACAATGTTATTCTTACCCTCTACATGAGCTTGCAGAGTTATTTTTTGCCTAGTGCACTTAACATTTTTTTTTGTATTTTCTTTAACAAAAGAAAAAAAATTAGCAATATATATATTTTTTTTTTTACTCAAGACTTTGTTTTGTTTGTTGTTGTCTTCTGTCATTCAATATCTGTTTGCGGGCCAATATACCGCCTGCAATAGGCTGATGTCAAAAATGGGTTTTGGCAATTTTCAGGATTGCAAACACTCTTGCCAGTCCAGATTTACTCAGAATATGTCCAGTCCCATTCTAATAACACATAACAATTTGATATTAATATATTAAAAGTGGGTATCTAAAAGCTTAGCCCAATATAGCACAAGACCATTATTAATATAGACAAATAGGCAAACCTTTTTCTTTCATGTATACTAGTATGATTCATTATAGACAAAATATTAACATTGATTTTGAAAATTGTACCTGAAAATAACTAGAGTATAATTCTCTAAACTTTTATGATATTTAACATTTAGGTTCATGAATACTGATAGCTATCATATTTTCAGTTACTTCTTATTACAACATTTTATAGACTTATGATGTTATATTACAGTAGTAAAGGATATCAGTGAAGAAAGTGGAATTGACAAACAGAGTTCAAATTCCAGAAAAGTCTGTTGCATTCACTTTTGCATAAATGTCTTGGGGAAAGGTGTAAGTCTGTTTCTTCTCTTTCCAGCTATGGGTTGAAATTCCACCTGGGCCTTTTTCTCTTTGGTCACCTGATCAAACCAGTCTCCTCTCTGCTTTGTGTGAGTACCTTTCACCATCACTACCTGATGGGTGTGGAAGGTCCTCTGCCTTCCTGGAAATCCCAACTGAGCTTTTTTCTCTTTGTTCACTTTATCAAACCAGTACCTCAAGGGCTAAGTATGGTCTAGCCCAAATGGCCAAATTTTAATTATCGTTCAAAATTCTTTCTTATCGTGCTTTTGTGTGGTTGTATTTGCATCTGAGGTTTACCATTTCTTTTATCCTCGCATCAACCCTTTGGCCAACAAGTGGCAAAAATGGAACAATCCCTTGATTTGGAAAGTTTTATTGTGTTTCGGCAGACGAAAAATTTAATTGTCATTCTTTACATATGTTCTTCCGGGAACCTGTCAGCTTTTAAAAGTTAATCCTTATCAATCGACTGAACTCACAGCCAGAGGTCCAACTTCCACTCCATCATTCAATGGTCATAAAAATATTATCAGTTTCTTTCTGGGAGGTCCTTGAACCTCTCAGTTCTAACCGAAACAAGATGGTCTCTTTTTTTTTTACCTCTCTGATGGATGAGAAATTTAATTACCTTCTTCTAAATTTTTTTTTCTCAATAAAAAAACAAATATCTTTTTCTTTCATCTTCATTTGTCTGGTCATCAGTATATCTTCAGTCTATCAGAAATTAGTGTTTTTCAATTTACTAGCACCTTTCCAATAGTGTGACATTAAGTTGAGAATATTTAATGATGATATTTCTTCTAAAAATCTCAGACTATAGAATGTTAACAAAATGATATAGAGAAAAATAGTAGGGAAGTGGATTATAGTAATGAAATTTCCTCTTGGCTCTTATTAGTAGATTTTGGGGTCAAGTTAATGTAACCATTGCTACATGACATAGCAAGTTTCTGTGACTAAATATTTAAACCCCATTCAAAAACTACTTATTTGTTCTGAATACATCTTTAAAAACTTATGTGTGTGGGGGTGGGGATTAAAAGGAATCGACAACAAAATGTGACAAAAAACAATAGAAAAGATGAAAATATTCATTTTAAAATTTTCTAAGTAATATATTTGCTTTTATAAATTCTGATAACTAATTAGGTTTTCAGGTCTCTTGGCATTTTTTGAAACATTTTTATTTCTTCTTTTTTAACATTTGGCAAGTGGAGTGTGAATTCATATGGAACAACTAAAAATTTAAGTCTTTTGTTTGATTTTACATAGACGGCAATGAATAAAGAGAGAGAAATGAAAATTTAATAAGTAACATTTCCCCAAAGGCAAGTAATGAGTGTTTTGGTTGTGGCTGATGTTATGTCTATAAATAGCAATCAAGCTAAAATTATTACATTAAATTTTTTTTCTGGCAAGCCAAAAACAGACAGAAATGTCTGGAGGGAGATATCAATTTTCAGATTAGAGGGCAAAGGAAAGAAAAAGAATATATATATATATATATATATATATATATATATATATATATATATGTGTGTGTGTGTGTGTAGCATCACTGCAGACTGTATTTATTCCATGAGTTTAAACTAATATTCTCCTCATTATGCATCCATATACCTAAGAATTGGTATGGAAAAGGTCTTAGATTATATGTGTTTACTGGAACCTGGCCTACTGAGTTAGTCTACTAATAGGCTTTGTACTATCTACTAATGTTTATTTATTACTAGCTTAAAAGCTGCCCTATCAGCCAGCATTTAAGCTAGCTTCTGCAGAGAGCTCTTAATTGGGCCTTCAGCTTGTTCAGGAGTTTGAGAGCTGCTAAGTCTTTGCATATTCTCAGCATTGGAAGCTCTCCTAGCTGATATTTGATCTGGGTTTTCATTTGCATGGGACATTCTTTTCCTTGCTACAGCCTTGGCTCTTTTGATTGCAATTTGGTCCACTGTTGGCAAAGATTTCTTTTTGCAAGGCATATTGCTGCTGTATGCGATAGTCAACAATAAACTGCAGAAGAACTCAAAATTGATCGCTGCATTTAAGTATTGAATTAATATCTAAGCTTATCTTTTAAAAGTTCAATGAAAATTCTTCTGCCGCCACTTAATTTAAAGACAATTTGTAGGTCTTTACTTTCCATACAAACAATTATTTTTATTTCATGGGTAACTTTTGCTGGATTTCGCTATTAATTTCAACTATTAAAAATTATTGTCATGCAAAAAAAATTTGTCGCCAAAAACAATCTCAGTAAAAAAAAAACTTGTGAATCCAAAATTTCTGGCTTGTAGGACTGGATCTGTCCCAGAATGTTTTTAATTTGTTCATGGATTCAGCCTGATTCCAAAATGATATGATATGTTGGGCTATGGCTTTGCATTTATTTATATAGACTTAAGGTTTTGTGTTGGAAGAGATTTACAATATTTATGACTGACAAATACAAGTAATATGCCTGTATCAAGTTTTGCATGAATCTCAATAAATCTGCTACCATGATCCTCAAAATGTTTTTGTCAGGTAAAAATTCTTTTGGTTGAAATGAAGTTTCTGAGTGACATCTGCATTTCAAGTGTTGCATCAAGATGGTGATTACCAAAAAATGCTAGAAAATATGGAAAAATAAAAATACATCATGCATCCCCAAGTTGAATATTTCAAACAGATGATAAAATTTAAATAATATATGAAATATATTATTTACCTTTGTAATAGTATACTCTTTTTACATCTAATTATAGAACTTTCCAATACCATAAAAATGGCTGAAATGCATTTTTTGTTTTCCTCAGGTCTATAAATCATATAGAAAAAATATGGTTTCTAATACTGAGAATTCTAAATCTGACTGTTAGAAATAAATGAATCTAATGTTAATTTAAGTTTTTTTAATAATTTTTCTTCTATTTTTTAGTGGTATAATCTTTTAATTTTACTTTAAATTCCAAAGCCCTGTTCTCAAAAATGTATTTATTAAAGAAACAGTTATTTAAACATTAGGAAAATTATTTCCCAGTAAAATACTTTAACACTTAAATGTTATTTATTCTTATTTTAATTCATGTCTGTACATTAATTATTGTACAGGATATTGTAATTAATATTTTTATTCTTGTTAATTTTATAATAAGCTAATACTTAATTAGATGCATAATTCATAAAGCAGAAGGAAGTTTATACTATTAGTAGTTCTGAACCTGGGTGTTGCTGACTCCTGTAAGCAACCATTTGTCATCATCATGGCTTGGTCTTGGGAACAAAGATAATAGAATGGTTTTCCATATTTCTTGCAGGATTGCTAGTCATTTGTGAGGTTTGCATAAATGTGTCATGTTGGCAAGAGTTTGGTAGCTAGCAGAAGATTGAGACTTAAAGAACTGTCTCTTTTCTTCTGTTCTTATTCTAGGGATTATTTTTGCAAGGTAAGATTGCTTTATAGACCTTGTGCCTCTATGTCACATCCTTAGCTGTGTTTGTTTCTTAATAATAATGGTTGAATCCACAAAAGGTAGAGATCTTTTTACAAGGATTCATTGTATCCTTTAAGTAGTGATTCACAATCTCCATAGGCCAGAGACTAGTTCTCCAAATCGAAGAGTTGTCTATCCACATTATGGAGTCAGCTTACTAGAGCTGAGTTTATTGCAATACAGATTCAATATTTATATAACTAATTAATTTTAAAAATATCTAAAAAAAAATAGCTATATAAAAGTAATTCAAATTCTAGCAAATATTTATGTAAGAAATATTTTATTAATAAACAAAACTAGCAGAGGATATTGTTCATACTTTTTAATTTTTATTTACATCATCATAAAATTATAAATAGAATTAGCTTTCTATTTGTAATTATGGTGACAAAGAGTTACCTTGGAAAAGAATTTGTGTTCTTTGTGCTATCTATTGAAAAAGAAAATCTGAATCCAGATTTGGTCAACTTTAGTAGGCCTTGAAATATGATAATTGTTTGTGCTTCTCTATCACTCTTGACCAATCACAAACTTTCTTAACTATAAAAGAATGCTACTTTTGACCATAGGATTATTTTGGCTCTTTGTGGGTGAAGAGGTACTTGTGTGTTGTGAATTGTGATGTGAATTTTTACCCTTTTAATTTATGCCCCCCCTTGTATTTTCTGACATTGAACTTGCCAGAGTGGTTTTTGACCCTTGGAATTATGACCTCGGACTTATGATTTTGGGTATCTGAACCTTCCTATTGCTATTTACCTCAGTAATAGTTTTATACAAGCAAGATAAGAAAAACAAATAGAATCTAATTTCTGTCCAAATTTGTTTTATTTCTTATTTGATAATTATTTTTTATTATAAATAGGCAAAGAATATTAGATTTAAATTCTTCTGAGAATGATGAGAATAAACATGGAAATAATAATAAAATTTTCCATTGGTGATTTGATATTAATTTTAAATTTGGATATCATTTATAGCTGATCAGATTTGTTTGGTTTAATAAACCAAATCTAGTATGGAAAGTTTATTGAAAATGAAATTCATTATCAGTGGCTTGCAAGACAAGCATGGAAAATACTGTCATGGGGGTTGCTCAGTTGAGTATTGATGCTCAATCCTGATTTTCTGTCAAGTATATATTATGTTCTTCTTAAAATGCTTATTTTAAAACTACAAAATTTCACTTTAAAGCACAGCAGGCTGTTTTTATCTTTTAAAACTTTAAAAGCATACACAAAGGATTTATTTACATTTGATTAATTTTCTCTTGATCTCCTTCTCTTGTCACTTTTCCTCTTATTTTATTTCCATGAGAATCTCTCTCAATCTTAAAAGAATTTTCTCCTCATAGTCTTCCTTCAAATTGCACCTTTTAGCAGTTTTAGGCCATTGTTTCCCTATTTCTTTTGCTTCACATCTTACCAGTTGTCTTGCCATTTACCGTTACTTCCTTTTTACCTTGTTTTTTTTTCTAATTCTTCTGTCAATTTTATCTACTATTCTCTGGGAACCAATTTATCTTTTTCCCATCTTTATTTTTACTGCTATAACTGTTTCTTCTCTAACTATACATCTTACGAACATCTTAATTTTGCTTCTTCCTCCACCATCACTATAATTCTTCCAATTTCATTTTTCAAGTTTCCTCTGCTACTATTGTATTTTTTGCTTCAAACTCTCTCTCTCTCCTACCATCATTATATCTTCTTCAACTTATTTTGTTACATCTACATCTATTGCTGCTCTACATAACACCCTTACAAAACATGATTTTATATATCATTTTATTTTTGGCCTTAATCTTTTCTTAAAAAAATTAAGAAAAAAATGTTCTGACCAAAATTATTCCTGAAAAATAAATATAAAGCAGAAACCATTTTTGTAGGAAAGAAAACAAAACCTTTTCAATGTTAAACGTGGCTAAGGAAATAATGCTCTTAAACAGTCTTCACTTATATTGGAAGCAGTTGCTACAAGAATAATAAATATCATTGGGGAAAAAATGCCATGACAAAAGATACTGCTAAATATTGATAATACTAGATATCAATTCATGATATTAAAAAAAAGTGTTCTGTGGACAATGTATATTTTAGAACATCATCTTTCCATATGACATGTAATCAATATATATTCTCATGCAGAACTTTGACTCTAGCCATGAATATATTGAATACCTACATTGAAAATATGATAGGAATGAAACAGGTATTTCAAATTATGCAGTGAATTGTCTTAGCTAAAATTGTGCAGTGCCATCATTTGATAAATTATGCAGATGAGCGTTGTCAGCTTTGTTTTGAGAATTAATTAACTACATTTTAGCCAGTAGGTTCTTCAATATTGCATCTAGTAATCTTCATTTTTTCCCCTCCAATCTAAAATTTTGTAGTAAACATCATTCCAGATTAATATTCACCCTGTAACAGGAGAGAGATATGGTAAAATGATTTATTCTCCCATTTGTATTTCCCTTGTTATGGGCATTATCATATCTGTGATATAATAACATTGTAGTTCATGGATGGAACGGAATAGATGAAAAGGAAAAGGAACAACAAACATATGTATTCTCAGTATTATAACCTTCTCTTGTAAGGTTATTGTTATAACACACACTAGTACTTGATATAATGTGATTTGTTAAAGTATTCTCTATACATAATGCTTAGGCTATTGCTGTAATGCCTGTATAGTTAGTATGAAGAGTGACTCCAATATGACTATTCCTGACCTCATGCCATTGATCTCTTTATGGTATTGGGTGAGTTCATAGAGCCACTGGGGGTGTACTCTTTACTCCACAACATCCCCACTTTTGAGATTATTACTTTATTAAATAAATATATTTTTTCTTTTTTTTTTTCCTTTTTATTTCACATTCCCCCCCCTCCTCTTTCTGGAGAGTTCACCAACATACTTTATTTTGTAGCATTTCTGCCTCAAATCCACTTCTAGTTCTTCTGTTCATTTTCTTGAACTTGTTGGTTCCACAATTTGTTTTGGTACTGGCACATCAAAAATATTGTACAGCATTTTAACTGGTTCTTCAGATTTTTCATCAATTAATTGTTTCTTCTGATTTTGGTGCCTTTTATGTTGGAATTTTTTTTCTTTCACCATGTAGACCAATTTTCTAATTATGCCATCTTCCCATGTTCCTTTTTCGTCTTTGCATACTCTAAAGAATACTTTATTGCTGACCTTAAATGTATTGTTGTTGCTTTTATTCCCTATTTGAGATTTTTGACGTGGCAGTAACTTGTCAAAACATTGATTCCTAAGATGCAATTTTCCACACCAGAAACAAGGTTTTATATTCCTTTTTGTACATTTTTTTGTTTTTATCAATGCACATTTTTATTCTGAAGTTTTTCAGTATCATGCTTCAGACTTAACACTGTTTGGCAATTGTCCACTATTTTCTGTAGTACTAACATTATTATTATGTTCAATTTTTGCTAAAATCTTTGTTCATAGTTCAGTATCTTTTTCCACTATTAGAGCTTGCATGAAAATTAATCTCTTGAACATACCTGGAGTCATTTCCTTTAGTTTAAATTGTTCACATTCTTTGTTGACAGTACCTGCATATATGACAAAATCTTCATCCTCTTTTTTGGTTAGATTCATGCACTTCCAATGAGCATGAAACAGAGAGTCCTTGTCATTAAAAGTTTTTGTCAGAATGTGTACTGTGTCTTCGAACCCTATTTCACCTGGTTTTCTTGGTAAAATATAATTGCAGTACTTTTCGTACTCTATTGAAGCTAATTTTCATAACAACAACCTGCTTTTTTTATCTTCTTCCCAGCCACTGCATTCTTGACTAAATATTTCTTCATATCTGCAAAAATATACAGCAAAAGTTAGTCTGTCATCAGGATTGTATACAAATTCTGATGCAGTGTTTTGCACTGCATCTGGCATAAGAGATGTTGAAGCACTATTCTTCAAAACCACTTCCAACAACTCTTGTTGTTGTTTTTGCAACTGTAGCAACTGTTGAGTATTTTGTTGTTGTTGAATTTCAACTAGTGAAGCCAAAATTTTCTCCATATTTACAAGAAAATTTTTATTTTTTTAAACCAATATGGTTGAAATTTTTGTAACTCCTGTTGCACATATATGAGTTTCAAAACTATTATAATTCCAGTTATAATAAGGTTGCTTATACCACGCTTGTTGTCAACTATTATAACTCCAGTTATAATGTTGTGATTTTTATCCTGTGCTTGTGTTCAAATATCCTCATCAACTATTATAACTTCCTATTGCAAGGTTATTGTTATAACACACACACACACACACACACACACACACACACATTTGGTATAACATAATTTGTCAAAGTATTCTCTATATGTGATGCTTAGGCTGTTTCTGTACCACCTGTATAGTTAGTATGAAGACTGACTCCAATATAACTACTCTCAACCTGATACCATGGAGCTCTTTATAGCATTGGATGAGTTCATAGTCACTGGGGGTGTACTCTTTACTCCACAACATGCAGAGAGACTTTTATACTACTAAGGACATATACAATACTATATATGTCCCATGTGGAGAAAATATGTCACATATATCTATACAGCAAAACAGAGTGTAACGAAAGAAGAAACTAAAAGGAGGGGTCTTGCATATAATATGGAGATACTCCTGTGTCTGGAGAAGACATGTTTAGGACTCCAGATTCAAACAGGCCAGGTTCATCGATGTTTCAGGCGAGAACATATTCCACAAATGAGAAACAGTGAGACTTTGGTTTTTTTCCAAATGGAGGACTGTATACAATCCTGATGACAGACTAACTTTTGTTGTATATTTTTGCAGATATGAAGAAATATTTAGTCAAGAATGCAGTGGCTGGGAAGAAGATAAAAAAAGCAGGTTGTTGTTTCATTCTATATCTGGGAAAGATATATTCCCAAATGAAAATGGCACCATAGACTTGTAAGCTGCAGGGGAGGCAGATTTAACTTCTGCCTGGGCCATGCTGGGCTTGAGCTAAAGAAAGCAACCTTTCAGTTTTCCTGCTGTAATTGGACTGAATTTGGCTCCCGTTTTCATCACTGTATAGAGTGATGTCACTAGGTGTTTGTAAATTGACCTATGTGACTTATCTCCACTAAAGGGAGATAAGCACCTTTTGTGTCCCTACAAACCTTTGATCAGTGTGGAAATGAAGATTAAAGGAAAAAGACTAATGCAACATGGACTTGAGGAATGTTGTAGAGCCCACTGTCCATAATGTAGTGATTAAACTAAATGATAAATTTCATCATCTGTAACTAGCTGCAAATAACAAAAGAAGAAAAAGACAGAGAGTATAGAGACAAAACAAGAAACCACACAAAGACAAAAACATTAAACTGGATCACAATTAATATAGAATTTAAACAAATGAATGAAGAAGGTGATGTATAGGAAATTATGTAAATAACTTTGTTTCAACTATACAAACAAATAGGAAACTTTTTTTGAAAAGTAAAAAAAAATATATTTCGGAATTCTGAAGTTCATAAAGATCAGACTTTAATTTTAATGAATGCAGTCATTTTTTTTTTGGGGGGGGGGAGACAACAAAACAAAACCAACAGTGTAAAATGGGAAAAAAATTCAAACCTTGGCTGAAATCTGAAAGTTGTAGAACATGAAATTGATTGTGAAGACCCCCCCACCCCTAAAAAGAGACTGGAAATGAGATTCAAGTAATTCAAACCACAGTACTGCTGTTGTTGAAATTGGCAACAATAGTGAGAAAAATGTTGCAGATTTTAGCTTTGTTTCTCACTGGGTGCTCTCCAATTGTGGCCTTCTGCTGGATTAAGCACAGTAAATATTTATAAAAATTCTTCATTTTATATGAACCAGTTACAATTATAGATTAATATTTTCCCTTTATTTTCATCTCTGCTTTCTCTTCCCAAACATTGTTTATTTTTTATTCACTTGTTTTTAGAACAAACTGTGATAGAATTACTACAACAGCTTTTTGTTTTGCAACCTCAACATATTGTAATTGTAAAGTTAAAAAAGAATTATATTTTCTTAACAATGATGGTACATTGTGTTGCTTCTATAAAAGAAAACATGGAAATGCAAAAGAACTGTGTACACTGCTGTCTGGTATTCTGAGAGTTATTCTTATTATTACACACAGTATTCAGACTTCATTTTCTTTTAATATTAACATTTTGGCAGATATCTTAAGACCATTTTAGAGCCATTGTTAATGTACTAATGAGAACCCTTTTTAATCATTAAACCTGCTTACATTAACAGATTCAACACTAAAGGAGGATAATATTTGAATTATTTTATCTGTTAAAGCGAAACATTTATTCAGGTTTTTTTTCTTTTCTTTGAAACTCGCACCTTTTCTTCAGTTTATCCTCTGCATACAGCAGTGACTAATAATGGCTTTCCATTAATATTGTTTATTCTTTGGAGAATCTGTGGAGTGGGTAGCAATGGTTAAATGCAAAATAAGTAACACAACTGTCCAACCAAAAGAATTGACAAAGTTTGCAATAAGAAGAAGAAAAGGGCAAAAAAAATAATATTAAGCAAACAATATATGCAAGGCAAAGCAACAGTAATATGGCAAAAAGTTCACAAACTAAGAATTAGAGTTGACACAAGTTTAAACAAGTGAACGTAGTATTCTGACTTCAAGACAAGACAGACTGGGACTGCATCAGGTCAAGCAGGTCTTATTGGACTACACGTGTCAGTGAAAAAAAAAGAAATAATTGTTGAAAATTTTAAAAGACAACAAACTTAATTCTCTCCTAAAAATACAAATGTGTTCCTTCAGTTTCTCTTGAAAGCCCTTCCAAGGATGGGATTTTGGAAATTCACTTCTATGAACTTATTGAGATGATTAAAAAATAAAAAAAAATAGAGAGTGATTTTATGATTTGTGCTTGAAGAAAGCTGAAAAACATACCACCATAAATGCAATAAAAATAGCAAAGAAACAGAATAGTCTGAATAATGTATAGTATAGGAAATAAAACCTATTTCCAACATAATTACATACACAGATATATACCATTACCATATAGAAACACCCAAACTTTATTTTCTATCCAGTAACAGATAATATTTACAAAATGCCAAAAAGATTCCACAATACAACACAAACCTTTTAAATCAAAGTATCTATTGGTTAAAAATTAAAATCACCATGTGAAATATTTGACCAATCAGAAAAAACTAAAACTATTTTTCTTGAGCTTACTTTTGGGGAAAAATTTCTTATAAAAACCTGCAAATTTTCACTTTCAAGGAGCAGAGATGCAGTGGTTTCCAAGCCAAACACAAGAGAAGACATGCTTTTTCATTCCCCAGCACACACTGAAAGAAACATATATTGGTGACTTCAAACAAATCATCTCCAACAACAACAAAGACAGTGAATATTCACTAATGATAAAAGAATTTTTCTCAACCACAGTTTTTTTTTGACCAACTATTTAAAATCTTTTCTCAACTACAGACTTTCTGTGTACCAACTACCCAAAGACTAACTCAACTAAAGACTATTTTTAATAATTTTTGATTCTTTTGAATTCATGTACATATGTTTGTAAATACAAATGATTTATCTAATTGTATACATATTTGTAAAATAACTTTTTTTTCTTTTCTTAAATTCATAATTGTACCTACAAAATAGTATTTGAAATTCCTTCGATATTTTCTTTACTTACAGAGGTGACTAAGAAAAGAAATAAGAAAGCCCTGAGTCAAAAATGATTTATGTAAAAAAATATCAAAAATCAAGTTATTACTGGTGCTAAAATCCAGTTGATTCATTGTCTTCCATGTTTGCTTTATCATTTCATAAGGAATATATTTTAAAATTCAATTATCAAAATATTCCTGAGAATTTGAATAAAAAAAACAAAAACAAGAGAAGAAATATATTATTTCATTAAACCCTAAATTTTAGCAATAAAAAATATGGTTTTTTGAATTGAAATTAAATTTGAGCTTTATTATCATTAGAAAGAAATTAGTATGAGCATAAGTATATCTCTTAAAAAAAAAAAAAAAAAAAAAAAAAAGAGCTTTAATGATTCACTGAAGCATTGATCAAATTATAACCAGTCAAATGTATTCAACTACAATAAGTTGAAAAAGTAAGGTTATTTTATTTGGATAAATAAACTTACTATATTTTATGTTAAAGTAACCAAATCTAATTGAAGATGACACTATAAAAGTGTTGTCATTATTTTATGAACCATTCAACCTGGTATCCTGATCTTTGTTGTTTTGATCATTAGATTTTAATCAATTAGGTTCTTTAGTTTTTCTAAGTTCTGAGATACTATAATTAAAAAATTATTTAAAAGACTATCTTCATCTTTTTAGCTCTGGGTTTTGACCAGTATACTCACTAAAATTCCTATCATGATCTCGTTTGAATTTCTGAGAGGAAGCCATTATTCCTTGTGTTGATGAGTATCCTTATCTTCATTGTTCTGATCATCATGTTTCAGTTGTGGCCTTCACTGACTTTACTGTATTACCAGTTACTCCATGAATTATATTTTTGTGTTATATCGTGGATAATACGATATAAGCAACTAGGTAATTCCGAGTGGAAAGATTACGTTAAACACAGGAATTAGGTAAAACAAATAACATGGGTTTTATTGTACGGAAAGTACAATGATTAAGAGTTCTTAATAATAATAATAATAATAATAATAATAATAAGGGAATGGAAGATACGTCACAGAGATCCGTAGTGGTACTGCAACTACAATACTTTGTCATATCTTTTATTTTCTCCTCATTCACATCTCTTTAGACTGACCAATCACTGTCAGGGTGTGATAGGTTGTTCCACTATAACATTTTGTTATTTTGTATTTTTCATATTGATTTGGCAATTTCTTTTAGTGTCAATACAAAGCTTTGATGCTCAGCTTTGTGAATTGATTTATGATTGAGGAGGTGTGAAGATTCAGAAAAAAGAATCCTACATTATAGAATAATGTGATGTGCAATTTATTTGAATTGTTAGGAAATAAGAAAATTTCTAACTTGCTATTATATTTATTCTAAACTCTCCAAAAATATACCACTGAATATTAATGTGATCATCACAATGCAAAATAAGTGATTAATAAAGCAGTTTTGCAGCTGAAAACTGCACTAATTTAATTGCACTGTGCAACAGACATAGTAAGACATTGTCAATTTTGTCTTAGACTCTTCCTCTTTTTTCTTTTTTTTGTCCTTTTTGAAAAGGGGGTCATTTTCAGTCTCAAATGTAAAGTAACCTACAGTAAACCTTGTTTGCTATCAGCAGCAGCCTTATAATTTCCCTCTGAAAGTTCTCCACTGCCTTAACCGGGTATTGAACTCACACTGTTTGGGTCCTGTTACTGGATCTAACCAACGCCTTTATCCACTGTGCCATGTGTCCTTGAAAACATTGTAATAAATATGGTGACAAAGATGAGGACAATAGTCCGAATAATGTAAATAATGTACATAATACCTCATCTCAGAAATATAGACAGAATATAAAAAGACATTTTATGCACAAACACAAATCTGTGTGCATATACATATATTTCTATATGTATGTACACATGCAGTATTTTCTGGCCTGTAAAATGTACTATTTTACTTATTTTATTAATTCCTCACACACACAAAATAGTATTCAAATTTTTCATTGTGTCCAATGCACTGCACTTATGTTTGGGAGGTTAATCAAAGGTTAAATGTTCTCTTACTATGGAGTTAGGGATTGGCTGTAATCAGCAATATCCTAAAATGTCTATTTAAAATGTTTTATATGCTGCTGTATATATTAAACATTGTTCAGATGCTCAAAGTTCCAAGTGCTCAATGTTGGAAACAATAATATTTAAAGATATTCTATTTACATTCTTATGATAACAAAAAAATTAGCATTTTTCATGAAACAAGGCAGAAATATAAAAATCATCATAGTTGCGAAACCTTAGATCACAGTTTACTTAAATAGCTTATAAATATCTAGGGGAATTTTATTGTAAGGATAGAGAAGGCACTTATCTCTTATTTCTCTTTGGTGGAGATGAGTCACATGAGTCACATGACAGCCTCTTAATGATGTCACTCCATACAGTGATGAAAAGTGGCAGCCAAAATTTAGTTCATTGACAGCAACCAAATAGTAAGAGGGCCTAGGCTGAAGCTAAATCTGCCTCCCCTGCAGCTTACAAGTCCATGGTGCTCTTACCCTTTGGGAAAATATCTTTTGACGATATAGAATGAAACTCCAGCTCACAGTCCTCAATTTGGGAAAATTGAAGACTCACTGTTTCCCCATTTGTAGAATATGGGACATAGATGAATCCGGTTCATTTGCATCTGGAGTCTTAAAAATGGCTTCTCCAGACCTAGGAGTATCTCCATATTATATATAAAACCCTTCATTTTTGTTTCACCTTACACTCTGCTTTGCAGTGTAGATATATTATTCCCCACGTGGGATATATATGTATGTATAGTTTTGTGTATGTCTTAATAATATAAAAGTTACTCAGTGAACAAAGCACGTTTGTCATTCTTTTTCCTTTCAGCCATTCTGTTCTGTCTGTAAAATATCAGTGTTAATATATCATGGATATATAATAATGCCCATAACGGAAGAAACGTAGATGGGAAGATAAATTTTTCATCTCTATTTAAAATACCCACATTCTTTTGGAATTCTAAATTTTTTACTTTTTTTTTTTTATTGCTGGCATAACACAAAATTATATTTTTGTGAGGAGTTAAAAAAAATAATTCTTATATTTTTCAATTTTTCAAAAATTAATATGCTAAAAGCATACTCCAGGGTCCCATTAATAATCACAGAAAATTTGATAGCTGTCCTAATGACAGTCAGACAGACAGACAAAAAAGACATTTAGTGAATTGCACTTGGTAAGTTGGGCCCTCAAATTCCTTCATTCTTAAAGAAAATTTAATTAAAAAAAATAGAAAAAAATGCATTAATTTTGAAAAAGATCTCAAAAAGGTAAATTTTTTAAAAAAAGAATCAGTTTTCAAGAGAAACAATTCAATGTTTTCTTTTAAATAGATTGTTTTTAATTATCCCAAGACTAATAAATCATTTACTAACAGTTTCTACTAAACATTTTAAATTAGTTCTTTAGTTAGAAACTTTAGTTAGAAACTTTAGCATATTTACTTAAGCATAAACATAAAAAATTGAATAAATAAAGATGGACATAATTGAAAATTTTAAAAAATAATGAAAAAATAAATTTGTTGAATTTTATTTAAAAAAAAAAAAAAAAAAATCTATTGACTATAAAGATTTTATTTTGACTCTTTACTAACTTTATATCTCTATTTATCAGTTGTAAAATTTATAGAATTTTAATTTGGCAAAAAGGTAATGGTATCACCTTGTTTTAAAAAAAAACAAACTTTTGTTTGTTCACTAAAATACAGATATACAGTCATTTGCTTGTTGAATCACCATCTTAATGTCTACATTGGTCAGATCCTTGTTTTTTTTAATCTCTTACAGTCTGAGCTTAATTAAAACCATAAGGAAAACAATAATCTTGCTGATGATGGAAAAATAAAATATGAATAAGACAAAACATAAACTAACAAAACTTAATAAAAGGAGAAATTTTTGATTCCTCAGACAATAAACTTCATTTTTATATACAAATTATTATAGATGACTATATTTGCTTAGAACGGTTTACCATTGCTTTAATTAAACAAAGGTCATTTGTTGAAAAGTGAACAAATCTAAACTAAGGGAGACAACTCATAACTGCATTATGGCATAAACCTAAATTTTATGTTACAATGTTATTTTACGTATCATACTCAGTAGTATTTTTGTGCCTAATAGAAGAAATGGGGGAATCTTTATTTTTTGAGGAAATTTTCAGACCACTCCTTCGAATTTAAGATAACTGTTAATTAATTTAGCATTTTCTGACAGTTTAAATGATTTTCTGACCCCTATATCACACACTGCATCAGAAATATTCTAGTCCTCCTGTTTATTATTAAATGAAACCCCACCTTATTAGGTGCCTGAGAAGAAATGTAAATGAAATAATAAGTTTTAAATGAATGCGGCAAAATGTAAAAGTAAAGCTTTATAAATAATCCTATAGAAATGAAAACAAAGGAATGGCAAGAGATATTTTTATTGCTTACCTAACTGGAAAAAAAAAAAAAAATAAAACAATACCTGTCAGAATAAGATAGAGGTACTTGGAATTTTTTTAATCAGTGAAAAAGCAACACTGTTGTATAGTTTTAGAGAGTTTTCTACTTTGTACTTAAACAGATGGTCTTTTTTTGTTAATGGCTTGGACGAAAATAAGAATGCATATAAAAGAAAGGAATAAAATAAGGTTTTCAGAAAAAGAAGGAAATGCAGTGATTAGAAAATAGAAAAAAACGACAGAGAAAGGACAGTAATTAAAATAGTGTTTGAAATTTTAGCATTTAAATTATTTTTTAATTGATAGGAATAATTTGAAATGATTCATCCAGAAGGATAAATATTTTATATATGAGCTGAAAAATATACTTACATGAGAATAAATATTTAAAAATATACATTTTTATGCTGCTCAAGAGTATGGTGAAAAGTTCACAGACTGAAACACTCTCTAAAATATGACCAAATGACCAATTGTCAATATTTTCTTCATCCCTGCTCAGTCAGGCTAAAAACATTTAAGCTCTCCTATGTGTACATGCACATTATATCAGATTTTATTGCCAAGGTTTTCACACAAAAATTGTTATTAACTGACAGATATTGGTAAAACTTTCATGATATGATAAATATATCAAATAAGTTTTAGCTTATGATAATATTTGGTTGTATTACAAATATTTACATTAACCTGTTTTGAAGTGTAAGATTTTATCATGCAATTCATAGGTTGTTCCTCATATTGCAAATAGATATGTATAAGAGTATAGTTACTGATATTAATTTTTTTTAATTTTAAATATATAAAGATTGCCATTGTATATTAGATCCCCAAAGAGACTTGACAGCAATCAATGAACAAAGTTAAATGTATAAAACCAGAGAAAAACATGAAGAATGCATGATTGCATTTAATGATTATTGGAATTAAACGTGAGAAAGAACTAATTAAAGAAGTTAATTTGTTTCAAGAAATTAGATGTGCTGAGTGGTTCCTATGGAATTGAACTGAAATGTTACCTTGAAGGTAACTTTGGAACTATGGAATGCTATGGATATTACCACATGCTGCATTTGCCAGATCAGATGAAAATGATTACAAGTAATAAAATATTTTTGTCATATTTCATCAGAGAATGAGATATGGAGAAAAGAAAGAAAGAGAAAAAATTGATATATTTAATTTTTGTGTGCTTTGTTTTTCATCGGTAAACCAGGCTTCATGTGCATTTGTCTTGTCAAGTAGTGTTTGTGTAAGTGGATCATGATTCTAGTTCGTCTTTGCAGGATTCAGATGATTATATATATTCATTTGTGTGCATGTTTAATTGACATTTTTATTTATGTTTGGGGGTTTGCCCACATGTTGATTTAGGGACATTTTTAAGTAATACTATTTGTGGTGTAGTGTCGTTTCAATCCTGCAGAGACAAACTAGAATCATGAAATACTTCCTTTTTCTCCATATCATTCTCTGCTGAAATTTTAATAAATGCAAAAAATGTTAGTTTTATAAATGTTTCCGATTTGATCCTTATCCTATCATTCTGTTAGATTCTGATCTGTATTTGATCCCAACTCATTTTTGTGCATACACAATCATCCATCCAGAGGAAGCCCTTTAAAATGAATCTAAATATTACATCCTGAATAGGAGACTGATCACAAAAATGTTTGATTTAATAGATAAAAGGGTCAAAATAAGTGTAGTAAGTAGAAATTCATAAAGTGACCCAGTAAAGAACATAAATCTTACAGGTTAGAAAATAATGTATTTGTCTTGTATTATTTTATCATTTCCTCTTATTGGTTGTATATTGGAAAACTATTTCTAAACAAGCTACATTACTGGAGTCTGATCTATCATCTCAGTAGAAATTCTAAAATCAGTGGGCATTTCCATAAAATATTTACATATATAAATAAATGTAATCAAACAAAATTCATAATTACAAAATAAAACTTATCCTTCTGACATTATTTGGTGGACTCAACCACTGGAAAGCTCAATAAGTGGTCAACACTTAGAAAATTTCCATTACCATCTTAAAGAAAAGCTGTCAAAAGATATGAGAAAATGAGTATTGTTCTCATTGAGAGATTTCAAGCAAACTAAATAAAAAATGTTTGAAACAGAACGTGCTAAAATTTAACATTCATTAAAACTTAGATCAGTGAAGAGGTTTGATTCTGATTTATACTGTTTATATCATTTTAGTATTTTCTTTTGATAAGGCATGAATTTGAGTCCTTTTATTTTCACTTTCTGCCTTTTATCTCAGACCTTGTCATTCAGAAGTCACAATAGTTTTTCTTTGAGTGTTAGAGAAAATAGATGAACATATTAACTTATCTAATGAAGCCAAATATTTGCAATGACCATTGTCACTATTGACAGATGCACGCCAGTCAAGTAAAAGAAGATATGTCAAATATAGGTCACATAATTGTCTCAGAATATGTTATAAAGAAATTTAGAAAAAAACCCACACATAATCTTAATAGTTATTTAATTTCACATAAATCTGTACAGAAGTTTATTGGTTTCACTATGAAAGATATTCATAAACATATGAAACAGATAAAAAAAAGAAGTCTTTTTTCTCTTATTTTGTCAAGATACACAGAATGTAGAGTGACTAAAAATTGCAGAAGCTAAAGGAAGACATTTCATTGGTCACAAATTGAGATTCATGCAGGCTTCAAAATAGGCCTAAGATTTACAGTTATATGAATTTTTATGTAGATTCCAGAAATGTTTTTTTTTTCTATCAATAAATAACATCAAAATAAATAGACAATCAGTAGTTTTATCTCTTTATTCTGTTGCCAGTTAACTCTTGTGTAACATGGAAAACAATTATTTAATTATTTTTCCATGAATATTATTCTATAAATCTCAGCTGTTAAAAAAAATATATGAACTTTAGACAACTTTGCTTTCAAAACAAAAAAAAAAACAAAAACAAAAACTACATTAATACAGGTTTGCTATCCATGCTCACACAAAGTCAGATGTCATTGTGACCAAGGTCTTGAGTGTATTATTTTGTTCAAGAAATTTACCATGCCACATTATGCATTCTCTTATAATAATTATCTCACTTGTTGGCTATTGTGGCATTTGGGGGCTTCCTTACCTTGCTTGATTCAGCAGTAACAGTGATGAAAGTAATCAGTAAGGAACTCTTAAAAATGCTGACTGAGTCCTATTTAACTCTTACTTTACCACTCTCCTTTTCAGCAGCCACTATCTTCAAGGTCCAGCTCAAAGGGCTACTCAGAGTCCTTGCTGCAGAAGACACATGGCCTGTCCTGGCAGATTGAGCTGAGATTTCTTGTTCCTTGTGGGAACGAGTGGAAAAATCTCCCTTTGAGACACCTACGCAAAGGACTACTCACAATACTTGCTGTAAAAGAAATGTCCTAGCAGTTTGACACAGATTTCTTGTTCAATGTGGGAACAAGTGGAGAAATCTCTCTCTACAAAACTCAAGGAAAGAACTTTGTCAACTCTTTTCCCTGCAAAATACCACTATCTTGCACTCTCTCTTTCAACCACAAATAAAAGCTGTTAAACAGTTATTTTGTACCTTGGGTTTTGTTCATTTCACTCTCACTGCCAAGTGCACACATACACCGACCCACACACAAACAAACAGGGAAAAAAGTTCCTACACTCTCTCAGAAACTGTAACTAAGGTCTGCTTAGCATAGATGCAGTATAAACCATGTGTGCTTGGTGGATTGAGCAGGCATCTGTTATAGGGTTTTGCTAACCACCCTGGCCAATGGGTGTGCTCAGAAATGAGTAATAGTTGGCCATTTCACATCAAAACTCGTGTAAAGTAATTACAATTTATGAGTAAAACCTTTGACTATTCTCAGAATATCCTGCTTGATTCAAAGTTGAATGCTATTATGTTTGATGTGCAAGGTATGATATATGACAGTATGTTTGAGTCTTGGTTCAGATGGTAAAGGAAGTATGTTTGACTGCTTCATTTCCCATATTTTTGTGTTATACAATTCTTTCAAGGCACTCAAAGCATTCTGAAAAATCTGCTCTAAACCTGTTTTCCCTTTAAAAATTAAAATCCTAATTTTGAGCAATTAGTGCAGAACTATCAATCATTGTAAAAATTAGGTTATATATTAGGGGTTTGGGAATACTAAAAAATGTTATCCATAGAAATTAATGCTGACTGCTTCTTTATTTTACATCATCTTGGCTTATAAAAGGTTTCAAAGTAACATTACTTTCAGGTAGATAAGGAAACCAGTAGTCATTAGTACCTCCATTATTATTTCATATATTTTTTGTTTACTAATATCTTCATCTTCTTGTTACTTTTTATCACATCTTGGTCATTTTTGTTTTAACATTTGTATTAAATTATAAATCTTTACATCTTTGCTGTTTTCCCCTTTACATCCCTTTTAAATAAATTTGAGAAATGGAAAAAATATAAAGTTAAAAGAAAAAGCATTATTAGATATGACATACAGAGGAAGGATGGAAAAAATGCTGGAAAAAAAGTAATCAAAACAACAAAAATGAGAATGATCATTGTAGAGTGAGTAGCCATCGTTAAATGTAAATAAATAGTAGAACTGCACAACAAACAAAATTGACAAAATTTGCAATGAACAATACCAAGGCAAAGCAACAGTAATATGGCAAACTAGGTTACAAACTAAGAATTGGGATTGACACACAAGAGCAATTTTGGATAAACGAAGGTAGTGTTCTGATTTCAAGACAATACAGACTGGGACTGAGTCATATAAAATCCCAAATTGGCCTATTGACTAGGAAGGAATCCCAGCATGCATTTGTGTGCTTTTACCTATAAACTGGGGAAGGAAAAGTGTTTTGCAGACATTTCTATCCAGGATTTTCTTTTATGATCCATGTTGAGATTTCCTTCCTTCCAGTTTGTTTTTGACCCCTTTTTATCTTGACTGGATCAACCTTTTGATATTGTAATTTATTTTGCCTCTCACCTGCCTTTAGTGAGCAAGCTTCTTGATCCTGTCTATTGACAGAATACTGTGGCCACTCTTATTTTTGTTGGGTGGACAAGTTCTACAAACATTTTATTTTAGTGTAATGTTTTGTTATTTTTTAGTTTTGCTTTTCAGGTTCATCTAATTTCATGTATTGAAGTTTTATGTATATTTTTGTAAGAAAATTGAAAAAAAAAAAAAAAAAAAAAATGACATTTGGACTATAAAATTTTTTCTCATGAGTGTTTTTGTAGGTTCCCTGTGAACATGTGGTACTGTGGTATATGTTGGATTGAATGGTGATGGAGGAGTTTTTGTGGTGAATGAGCAAATTGTAATGGATGAATGGGTTGTGAATCTGATTAGCTAAGTCTAGGATAGTTAGTGCTCAGCCTTGTGCCAAAATTGTTCATTTTTAGAACAATAAATACATATTCCTATCCAGGTTTGGAATGAAAGATCATCCAAATAGTTTACAGAATAATGACTATACTTCAATTGAGAACTTAAAACAATATCAGCAAAGCTGAAGAGTGTATTGGTTAATTAATGCTATCATCAAAATAACAAAGATGAGGATAGTAATCTGAATAATTTATGAAATAACAAGATTCAGGAAACATTCAAAAGATTAACAATCACACTGTGTTCAAAAAATAACTCAGAAAATAGAATTTTTTTATAGATTAGAATCAGAATTACAGTTTTACATAATTTTAAAAGTGTCATTATTTTTTTTTTCAGAATCATACTAGCCTAACCTTGTAAAAAAAATGCCTAAATTTATTTCCTTGCATGATGATCTCTCAACTCTTGTTCATAGATATGCACATTCATAAATATTTTGATACAGATGAAAATAATTGCGCATACTGATTTATACTGGCATACAAACACATCAGTATTTTGTCCACCCACACATGTTCAGAGAAAAATAAACTTTACTCTCTGCTTGATAAACTGAAAACTCTAAATTCTCACTGTCTTACCCAATTCTCCAACCATTATTACCACATTTTTCCCATAATGCATCTCAGGCATGAATACAACAACAAATAAAAAAAAAAACAGCTAAAGAAACAGAAAATAATGAAAGTAATCTACACAGATAAAAAGAAGAGAAAATTATAAAAATATATATTTAGAAAAGTAAAGTAAAAAAAATGTAATGAATGTTTGGCAACAACAAAATAATTGTTTGCTTGAACACTTTCAAATTGTTATTCACATGAAAGAGAGTGAAAATGAAGAGAAAAAGAAAATACAATGTAAGAATTGATAAAAATAATAGTAATAATGATAGAGATATTGATAATCTACAAAGACTATATTGAATTAGTTACAATAAGAACAGAGATAGATATAGTATAAATAGCAAAACTGTGGGGGGGAGCTATGGTAGTATAAAAGTTATTGGTATGGAACATTGAATTGGAAAACTTCTAAATCCACTTGAAACTGTCTAGGTTCAATTCACACTGATGTCCTTGGAAAAATGAATGAATTTGCTTCTCCATGCACTCTGTCTGTTTCCAGACATCTTGACAAATAGGTCTTTTCACAAATGAAAATAGTGGAGAGAGCACCTGAGCCAACCACTTTCCCATAATTATCTGATATGCCCAAATAACTGAAAGCACCAGAGTGGATTTGGAACTTCTTCTACAACACTCCTCAGGAGTATCTTATTTCATTTATGCACTTCTCACAATTTTTTAATGGGTTTAACACTCAGTCCTTTGATTCTATTTGGTGGTGAGCTTCTAGTTAAGAAGTAAAGAAAATTTGCTAAACAACTTCTAAAAGTCATTGTTCACAATAAACAATTATGAAAAGCTAAAGAAAATATTGTGTTGAAAAACCAGAAAGATGAAGACAGTAATAAAAAGAAATATGAAAATACAGTAGGTGGAGTAATATTTTGATCTAGTATTGTAGGCAGTAAGATTATAGGTTCCATCAAGATAAATGTGAAGAATTAATATGTTCTTAGATAAAATATGTTTTTGAGTTGTACATCTTACAACAAAGAAGCTTTAAGCTAAAGAGTATTTCCTTGTTAGATAATGCTCCTTCATATTCTGCAAAAATAACTATTGCCCACCTTACCAAAAAAAGGTTTCAAAGGCAGAAAATAATGGAATAGCCCCAAGTCTCTTCAAATATTAATCTAACAGAAAACTTGTGATCTATCATTAAAGGAGATGCATTATGAGAATAGAAAAAAATATTCAAGCAAAGGTGATCTCTAGAAAGCAATAAAAACTATTGCAACTGAAGTTAAAGATGAAACTGTAAGAAAAAAATTAAACAGTTAAAAGCCTGGCAAAGATTATAATATGTCAAGGAACCTATATTATTCAGATATATGAGCTAGAAATTCTTATCAAATACAAGATTCTTTCGCAATTATTTATAAATAATAACAAAAATTATGTACATTATTTGGACTACTGTCTGCATATTTGTCGCCATATTTATTACGTTTCAGCCGTTGTGTGCTCCGGCCTTCTTCAGGTGGTTGGAATGTCGAACTGAACCCTTTATTTCGCTCACTGGGGTAGACTGTTCTAGTTCCACGTGCCATGTTTAATGGATGTCAGTTATCAGTTATCTCCTGTTAATTTCCCTCTGAAAGTTCTCCACTGTCTTAAGCGGGTATTGAACTCACTTTCTTTGGGTCCTGTCACTGGATCTAACCAATGCCTTTATTCACTGTGCCTAGTGTCCTTGAAGACATCTGGGTATGCATTTCTGGGTACTATAAACCTAATGTCTTCAGCAACCGTTTTTACCAGTGCTCATATTGCAATTTTGCTGTTATCATTCCATGTTTTTACCATATGGCGACAAAGATGCGGACAATAGTCCCAATAATGTAAATAATGTACATAATACCTCATCTCAGAAATATAGACAGATAACAAAAATTATGTTGTACAGAATTTGCTATAATAAAATTTGATATCTGCCAAAGTTCTATTAGTTCTATCCTTCATGATCTTGGTGACCTTATCTCTTCACCATGTTCTGTTCTTTGTAGTTTTTAATAATTTTTTTCTTTTTGTTATCTCTCATAAACCTTGTTCTGTCATTCATTTACACAAGCTTGCTAGGTTGGTTAAACATTGTTTTCCTCTGTCCCTGTCAGCGATGTGTTGCACCTGGTGTTATCATTCATACTGATAGATGAGCTGCTTATAATGGGTTAGCTGCGCTTGGGTTTCAGCATTCAGTTGTCAACCATAATCACAATTTTCTTAACCCAATGACGTAGGCCAAACTAATCATGTAGAAACATATTGGGCAAGAATCAAGAAACGCCTAAAGAGAATTGATGGTTCAAAAGTTGATATGAAATGATCACACCTGGATGCGGCAATTTATAGGAATTTTTTAAGTTTAAGGCTAATAATATTTGGGAGAATATAAACATTTTTTTTTAAACATATACCATTGCAATACACATTTTAAATATATTACTATACTTGGTTTTAAATTAATTCTGTCACATGAATGCACTCAAATTTTTAGAGGCAGTGCGTCTAGCAAAATTCCAAATTTTTTCTGTTTCTTAATACTTTACTTGGAAGACTTCTTTTGCAATCCAAATGTAACTTCAGATTTCAGTGTCACAGTTTCCGTCCACTGTTAGAACACTTCCCAGATATTTAAATTGTTGTACTTGTTTTATTTTGGTATCTTTTAAATTATTTTTGTATACCTTGATATACATTTATATTTGCTGAATACTTACAGAAACCAAACGGTAGATTGGAACAAAATTAGTCTGTGAGTAATGCATTTTATCAATGGTGAAAATGACATGTATGATATATGTTTGAAAGAGCCTTACAAAGCTGTTAACCCATGTTCCTTGTTGGTGAAATCACATAGCCAATGGTAATGACTATATAGAAAAATAGTGCTTTGCAGGCTAAAATTCAATGGTTCTATTGTGCTATCTATATCTATTGCAATTTTCCTGGAAATAAATAAGAAGCATTACTTCCAGAGTGTCCCTAATATATAAAAATGGATTTATTGATGTTCTTTTGGAGTTTGTTTATTTGTGTTCTTTTGTATCCAGTTGATTCTTCTAAGTTATACAGAGTGTTTCTTATTTGACACACCAAGACCTTTCTTTTGTATCCAGCTGATTCTTCTAAGTTATACAGAGTTTCTTATTTGACACACCAAGACCTTTCTTTTAATACCTGTTGTATTGTTACCATTCTAAATGACATCCAAGTTTTACAGTTCACACTTTGAAGGGAACATCATGAAAATGAGCCTATTTTAAAGGTGCTATGCAGCCAAGTAACTAAGTGTAAATATCTAAATATTCCAGAGAAGACTAGAATTTAATTACCTGCTGAGAGTAATCAATTAATCTTAGACCTTTACCGTCTGTGTATTTCTAAAGTAAACAAAAGCAAAAGATCTAAGAGGTGAAAAATTATTATTGTCTAATGCCCAACCAGAATGATTGTCAGGCCAGTTGAAATTTGCCACAAACAGAGAAACAGCTATTATAATAGATGGAGTGAAAATAATACTATGGTGGTGGTGAGAAGAATGGAAAAATGAGAAAGACAAAAAAAAGATATTTAAAAAAATGAAATTATCATTACAGTCTAAAACAAAGGAATCAGAATCAATTATGTCAAGCAAAATAGACAAAAGCTAGAAAATCATCAAATGTCATCTCTCTAGAGAAATACATGGGTGTCCATAAAGTTCGTGTGCACTTTAAAAAATTATACCTTTATGTGTATTTGTGATAGAAATAATCTGTAATAAATGTTATAAAGTTTAATGTACCTAGTTTTAAGTATAGCTAAAATAACTAATGTGATTTCAGGCATTACTGTAAATCAGTTGGGAAATGTTTTCTGTGAACTGCAAAATTGTATTACCCTTTGTATTGCTAATGATGGAGGACATGTGGAAACTTAAATAAAATTTCAATAAAACCTTAAAAAATATAGATTTACTTCTTTCTAATCCTTTTTACAAATTATTTCTATCGCAAATACAAATAAAGTTATAAATTTTTTAAAGTGCACACAAACTTAATGGATACCCTGTATATGAGAATGTAACTCAAATGCAATAAGTTGGATCAAAGTAGGCATCTGTTTATCTCGCAGGATAATGTTAGCACCTTGTTTAGTCAAAATTTAGTCCTTTTCTACTTTTACTGGGTGGCGAAACTGGTAACCTCACCAGGGTGCAGATCTTGGCTATGATATAAGGAGACTGTGCATTGCCCAGACTATATGGCCACCTTCTCAGCTGTACCAACAAGATCCAAAGTAATATGGTTGCAAGGCAGAAAACATTTAAAATCAGGGTTTTTCTTGCACTAGATGGACTGCCTTTCAGGGCTGATGAGTTCCATCTACCTGAAGCAACTGGTTATGAGGTTAAGAATGTTGGATCAAATATAATACAGGAACTATGAAAATGGGTTTGGTTTAACCATATCAGCAAATTTTTAATTCACTCCAAGCAAGGCAATAATGTCACTAAGATGCAAAGGTCTACAGGGAGTGAAAGAGAATGAGAAGACTTAAAAGAAATCAGAAACCCAATCCTAAACAGGAAACAAGGGGTAAACCGCTACTCCTTTTCAAAAGACCTGATTGGAGTGTGAACCAGACAATAGGAGAACCTTTTTATTCCTACTGAGGGAAAAAAGTAAATAAAATTTCAGAGTTTAGGTGGAGACATTAGAAGTATAGAGTTGAAGTAGACTTCAGATGCATATTTTTAAAAAGTATGGCTGAATCTTATTTTGCTGTAAACTTTGTCATGGTTTAGTGGTTTAAAGCATATCTGGTATGAAGGTGGTTTACTCAATACCAGGTCCATGCAGGCTCAAACCCAATTGAAAAGTACATTTTCCCTACCAAGTCCCTCAAACATCTAGACCAATAGATATCAATTACACCAGCCCACAATAACAAATAAAATAGAAACTGTCCATGAAAACAAAAAGGAGAAAAGACTATTGGATTTAGAATTCCTGACCAGTCACTTCAGTCAATATATAAAAAAATAATTTAACTTAGTTGTGAACAAGTCTGTTAACACAAAGACATGGCTGTTTCACTGACACACAGTGTGTATGTATGTAACTGTATGAAAATCAATAATAAGAGAAAACTCATGCAATGAAACATTATGAATGATAATAATAAAAAAAAAAAAATTAAATGAACAAATGCAGCAGCAATAAGGAAAGGAAAATACTAAAATGAAGATGCAAACTATTCAAATAAATAATCAGCAGCTGTAATTAAATCTGGAAGAATGACTTAAAGATCAGTGTTTGTTTTTAGATGCACAACTGATCAGCCAGTGCAAATATGAAGAGCAATAACTAAAACACAAACAGCGGAGAATACTCCAGTAATGCCATGTTGTTTTTGATATTGCCAATATCTTTATATGTTTGCTGCCTCAGCAACAGCATTCTTGCCAAGCTCTTCCTTCCCAAGGTAGAAATTTGACAATGCAGCACATACTGATTTCTTTTAAACTGAAAGCAATATGCTTAAAGAAATAGAAATAAAATTTTGAAGAGATTAAGAATGAAAACAGCAGCAGATTGGTGGTGGGGGTCTGTAATTCTGTATGCCAAAAGAGTTTACAAATGATGACGTATTATAATCTTTTTGTGTATGAGCATGGAATCATTCAAGAATAAATGTTGTTTGAAAGATGATGCCATTATCACCATTACCTCAGTTATGCAGGCAGCACGATATCAGATTTTATTATGCAAGTCAATGTTTTTACAATAAAATTGGTATTAAGTTATCTGTCTGAAAATTGCTGACCAAAGAGTTTGCATATTTACTACTAGTACCATTTTATATTTGAACCAGGTAAACACCAGGATTTTGAATATTAATTTTAAACCGTCCTGGGTATGATGATAAACTACATCCATGTCCTGGGTAAGACGATAAACTATGTCCAACAGCAAGGCCTCTGATCAAGAGGTTTTGAAGAGCGTGAAACCACATCTTAATTGCAGGTGTTCCTAGGTCTGCCTTGATCTGGGGTGGTAGCACCTGTTAGGGTTCCAGCTATGAACAAATAGTTAACCCCAAAACTGGGCTAAAAAACACTATGGAAGTGTAAAAATAGGTTTTAATAGCAGAAATACTTTGTAAAAAATTATTTCCATCAATAAATTTTGAAGAAAAAAAACTATTACCAGCAATATATTTTGGGAAAAAAAATATTACCAGCAATATGTTTTTGGAAAATTACCAACAATAGATTTTTCAGGAAAAAAATATTACCAGCAATAGATTTTTCAGGAAAAAAATATTACCAGCAATAGATTTTTCAGGAAAAAAATATTACCAGCAATAGATTTTTCAGGAAAAAAATATTACCAGCAATAGATTTTTCAGGAAAAAAATATTACCAGCAATAGATTTTTGAAAAAAAAAATATTACCAGCAATAGATTTGTGAAAAAAAAAAAAAATATTACCAGTAACACATTTTTGAAAAAAAAAAAAAAATTATTACCACAAATAGATTTTTGACAAAACAAAATATTACCAGTAATAAAATTTTTGTCAGCATTAAATAACCCATTGACATTGATATGCCATAAAACAAAATAAACCAAACTATCGCTATGAATCTATTTCAAAATTTTGTTAGCATTAAATGATTGACTGAGGTAGATATGCCATAAAACAAAACAACCAACCAATTTTAAAAATGCATAGACAGACTTTTCCTGGATTGATTGATTGATGATTGACAAATCATGGCTTTTGCCAATTCTTTTTTTTGTTGTTGCTAGATTGTGCTACTTAGAACAAACCGTTTGTGTACAGATAGAAAATGAATTGCACAAAAATAGAAAGCAGTACAAGACAAGGATGAATCTTACCAGATTTATTTAGCCTATATATGAAGGCAATCTGAAAAAAACTAGAAGTCCTACTGGGATTTATTTTTGGTGGGCACAATCTTAACAACATAAAATATGCAGATGACACAATGTTGATGACAGAAACAAAACTGCAGAAACTCCAAGACAGTTCAGTAAAGAAAAGCAGGAAGAAAGGATTAATTATCAATTTTAAGAAGATGGAATCGAGATGAGGTCTTACAATTACTTACATTATTCGAAATGTTAACCTCAACTTCATTGCCATATTCACAATGTTTTGGTTGTTGTACGCTCTGGCCTTCTTCAGGTGATTGGGATTTTGAATCAAACCCTTTATTTCATCCACCGGGGTAGATTGTTCTAGTTCTATGTGTCATGGAAGCAATAAAAACATTGCTAAGCTGCTATGTAATATCAATCTCCTAGTGAATGCTGGAAATTTTCTCACAGATGAAGAGGAAATTTAGGCAACAGAGATTTGGTTCTACAGAAGGATGCTGAGAATACTATGGACTGAGCATATTAACAATGTGGAAGTTTTAAGGAAAATGGAAACAAAAAGTCCACTTAGAATCAGACAGTTGAAACTTCTGGGACAGATAATATGGAAAGAGGGTTTGGTGAATTTGACACTCATAGGACATATTGAAGGTAAGATGAGCAGAGGGAAACAGAAAATAACCTACCTAATAAGCTTGTGTAAATGGATGGCAGTACAGAGAGTAAGTGGGATCATAAAAAGACTAATACAGTTAAGAGCTACAAAGGATAGAATTCCCATGATTTCCTACATTCTAATGGGATACAACACATAAAAAAGAATTACAATAACACTTCAAGATCTGTATGAATACTTATAGTATTTCTTTTATTTGATATTCTATTGATATCTATTTTTTATAATATTTCTTCTATATTAAAAAAAACACTTGAAACAAACTCAAAAATAGCTTATCCCAGAACGAAGCTAAAATGATCAGTAAAATACAATACAGCCAATCAGAAACAGCCAATCAGCAATAACGCTGATTGGCTGTTTCTGTTATTGTGTTCAGGTTATGTGTAGCCATGTCACAACTGCTTCATTAAACAGGGATTTGAATCCCACGTAATGTTCTTCAATTTGCTTTTATTTCAGTGCATTTGGAGTTGAGTAAGAAAAACAGAAATAAGGCTGAAATCAATAATTTCAGTTATGCTACATTAAAAAATAAATTAAAAGTAAACTGCATCAATCAAGCAGTAGTTAATTCAATCAAGGTATGAGTCAAGAACAGCAGCAACTCAAACTATTGCAAAACAAACTCAACTTTAAGAGTTTAAACAAATCTTATGTTTTGCTTAATCAATTCTTTCACTACTGTATACAACATTAGTCATTAAAGATTCCACTAAAGTTTAGCGGGATCTTTTGATTGTCTGACATCTTTAGTAAAATTAACAGTGTGGCCATATTTAGTACAAGCCAAATAAAAATATCTTTTTTTTTTTAAGTGTTTTACCCCAAGCAAGGCAGGAAGCCACTAGGACGCAAGGGGTTACAGAAGATTTGGAGCAAGATCAGATAGGAGTGATAGAGGAAAGGATGAGGAGAAGGATAGTGGATAGATCAAGGCAACTGGAGATGTCGATTGACATTACATTTGAATAGTTGGAGATTATAGCTCTCAGGGAAATTGGAATAGGGAAGGGAGTTCCACAGGTGAGAGGTACAAGACATGAAGCTATTGGAGTAGAAGAGACGGCTACATTTAATAGTTTCGACAGTGAAAGGGTGAGAGCGAGATGCCAGCCTCGTAGTGCGTTTGAATTCATGAAGTCTTGGAACCAGTGAATGCAGCTCCTCAGAGCAATTACCATGAAAGTATTTGTAAAAAAGACAGAGAGAGGCGACGGCGCGTGTGTGGGAGAGTGACTATAGACCAGATGCCAGAACAGGGCCAATTATCTGCATGTAGAATTTCTTTAGCAACTCACTAAGAAATGTTAATGATTCCTACATTCAGTTGTACAGCTGTTTTTTTTCAATTATTCATCAGCCCTACAGACGTTCATTTCTTATTTTCATCTTTAATGCTAGTAATTGTTAAAATTAAAACTAATTTTCCTAAGTTGCTGAAAATAAACATTACTGCACATTCTATTGGTTGCTTCATTTTAAAAGTGTTGCCAATTGATTTCATAATAAGAATAAAATTGCTCAATTTGAGTGAATGAACTTAATTTTTAAATTAGACTAGATAAAGCTACAGATGATATTAAAAAGTATTAAAAAATGTGAAAGTAAAGGTTTTATATTGAACATATCCTACAATGTCATATTTTCTCATGACAATAATTCTCTTGGGTAGGGAGACTAAACTTTGGCCAATGAGTCAATCAAAGAATTAAACTCAAAAAGGAAATCAAATAAATTATCTTTGCCATATGAACAAAAAAAAATTCTCTTTAAGAAAAGTCAATTTTAAAAATTTATTACATTTCTACAATTAACAGAGGAAAATTTCTCTTAAGGCATTAAAAGCAAAATAAGTTAAAAGTGTCCACAATGGATTCAATTTAAATTTCTTTGCTTAAATCAATTCTGAGTGCTAAAAACCAATAAATGCTTTTTGCATGATTAAAAGAAAATTACTGATTTTTCATGCTTTGTTGTAATATTTTATTTTTTATGTATTATACAAGAGTCAACTGTTACCTTCCCTACATATTCCCATAAATTGTGCCTTTTACTCTGTAACCCTCTACCTCGATTGGATCTTGGGCCTTGAACATCACTGTAAAAAAAATATGTGCAACATAAAAATGAGTGCATGTGTCTATACATGTATATACAAAATCTGTCTGAAACATGTTGAATTATTTTGAATATCCTAAGAACCAGATGTGTGATCTTGATGTAACTTGGCAAACAATCAGTGGGGACCTTACTGCGTATGTGCAAACAGAGACTTTCCTATGGTGTTATTCAGCTATTAGTAAGATGCCACTGAGTGAGCTTGCATACTGTGTGACCCTCACATTCACAACAACCAATTGAGTAACATTATTTCCATATTATGTAGGGTGCTTGTGGAAAATCATTGTATCAACCAAATTTTTCAGCTTCCCAACAATCCAGATTTGTCTCTTTGTAACTTATTTTTCCCCAATGCTAACACTGCCATTGAAATGCTATGAACAAGATTAATGGTAATAGTGAAATTCACCGCTTCCATACAGGAAACATTTAGCAGTCATTGATCAAATAGTGTTATTGTTGGTTGAAATTTATAAAACTTTTTAACAGTTCTTTAAGGAATTAAACTTACAGTTATATCTATTTCTAATACTGATGAGACTTTCCTTACACACCTTTTGCTTTAGTAGTGAGAAAAGTTAACAGCTTGATTTTATCATTATTTTCTCTTCTAGTATTACATGTATTACATGTATTACCCATTTTTGTTGTTGTCGATTTTAGAAATGTTCAAGTGATGTGGTTTTTGTTATTTGTTAATGATCTTTGCAATTTTGTAGCATCAGTCTATAAGATCTGAGGAAGGATTATCTTTAAGATTTAAAGGATTCATTCACCTGAAACCATTTTTAATCCTTGTTCTGAGAAAATAGTTGTATGTAGATGATAGATTTTACATTTCTGAACAAGATGGAAGACATATGAGTTTAGATATAACAAAGCTACTTAAGAACATAACTAGTTTCCAGGTCAACATTGATTTTCTAATGTCTTATGGTGCTGGACAAAAGTACTCCAGGCACAACCTATCCTATGTTCAATTTATCATAATTGATCCAAACACCAAGATACCTGAAGTGTTTGGAATATCAATTTCACATTCTGAATTTTTATGATGGATTTAGTGTTGGTGCCATTACTACTCCCATTCAAAGTCATGGTTTCTGCTTTGGAAGGGTTTATCTGAAGTCCTACTTCTTAAAAACAAACACTTAGAATAGGATACTGATTTTTGTAAGGATTATTCTTATACCAATTATGAATACCTATGTTAACATCATAGCATTCCCCCAACATTGGCACAAACTAAGAAAAAAAAAAAAAAAAAAAGCAAGAATATCAACTTCTATTTTTAGATTCATTTGGAATGTGGCATATTTAAGTACTTTAGACCGATTTATTTACATTTGCACTTGTACACATGCAGAGCATTGTTATAAATGTGCATATGGTAGTATGAGAGAACAAATGAAACAAGTACTGCTGATAAGGCAAAAAGAAAAGAAGCTGAGCATTAAGATAAAATTCTTTGTATTGCTGATATAAAGGATCAAAGCAGAATGTCTCTTTGTGGGTGAGGGAAGTGACTTGGAGGATAGGGAGAGTCAGTAGGGCCTTGAGTTAATGCAAGTGCTGGGTTAGTTGATTGTCACTTGTGGTGACACTGACAGTTTACTTGCTGGTCTGTGACTGCTGACAGTGTTGTGAGTGGCATTCTTAAGAAAAGACAGTGTGGATCATTATTTTTTCTTGTGCTTTAGCTTTAGCAGCAATGTTCAAGATTGGCTCCTTTTAAATTTTTTTTTTGCGGGGGGGGGATTTTTTGTAAGCTGGATATGATGCTTGGAACCCCTGCATAGATACTGGCTTTTTTATTTTTGCTTTCTTAATGCTCATATCTGGATGACAGGTTTTGATGCAGATTGGATCAGAAAGAGATTTAATTTGAAGCAGGGTATGGCACCATAGTCTAGGAAAAGATTAAACAGATCAGGAGTCTCATTGTCTCATTGATGTACTCTTGACGGGATTTGAAATGATTCATTGTTTTTTTTTGTTTTCACCAGACATATGACTTTGTTGATTGATACAGTTCCTCTATCAGATCAAAGCAGTCCGTTTAATCAGAGCCTGAAAAATGCTTTCTGATGGATAAGAAAAGGAAGTTACTACTGATGTGATCATATGTTGCTGAGAGATCAAACATAGCAGGTGTACAACTTTCTATTTGATAAGTATGCTATTTTGTGTGGTTGTTTGATGACAAATATGCCATTATCGCATACCTTACCAGAACAAAAACCAAATTGGGTTGTTAGAAGCCGACTTTCATAGAATGGCGAGATTCTAGTCAGTAAAATATTCATCACTATTTTTTATAATAGAGCCAATATCTCTGTACATGTGAGAATTTCAAATCTTTTTCATTCTAGACTTTCTTCATAAAATTGAGAAATTTAATTTTGAATTTAAGGACAGAGGCAAAACTTCAGCCTCAATGTCAAGTGAAGCTTTATTATTTTTTTTTATCAATTTCTCAATTTCCTTGTTACTAAGTTCATTGTTATTTCCATCTTGAGATAGACTTTGAATATATTCTGGTGTATTTTCTATTTCCACTGACATTTTCAGATTGATAGGGGTCAGGATTGAAGAGAATACAGTGAAGCATGGTGAGAAATTTTGCAGACTCTTTTGAATAGTCAAAATGGATTTTGGGATAAATTTGAAGGGGACCAAAACATAGTCTTAGGTAGGCTATTTTATAATAAATGGCTGGATATATTTCGGACACAGATTGTATGCATTTACACTTCTGTTTCAAGAAAGTTTGGGATAATTTTAAAAAGCACAAAATGTTAGCTTTGACAATTTTTTTTTTTAAATTCAAATTTGCAGTTTTAATATATACATAGAAAATTTTAACAATTATAAAAAGATAAAAAACTTTATCAAATGTTTTCCAGTATAAGTAAATATTTTTTTTTATATGTCTATTTGTCATTGTCACAACTCCATAGCAAATGTATTGAAAATATAGTTCTTAAAGTACAGTGAAAATTTTAACATTTGTCAGAAATAGCAGGCTTTCTCCTGCTTGATGAATTTCCTATAATATTACATATTACAAAAGGGACTGAAATGCAACTGACATCTTTCAACAACTGTCTATATTTCTGAAATGAGGTATTATAACTATTTACATTGTTTGGACTGTTGTCCTTATCTTTATTTCCATATTCACAATGTTTTGGCCATGGACTAAATAAAAGGTTCAGTTCAAAATTCCAAGAAATATCATCTGAAGAAGGCCAGAGCATACAATGGCTGAAACATTGTGAATAAGGCAATAAAGAGAAACAGTTCAAACAATGTAAATAGTGTCAACAGACATCTTTCAAGTTTACCTTTTTTCTCTTCCTGAGTACATATCAGTACTGGACTTATCTATAAGATAAATAAGCTATATGAGCTTGTAGCTTAAGGCCACACTCCCTTGGGGGCCTCACTATTTTTTTTAAATACATTTTTATTTTGTTATTATCTTAACATTTTGTAACTAATTCAATTTTGTAATCATTAATAAATGATAATTATTTAAAAAAATTTTACCCCAAATTTTTTTTATAGAGAAGGGCCTCACATTTCATATAGCTTAGGACCTCAGTAGGTGAAAATCTGACAGAGTTAAATCTATTATTGTTAGATCCAACATAAGAAAAAAACTTCTTGAAGTGGCTCAGTGAAGAAGGTTAACAATTCAGTTGTTAATATTAAACTGGTGGGATCTCGTTAACAAAAAAATCACCTCAAAGAAATTTTTAAAATTTTTCATAGAAGGAAGTAACTTTTCAAACCAAACAAAAGCCTTTGATATTTATACTTCTTGATTATTATGGAATTTGAAAAAATATATTCACTCAGAAGGTGTTACTCTCACACAGGTATTGCTTTTGATTATAACACTAAAGTATAGGAAGAAGACTCAAACATACAAAAGTTGAAATATTTTTCCTAAAGTTAAAAAGATCAAAATTCAGAACATCTTTTAACTTGCCAAGGTGGAAATTACTCTGGCACTTATTCAAAGTTTCTGAGACAGAATATCAGCATAAGCTGCCAAAATAATCCTAGGTATTTTTTGGTCTGTGTCAATGTGGCCCCATGTCTCCTGCTAAACAAAGTCAAACATCTTTTGTTAAATCAAAGAACAAAGATCATAATTTAAAAATTGAATTCATCGAGTACGAGGGCAATAATCTAACTGTTAATCTAACTGTATGAGGGCAATAATCTAACTGCTAATCTAACTGTACGAGGGCAATAATCTAACTGCTAATCTAACTGTATGAGGACAATAATCTAACTGCTAATCTAACTGTACGAGGGCAATAATCTAACTGCTAATCTAACTGTACGAGGGCAATAATCTAACTGTTAATCTAATTGTACGAGGGCAATAATCTAACTGTTTAGAAACTTTTTAACCTTATTGCCTTCTTAAATTTTTGCTATTTTACTAACAGGAGCAGTAGAGATTCTATTGTCTGTTTTTGGATTTTAGGAGTGGAATAAAGTCTGTCATATTTTAATAATACAGAAAATAAAAGACATCATATTATGTACATTTATAGTGTCTTATCTATTTGTCATCTTATCTAAGTTTCTTGGAAATATACTTTGACATTCCATTTTAAGAATTTGAAAAGATGATGTTTATAAAACTATTTTCATGACAATGGAATAAAATCAAGTCTTTTGTCTGAAATGTTTCTATTTTTATAACTAATGTGAAATTATCCTGTTCTAAGCAGGATTCCATTATGTATATATTCTCTCTCTTATAACAAATACAAGATAGGCTTGAAGTATGAGAAAGAGAAACAGTAGTAGGGACAGAGAGAGATAGACATGAGAAGAGTGTGAAAGAAAAAGAATAAAGGGAATGAGAAAGAGAAAAGCAGACAAGGAAGGAGAGAGAAAAAAAGGGAATGAACAGTCCTTTTGGGCAAATGATCACATGACTTTTCTTCTGGTTTAATAAACAAAGAGATGTGGTTAATAATAAAGATACTTGAGACATGGAGGAAAAGCAAAGAAATCTAGTGTCAGAAAGTAAATTACTTTTTTTTAAATGATCAAATAAAGAGAAACTTATTTTTTTATGCTCTACATCATCAATAATAAAATAAGAAGAGAACTATAAGAAAAGAAAACACTGAATGCAAAGTAAAATATGTGCATTTAGAAGATCTAAATTGTGATGTAAGAGAATTTCTTGTGTGTGTGTGTGTGTGTGTGTGTGTGTATATATATATATATCTTAAGTCATCTAAAGATCATGTGAGCATGAAACTCAGGCTACAACTAGGGCCATCCTTTCATAGGATTTAAGCCTTTATACCTCTGTCTAGGCATCTCAGCTTCTCACACTTTACTGAGTAGGTAGGTTTGCCTTTAGGCCTTTTATTTTCTTTTTTCAGTATTGTGTTTGTTTGAAACTTTATCTAGATAAGAGTTTTAGATTTTCACAAGTTGTCCATTGACTTCATCAACATTTTTTTTTTGTTTTTCATATTTATATAGATACTGTCTCATAAAAAATACATATGCCAGGGTCAGAGGTATAAACAGGCAAGGCAACTGTTCAAAAGATATTGGGCAGCCAAAAATTATCACTTTGTGAGCAATAGGTTTCCAACAAGTACAAGCCAACAAAAAGGCTATTGTGGTATTGTAGATAGCTTTAAACAAAATGAATGAAGAACTGCATCACAATATTGATTTTTGTTGCATATCAAATTGTGTAGCCCCAGGCCAATCAGAATACATGTGATAATCAATGCCTGTTGAAAACATCCTCAATGAACATTCAAAAAGGTTACTTGACTTGCTTTCATCTGATTACGATGAATGGCAGGGTACATGTGTACCGTTATGCTGGGGAGGTGATGGCACCAAATTATGCTTGTGGAGACAGTGTACAACATTCTGCAGGGAAACATTGCGTCAAAACTTTCACATAGAAGGTACTTTGTAATGTATTATCTATTTTAACATCATTGAAGGCGAAATATATTCTTTCACTATGATAAAAATATCACCTTCCAGCAGAACAATGTATGCAGTCAAACTGCATGAATTATATGGAAATGGTTTTAGAAACTTGAAGAAAATTTCACTGTGTTTCCCTGGTCACCAAACATTTCAGATTACAATCTCATTTACGGAATATTTTAAAACAAAGTTTTTGTAAATTTTCTACCAAATAGAAAGATTCTGTGCACACAGGTTCACGAATGCTGCTTTAATTTTTTGTTTGTTCTTTTGCTTCATTATTTATTTGATTAATTGTTCCTACCTGAATACATGTACTTGAATTGCATGTGCTCTTAGTTAATTTGACACTTAACATCTCTGACTAAAGTTTGAAATTTTATTAACTAATTTTTTCCCTTTTTTTAATAAGAGTAGATAGGTTAGCCTATCACTTGGTTCAAACTTCTTTCCCATCTTTTGAACAGGAGTAGAGGTTTATCCCTTGTTTCCTGTTTAGGATTGGATTTCTGGTTTCTTCTAAAGTTTTTTTATTCACTTTCTTTCCAAGTAACCTCTTGTATCTTAGTGGCATTATCACCTTGCTTGGAGTGAAATGGTTAAAAAATTTAAATAAATGAAGAAAAAAAAGCTACTAGAGAAAACATTCAGAGTTTTTGTAGTTAAAGTCCATACCTGATTGAATAAGAAATCTTGGAACATATAAAGGCCAATACCTTTTTAGTTAGGTAATTTCAACGTTTTGATGCTTCAGTATATATATATATATATATATATATATATATATATATATATATATATATATATATATATATATAGGATTAATACAAATATAAAATTTGTCACTTAGCTGATTGATGGTATCCTCAGCATCCTGACACTAGAGTTTTGTAGACGGACCCTCCAGCAATCGTTCAGTTTACTATAGATATATGCACACACATAATTTTTAGCTTGGACTATTATGAAGTCATAACAGGAAGAATGAGCATATCTTCTAATATATATATATATATATATATATACACACACACACACTTTGGTCACCTCAGTTCATCAGGTTTGGAAAACATTCTTTATTTTATCATATTCATGGAAGTAATACATTTCCTTTTCTTTCAGAACAACAAAACATTATTACATCTCTGAAAGTGACCTTACTTTTGGTAAATATTTTTCTCTATGAATTTCATAGAGGGTCCAATGTATGTATTGCTGTAAAATCATCCCAAGAACTTATACAAAAATGCAGTGAATGAATGAAATTGCAGACAATGGTTTTCCTGCTTCAAAAATGATGGTTACAGATAAAAGGAAGATCCAAGAGAAGGTCATCCAAATAAACTTTGGAGGAACTAAAAGCTACAGTTGCAACAAAATCTTGCAGTTATGGTGGGAGAACTTAGCAAACAATTCCATGCCAGCCATATAGCTGTTTGGGATAATTTGAAGAAGGTAGAAAAAGTGTCAAGAGTTGGAAATGGGTCCCACATAATCTGCTTGTGGAAAATTGCAATATGCTGATTTTCATTGAATTTCCAACAAGTCTGGATGATTTTTTGGACAGAAATGTTACTGTAGATGAGAAAAGGATTCTTTATTGCATTATTAAGTGCTGTTGTCAGTAGTAGCTTAGTCAGGGTGATAGAACTATGGCTTAAGTTTGGTAAGATATGCAAAGAATCATCCATTACAACCTTTTAAACAATAACCAAACAATAACAACAAAAGTATACTGCTAACAAATTTGGCATTTGAAAACCGTTTTGAATGGGAAAATGTCCATCTTTAGAGGAGAGAATAGGTGTCACTCTTCATCACAATAATAGACATCCTTATATCAGTTAAGTGAACAAAATCCCATAGAGGCAATTAACAGCTAGGAAAAAATGATTCATCCATCATATTCTTGTGACTATGCTCTAACTGATTCATTTATTTAGGAATTTGCAAGACTATTTTGATGGACAAAGATTCACTCCAAGAGAAGAGGTTGAAAATTGGTTAGTCTCCTTTTTTAGGTCAACATAGAAAGAATTTTACAAATCAGATATTGTCAATCTGTTTGGAATAAGGCTATCGAAAGTGAAGGAAAATATATCAATTATTGTATTTTTGGATATGTATCTTTAATATTGCATCTTTGAATATGTATTTTTAATTCAGTCACTTTCTCCCCGATATGGCGTGGCTCCCCTTTGTCTTTTCTAAAAATATTTTCTTAGCAACTGCTCTGATGAGATATTTTTCCCTGGTGCCCCGATTACATGAATTTATACATGCCACAAGATTGGTAACTTGGTCCGATCATATTATTATTGAAATAGCTAATGCAGCTGCCACTTCTACTCCAACAGTTTTTCTTGTGCTTCCTGCTTGTGGAAATTCTTTCTGTTTACTTGCTTCCCTGATAACTATGATCTTCAAAAATTTAAATGCAGCATCAATTGCCATCTTCTGTCTTGAATCCTGTTCATCTTTCATCTTTTCTTTCAATCCTCCCTATTCTCAGTCTTCTCTTTCACTTTTACTCCCTGTAACCCCTGTATACTAGTGACATCCCTGCCTCACTTGGGGGTGAAATGATTAAAAAAAAAAAAAAATTGCTCTAATATTTATGTTTCCAAATAAATTGAATCATTAAACAGAACTTATTGCAACCTGAATATTTATACTCTTTACTTTGATATGGGGGGTGTTAAAGTTGTTTTTCAGAATAATAAAAATAATAATGATGGTAATTTTTGTCAGTATTTCTTTACATGAGGTATTATTGTTTTGCTATTGAGATCAACATGATCATCTTGGTTGTAATATTCATAACATTTTGACTGTTGTACTCTATAACCTTTTTCAGGTGTGTTGTCATACTTGGTAATGGAAATGTAGAAGGAGAACAATCCATCTTTATGGACTGATTCCAAGAAGGTTACTGAGTATAAAGACAGACACCTGAAGAAGGAAGGAGGGTACAATGGCTGAAACGTTATAAGTATAGCAACCAAGATGGTCCAAATAGCAAAGCATATGATAATGATGAAAATATTGATAAATGACAATATCAATAAAGAAGATCAAGTGTTTTTGGTATTTTATTAACCATCAATCCAAACAAACAATTTTAGGCAGGAAATTAGAGATTGTAGATTATCAAAAAATTATAAAAAACCTTTCATTTATATAGAATGTTTTTTAAAGATGTCAGATTATCATTATACTGATATGATAATGACAATAAGAGGACACTAACAGCCTAATGGTTACAAGACCTGAAGAAATAATTACAAAAAAACAACATGTCACAAAGATCCTAAAAACTCTAGTTATTCTTTAAATAGCTTGCATCCTAAGAAAAATAAAGAGATTTATAACTATTGAATCTTTCAAATTGAAATGGCTTATCACCCACCTACTTAGCTAAAGATTTAAATAGCAAAGTGGACTGGGTTCTTTGACCTTGATAGCAACCAGTCTAGAAGAACTCTGAATTCAATACTGAAGACAAATGGAAATCATTCTACTAAAACAATCATAATGTTCAGTTTCATAACCATGAGTCCTATAACTCATTAGGGTCATGGGGAACTGCACACACTGCAGACACAGGAGCAGTGGTGTGTCTTGGGCAAGATAGCCTGACAGAATCCAACCCACTCCAGGCTAGCTTGAATTCAGAATTTTTCTTCTCCTAGACTGGTTGCCAACCAAGGCTACAGGACCCAGTCTGTTCTGCTAGTTAGAAGGAGAAGAGATGGATTCCTACCATATTAGCATGTAAGTGAGTGTAATGAACTCGACTGGAATTTAAACTTGGCTGATCGATTTCTCAATCAAAGCTGCTATCTATTACTCCACCATGATTCATGTACAGTTAGAAAAAAAAGAAACCGTGGAGAACCATGATCACCTTCTTCTTGAAGGGACAGGTCACTTAAAAAAATGTTAAAGTAAATAGCAATAGTAATTTTATATTATGATCTTACATGTTAATGCATTAGAAATAATCATAAATGATATTTTAAGAAAGATAACATTTGAACATCAGAAAATGCAGAAACATACATGCAAGAAATTTATCCATACATAAATCAGACAATTGATATCTGGCAAAAATATTAAAGAGCTACTTAGGTAACCAAGAACCTTTATGTGAAATAATAATAGTTATGAGAATGGATCAATAAATCAGTAGTGTGACACAGCTATTAGCTGAATTTTGATCTGGAATGTTCATTGTATAATGTTTGAATTATGTCATTAACATGTTGACCAAGAGAGGTCAATTACAAAATCTGACTTCAAATGCCAACTTAGGCAATAACAAATTTTTATGAGTTGATTTATAGCTTCAACTGACATCTTAACATTGCTTCCACACTAAAAGTATTATTGTGGTTAAGTTTTTTGTTGGCACCACAAGTGAAAATGTATCAGAAAATGCTAAGCACAAGATAACAAATGGCTGGCAGTTTTCATTATGATGTTGATTAATTATCTTGTAGTTGGTAGTCAATGTGTTATACTTAAAAATGAAATATTTGTATAAAATAATGACTTTTTAACCTACAGACTTATTGACGAACCTGTGAAAATATTACTGTGCCAACTGATGAATACATGAGTGTGGATATCTCTTGCATAACGTTGCATTTTATTTCATTTTAGACTTTATCTATTACTGTCAGCTAGTGTGTGCATGTGGGGCACTGTGGCCCTCGTCGGACCATAGACCCTACATTCTTGAGTGCGATTTAAAAGAGTGAACTCCTCTCTGGGATGAATGTCTATTTATCTGCCTGTTATATGGTTTTTCCCACATGTACATCTTACTTATTATAAAACGCAGATTGTGTGTGTGTGTCTGTAAGTTTATATATTGGATTGGATTTCCTACATTTTTCAACTGATTTCAACAAAACTTCACAGGACTGCGTAAAATTACCTTGTGGTGGTCCGGACAGCGCCCAAAATTGGAAAAACACAATTGTTTTTGCACAAAATCAATTTGAAAACATGATAAAACACGATTCTGTCACCAGAATGAAAGGGGGACAACTCATATTGAGTTATACTTATTATAAAACCCAGGTTGTGTGTGTGTGTGTGTGTTCATTTATATATGGGATTGGATTTCCTACATTTTTCAACCGATTTCAACAAAACTTCACCTTTTTTTTTGGTGGGTAGTGTTTCTTATTGTCTTGCACACTTTTTTTTTTATTTTTTACATTCAGAATGCTTTAAAATTCCATTTACAAGACAATTGTTTATAATAAAATTCTATTCAATCGGTAGACTCATGACGATTGAAAACAATGTTTTTGTTTGAGTTTGACCAATTCGTAAAAAAAAAAAAACTTAATTAAGACATGCGTGTCCATCAACCTTAAACAATAATCTTTGTCAATTTTATTTTTCAGTCTTTATGATGGTCGATACTTGATCTATGTCTTACTGTTAAATCCCCTGGCAACGCCGGGCTCTACTGCTAGTTCCAGATATAGCTGGGGCTAGTACATGTTCACATGTCATAGCAGTCACTGACATTAGGTGAATCATAGATCTCCACTCCTAGCTCAGAGTTTATCCCACTGGTCAACCTGGCACCAGGCTTTTCTGAAGTTTTGACATGATCTAAGGTGAGTTTAATATATACTATACCTACACGGTATGCACTGGGCTCATCTCAGATCTTAATTTAATAGTATTGGTGAGATGTAAATCTCACTCTAACAGCTTCTTCCCACGAACTGCTGCTTTGGGGAACTGACTGTCAAGAGGATACTTATCCAATCACTACAATCTTAACCTGTTCAAATCTAGGGTTAAATGTTATCTTCCCCACATATAAACTGTACCTCTTAATCTGTAACCCTCTACCTCGAGTGGCTCTTGGGCCTTGTACCGAGTGAACATCATTATATAAAAAAATTACTATCAGTAATACTATTAACGTAAGATTTAAAATGTTACTGAATATTCTCAAAATTAAAGAGATTTTCAGGTTTCTTCCTTATTATAAGGATTGTAAAGCCAATATACAATAATAAAATCAAAGTTATAGGAAATGCTTCTTGGTTGTTTGAGTATACCATTATTTCTTTTCTTTTATGTGGCATGTCCCTTCAGGATGTAGGCAGTCATTGCTCTCCACATCTTCCTGTCCTTTGTAGCTCTTAATAAGTTTTGTCTTTTTGTTATTTCTCCCAAACCCTGTTCTACTATCCATTTATTCAAGCCCATGAAGTATGTTACATATTGCTTTCCTCTGTCACTCTTTCAATCTGTACTGTGAGTATCAGATTTTCTAAGCCCTCCTTCCTCATTACATGTCCCAGAAATTACAACAGCCTCTTCCTGATGTGAAATATAAGTTTCCTTTGTGTTTCCATTTTCTCCAAAACTTTGTTGTTGCTCACATGTTTGGTCCATAGTATCCTCAGCATCTTTCTGTAGAACCACATTTCTGTTGCTTTAAGTCTCCTCTTCATTTTTGAGGAGACTGTCCAGCATTTGCTACCATAATTTTATTTCCCCTGTGCCATGAGTTGTACTAAGTTCATAGTAGTACCAATCTAAAATATAAATTATATTTTCTACAAAAATAATTTCCTTTATTGAAAATTTTTTTTGTGTTTTTGTTTAATTTGAACACTTTTTTCCATTGATAAAATCCTAATTAAAATCAAAGTTTAAAGTTGCCCAGTATTTCATATAAAAAATAATTAAGATTTGCTTTCTGCTTTGAACTGAGTGATAGGCAAAATGCCAGCAGAAGGAATTCATATGACATTGATAAGATCACAGATTCAAACAGAATTTTTTTCAATTTTGTATTAACTTTTTTCATCATTTTCTATTTATTTGACACCAATGTACAATGTGGATTAAATAAAATCATTTGAGTTTATGTAAAAGAAGGAGCTATTGAAATGTTGGCAATGTGTGAGATTCACATAAAGATAACAATCATCATTAAAGATTGCATTTGATCCAAACAGAATTAACCTAGGGACAGCAATTTATTTATCATTATGAATGGGTTTTCCTGTACAGTTCATTTGTCTGATTGACCTTTATTGATAAGATAATCAAGAAGAGAAGAAATACTACTACTACTAATAATAATAATAAATAAATAAATGAATAATAATCATACTGATAAGAGATTGTATCTGCTTTAATTAGTATCCTGTTTCTAATGGTCACGTGACTTAGAATAGCTTATCAAATCAGAAGTAGCCATATTTACTGGCCCAAAGAATGAGCAAGATGATTCCTGACAACACAACAGAAATTTTCATTACTAGTCCTGCAAAACAACCACTTTACTCAATGTGTGTGTGTTTGTGTGAATGAGAGAAAATTTCTTTTCTCTGTTTTAAAATAGCCAGAAAAATCAATACCCAGCAACTGAATGCCAAAACAGTTGTTCTCCATCCGTCCCAACACTGCACCACCCTACTTGAAGATGGAACCAATTAAATGAGTTCCTATTTGCCAACACCCATAAGTTGATATCTTCTTAACTGTCTGCCATTTTAAGTTGTTAAAAACATGCTTCATTAGTTTTAAACTGCATCATTTAACAGTCAAACTATTTATTTTCTCAGGTTCATTCAGAATCTTGCTGAAAACAATAGAAAAAATATATATTCCATCACTAAATTTAAGAGATTAACTTAACATAATAAAGAATTGATCAAGTTTATATATCTTATGACATTCTGTTTTGAATGTGGTATGATATGAATTAAAACAAACAGACAAGAATTTACAGTATAGGCAAAATATAGTTTTTAAGCATGACTTTAGCATAATAATTTTAATAAGATCAAATAAGGAAAACAAATCCATTATCATATTTAAATTACATGGGAATATGTATTCAGAAGTCTCTTTCTTATGTATACACATATAAATCATACACAGACAGAAAAGATGATTATATCTTAAGCATATCAAGATAGACAGGAAAGCTTTTAGCAACTCACTGTTGGAATTCTTATACCCCACTTAATATTATATCTTAGCTGTTAACAAATGACAAAAATTATACCTATTATGTTACTGTTTTATGTTAATAATTTTGAGATTGTTACTCACCTCAGTTAATCTTGACCTTTTCCTCAAGATTTGACACTTAACTCATAGTGCTTGAATATTTGGATATGGGTTTTTTTTTTTTGATGGTGGTATAGTATAATGCATTTTATAGACTTACAAACAGACTATCATTTTAGAGGGCTTTAAAAATAAAGCTATAATGAATTTATTCATCCATTTCTGATGAGGAATAATTATTTACATTCAGACAAAAGACCTCCCTTTGTTTTTATCAGCACATTTCAGCCTTCTTCACGTATCTGCCAACTCAAGTAACCTTCGGAGAATTTTGAAGTGAACCCTTTATTTCATCTACAAGAGTTGATTGTTCTTATTTTATTGTCCATGCCAAAGGATTTATTATTTATTATTTAAATTTAACTTATTGATAAGTCAATACTCAGTTTTTGGTGCATTGCATTAATATAAAATATAAAGATATTGAAAAAGTTTTAATTATTTTTTTTCATGTATATCTGTGTACCTGGATATTATGTATGACATAAGTTAGAACAAAACCCTTTATTCCATCCACCCTTTATTTCCAATCAACTGAAGAAGGCTGGTGTGTACAATGGCTGAAATGTTGTGAATATAGCAACAAAGATGAGGACAATAGTGAAAACAATGTAAGTAGTGTAAATAATTACAATACCTCAACTCAGAAATACAGACAAGCCAAAATATGTCTGGCTATTTGATCTGCATTCAGTTCCATTGGCATTCATTTACTAAGCATTTTTTCTTACCAATTACTCAAGTATTTGAAAAGGTTCCAATCAAGTTATTCTGCTGAAGATTCTTGGATTGCGATGTTGAGATCATCTTCCAGAACAGAATTCAATGTTTTATCAATGATTAGTAGTCTAGACTGACCTCATTCATACTTTTTGAAACAATAATTTTCACTAGTAAATTTTTTCAACCAAAATTTTGCTTCACATTTACTAATAACATAACTGAAGTGCAGAATAACTGAAGAATTTATGTATTTCACACATTCAGCTTTATTATAGCTGATTTTGAATGCATAAAAGAATAAGACATAAAAATCAGAAGCTTAAAAGATTTACAGATATGCTTAAAAATATAGTAAAAATTAATAGAAGGAAATTAACTTTTTTACTGAATAAACAAATGCATTAAAATAGAAATAAAATATATTATTTTTAAAAACCATTACAAATGTCAAAACAAAAAAATAAAACAATTGAACAAATATTTAAGATTTTTTTTTTTGCATTGAAAACTAATGCATTTTTTTTTAAACATAAAAAGACAGATTGGTAAAGAAAATCTGATGCTATAAAGAAGATCAAGGAATGAAAAATAAGTTGTTTTTGGCCAAAACTTTAACTTAGTGGAAACTCAATACTATTGCTACTCCCACACAAAAAAATAAAAAAAAAAAAAACTCAAAAACATTGTTTGATCATCAGAGTAAGTAAAAAAAAAAAAAAAAATATTTGCATAACAAAAAGAAAAATTAAGAAAAAGTAAAAATACAGCGAAAATCAATGAACCTTTAGATGCACTGACAGAGTTGAGAGTTTATATATATGCATACATAAGGTTTAGTGTCTTGTATACAAGTACATACACATACGTACAAATATATTTCTAACACTGGATATTATACAGGTTGGTCCATACAAATTCTGGTTAATTCAGTAGTTTTAGTATATGTAAATATGTACACACACACACATATATTACATATGTATAAAAATCAATTTTACATAGTTTTGCTAATGGAAACCATGCATAAATGTGTGTGTGTGTATATATGACATGTGTGCTTATATATATATATACATAGATGTGTATGTGTGTGTATATATATATATGTATATATATAGTGTGTATATATACACACACACACACACACACACAAAATATAAGTGAATTTTCCTTTTAAAGCATATACACTTTATTTTTAACAGTATTGATATATCAGTTGGCTTTTCTCTAGTCCTCCCCTAACCCTTATGGTGATTCTTTTAATAGAAAATGAACGGACATCATTAAAGGTATATTTTTGCCAAAACCATGTAAGGAGGAATAGAAATGATTTAACTAAAAATAGTAAGTATTTATGTTTCTATGGAAAGCTGTCAGGTCATATGGAGAGCATAAAACAGATTAGTGTCATTATATAAACATTTTTGCCAGACATTTAACCTTAAAATTATAGAATAATTCTACTTCAGAATGATTCTGCATATGATTTGTTACAACTCTGTAACCCCTTGCATGCTAGTGGCTTCCCACCTTGCTAGGGGTGAAATGCTTAAAAAAAAACAAAAAAAAAAAAAAAACTAATGTCATTTGACCAAGCAAAAATTTTATAAACAATAAAAAGTTGCTAGTTGTTTTTTTAAAGTGTTCAAGAAATGTTTACTTCTTTTCCAAAAGAAATAAATTCATAATTATCCTGTATTTTCTATTCAATTAAAATAGATTTTAATTGATTTCAAATTTTCATTATTTTTTGTAAAGCATGGAAAAGATTTATTGGAAACAAGGATTAGATTAATTTGTTTTTCTATGCCTTATCTACCCTTTGTATGTTATTTAAAGCTAAAACATATTTTAGATTGTAAGAATAGTAACAATTTTTTTTGAGAATAATAATGATTCCCCCCCCCAATACAAGTCCTACTATTTAACTCATAACTTAAGATCAAATTTCCCAAGAGTATTTGTGTAAGTGAATGTAACAAGACAAACCAGAATTTGAACTTGGTTCTCTGATCTCTTATTCTGAACAAATATCTTCTGAGGCACAACCAGCCCCTCCCCACTGGAAATAGGGGATAACTATATGCTTATCTTTTTTATGTTTAAGATTTTTAAAAAGGCAAGTAAGTAAATTCTTTTTAAATCTGTCTATATTTTTGAAATGAGTTATTAACTATTTACACTACTTGCATTGTTCGGACTGTTGTCCTCATCTTTATTGTTATATTCACTATGTTTCAGCAATTGTACACGCCGGCCTTCTTCAGGTGATATATGTCAGAATTTCGAACTGAACCCTTGATTTAGTCCACCGAGGTAGATTGTTCTCATTCCATGTGCCATGCCTTTTCTGGATATCTCAGTTTCAGTTATTTCCCTTTAGTAATTCAACTTTCCAAGTTTTTTTTGGTCACCTCTGCTATGACCAGGTATTGAACTCACAACTCTTTGGGTCAAGTAACTTGATTTTCTTTTTAAATGTTTAATAAATTAATTTCTTTTTTTCTCATTTATTATTATAGGCTTTGAGGTTCCTGTAATAAACTGTTGTTATTAATTATACAAGGTGGTACTGAAAAATGATTGGACTGGCACACTTCTCAAAAACAGTTATTTTGTTACTAGTAACTAAGAAGACTTTTCTTTTATAATGCAATTTGTAGGATTCTTATGTTTATTTCTGAGTATGTCTTAGACTAGAGACTGAATTATGTCAACTGAATTATGTTAACAGAATTTTCAAGTATTGAATTCATGACTATCATGAAGTTCCTGCAGAAGAAAACTTCAAAGGAAATTCATGAATCTTATACAAACATTGGGTCGGAAGTGCCCATAATACTGAACTGGGTAGAAGTGGAGTACCAACTTTGAACATGGAGATTTTGAAATTAAAGATACATCACACACTGAGATACATCACACACTTCTATAGTGTTAAAGATACATCACACACTTCTATAGTGTCAACTGAAATTGTTGATTATATTCAAGACCTAATTTTGGCCGATTGCCAAATTGCAGCCAAAAGAATTACCGAGACACTAGAAATATCCAAGGAATGCATTGGGTTTATAATTCATGAAGAGTTGTGTATGCATAATCTGTCAGCCAAATGGGCACCAAAATGTTTGAATGACAAACAGAAATGATATCAAGTTGACAAGTTGATTTTATAGCATCTTCAGTTATCTAATGATCATTTTTTGGAATGACTTGTCACTGTTGATAAAACATGGTTACATCACTTTATCCTAGAGTGGTCAAACTCAGGTTCTACACAACTAAAGAAATTCAAGACCCAAAAGCCATCAAGATGGTAATGGCCAAAGTTTATTTTGGATAAGAAAGGTATTTTGATGAGTGACTCTTCAGAAAGGTCAAATAGTTCATTTGAAAATGTTAAGAATAAAAGTTTATAAGAAAAATATACTTGCAATAGTCATAATTTAATTAACAAACAAGAAAACTGAAATGTCTAACCTCTTATAGAAGATTTATGGATTCTGCATTATACAAATATATTTAATATTTCTTGTCTAATTGTGGTTCTGAAAAATGTGTTTAATAGCTTTTCTGGATTATCTTTCTTCTCAAATTTGATTAAGAAATATTTATATTCATCAGAGTAAAATGAGAATGAAGATTTAACAGCTATGTTTAAACATACAAGCATCAGAAAAAGAAATATTTTTAATTTAACAATGGTACAAGGTAATGGTGCATTGGTGATTATTTTTATAAACTTACAAATCAACCAATTTACAACAAAGTAGTTACCAACATTGTGCTGAGAATGGGTGCTTAGTCTTTTGGTAATTAGTCATAAAAAATATTACTTTTAATGGCCAGGGTGAAGGTAAAGAAAATAACTTGTTCAAGATTACAGGTAGAATAAAAAATGGAAGAAAACATCTTTAAACATTGCTTTACATTTAATGTCACTGTTGTAAGAAGGTTAAAACATCATATGATAGAATGTATGGGAATAAATAAAAGCTTCTGTTTTTGCATACATTTTACTAAAGAAACAGTACCGTTCAACAAATGCAGAACTAAAGTATTCTTCAGAAAAAAGTTCAATGGTGCAAGATTTGCTTTCTAGCAAAAAAATAAACTCCTTCAATATTTAAAGAAGAATGAAAAATAGCCACTCTTCTTTTTCAGTTGTAATTCATTTTTTTCTCATTTTAAAATAATATGCAAGTAAAAAATTAAAAACTAAACAAAGTACAAAACAAGTACATTATGTAAAAAGAAAACTATGGTTATAAAAAAAAAATTACTTTTAATCACTAGGGTGAAGGTAAAGAAAATAACTTGTTCAGAATTGCAGGTAGAATAAAAAATGGAAGAAAACATCTCAATTAAATTGCTTTACATCTGATGTCACTGTTGTAAGAAGGTTAAAAATGTCATATGATAGAATGTATTGGAATAAATAAAAACTTCTGTTTTTTTGCAGACATTTTACTAAAGAAATTAAAAACTCAAAAGCCACCAAAATTTATTTTGGATAAGAAAGGTTTTTTGATGAGTGTGTCTTCAGCACGGCTAAACATTTAATACAGAATACAGCTCTAACTTTCTGTGCTAATTAAAGTAGGTGCTAAAAGAAAAATAGTGGAAATGTTACTAAAATGATTTTGTTTTTTTTTGTAGGACAATGCACCTGCTCATAGGACTGGCTGTATGATTGATATTTTGAAGAATTTGTTGTCTGAGTGCAAAGACCATCTGCTCTACTCATTAGATTTTGCTCCTCTGACTTCAATGAAATGAGTTTGAAAGGCAAAACATCTTCAAATGAAATGATAGCAACAACAGCAGGACAGTATTTCAATGAACAGACATCAGAATTTTATGTTTTGAAGAATTTAAGAAAATTGAGAAGCAATATACCAAGTGAATATGTAGAATAATACAGTTCTAGGTCATACTTGATCAGGCTGAGAACTTTTCAGCACCTATTTATACAAAGGGCTGCAAAAGTAGGTATACAGTATTATATCAGCATTACAATAGAGGTTCTGGAATTCATTTAATTCATTAAAATCATTTTCATAATTTTTATTATAATACATTTATTATAATTTTTATTTTTTAATAAATAATAATAATAAATATTTTGCAGGTAAAGCAGTAATTTAATGATGGCAGTAGCAAACAAACTGAACATTTGAGGGGTTGATATATTATTGATATGCTTGTAAAATCAATACAATATATTTTGTGTGCAGATTTTGTTTTTCATTATTGTATACCTACTTCTGTAAATAAGTATTTTTTTCTTGAAGAAAGCCCTGAAAATAGATGAGCATCACATACTGAAAAAAATATTACAATGAAGTGTTCTGATGACTTTTCAAACAAAAATATTTCTCTCATATATATATATATATATATATATATATATATATTAAAGACATTTTTATGTTTAACATTCTTTTTTATATAAAAATGTCTTTAATAAATAAATTGTCGGACTTTGTCCATTTCTTAATATATGACGTCATTTGTTTACATTTGATACGCCAGAGCAGTTATGAATGTATGAGATTCATGGAAGATTGAAGTTTATAAGCAGTAAATTCGACCTTGCCTACCGAACGCTCCTTTGTGGCTGAGACGGTAAGGCACGTCAGCGTAAATGACTGTTCCATTATAGGATGCAGGTTCGAATCCTGTCAAAGGACGAATATTTTCTATGAAAATTTCTCGGACATTCAGGCCGGTAAATGTTATTTAATACTGTTTATTATAAACAGAGCATTTACTTAAATACTTGTATCTATAAAAAAGAACGTTAAACATAAAAATGTCTTTAATAAATAAATTGTCAGACTTTGTCCATTTCTTAATATATATATATATATATATATATATATATATATATATATACAGAAGAATTAGTTAACTGTAAATGTCCCTGACTTCGAAACTGTGGAGGCAAGGACAATTACAATTAAGTAATTTTTCTGTATATTTAAAAATTATTATTATCAATGCTCTATTTTTAATAGTAAACACTATGAAAATATCTGCTTCACAAAAATCTTCAATTTTATATGTGTGTGTGTGTGTATATATATATATATATATATATATATTATATTTAACAGTCCCCCCACAAGGAATGTATGTGGCACAAGGCCGAGTTTAACGTGGGTTTCTCCGATCCCGTAGGCTCGGCCAAAAATATTCCCTTTGAACCCACCGAGACGGGTTCAGCGACTGTCTACCTCCCCGGACGAAACTTTGCCCTGCGGTAATGCTTCGTCCGAGTTCCTCTCTGTCGAGACAGAGAGTTTGACAGTTGAACAATCTATTCGACTATATATTAAAATCTGTTTACAGTATTTTATTTAGTATAAATGAATAAAAGTAGAGAAAAGGTATATTGTCTTTCATTTGTAGCATGATTGTCTTATTAAATGGTGACAATAGCAGAAAAAGAGCTGGAGAGTGATATTATCTATTTGCCATTGGGATAATAGGTTCATTATGTGTTGTGTCCCTTCAGGACATAGGTGATCATGACTCTCCACAATTTACTGTCCCTTGTAGCTGTTAATAAATTTTGTCTTTTCATTATTTCTCCTAAATCCGGTTTTGCTATCCATTTACTCAAGTCCATCAAGTATGCTACACACTGCTTTCCTCTGTTCCTCAACATGTCCTGTGAGTATCAGATTTTCCAATTCCTCCTCCCTCAATGTGCCCAAGAAATTTCAGCTAGCTCTTCCTGATATTAAATACAAGTTTCCATTTTGTTTCCGTTTTCTTTAAAACCTCATTGTTCTTACAGGTTTGGTCCATGGTATCTTCAGCATTCTTCTGTAGAAACACATTTCTGTTACTTTAAGTCTCTTCTTTTTCTTTGCGGATATTGTCCAGCATTCATTGCCATATAGGAGGACAGATATCATATAGGAATTCAGTAAACCTTTCTTTGTTTCTAATGAAGTTTTTTCTGTCTCTTAATACTTTTTTTTAGCTTTTGGAATATATCTTTGGTTATCTCCATGTGTCTTCATATTTCAGTGTTGCACTTACCAGTCTCTGTTAAACTACTTCCCAACTATTTAAATTTGCCACCAATTTGCAATTTGCACTTTAGGCTTATCCTTTTGCTAACAATCATGAATTCTGTCTTCTTGTAGTTCATATTTAGTCCTTTTTTCTCACTTTCCTTTGCTACTTTTTGTAGGAGTTTCTGTAGTTTTCTTTCCGTGTCTGCTATCAACACTGTGTCATTTGCATATTATATGTTGTTATGATTATGGCCAAAAAATAATGAATCCTGGTAGGATATCTAATTCTCTTAAAATTGCCTGTATAGCTTGAATTAGTCTGGGGAGAAGACACATCCTTGTTTTACATACACTTTCTAGTTTTGTTTTGATAAGATATGCAGTATAAACAACCCTTTACCTATTAAAGACAAATCTAACCATTGCCCTAGCAAAATAACAGAGCATAAGAAAAGAAAAGGAAGAGTTAAGTCATACCTTAAGTCATATGACTAAACAGACTTCTGCAAGGATTGGTTGCTTTGGGAAGCAATAGCTGAGAGCCAACAAATTTACTAGAACAGATTTATTTGTTTTATTTTCCCATTAATCTATTCATAAATCACTATAACATCTTTTGAAAAGTTATTTGAATGATTGGTTTCATTTAGAGATAAAAGTCAATTAATCATGAAAAAAACAAAAACAAATGTGAAAATATTAGAGGAAATAGATTTTAAACTGATTATAAGGCCAACTTTTTAATTAATTACAGAGACAGTGTAGAGAGTGCATAATGCACATAAATAAAATTAAATGTTTAATTTGCTCTTCTTTTGAAGTCATTCTCAAAATTTTAAAATTCAATATTAGTAGTAATTTCTCAAATAAATTTAATGTTTGGGATTATACAGTCATGAAATCTGGTTGAGAGTAAGGGCAACATAATCTGTCATTTTGTAAAAATAGCTTAGAAACATGAGCATAAAATTGCCACTACTGAAATGTAAAAATTAAAAGTTAAGATTAATCTCAATCAAGAGATAAATACAACAAAAGCATAAATATGCCTTTATCACTTTGTATGTGACTTCATTTGCTGTACATAAAGTTTATCCTGCTACTGAAGGTGACTGATCCCTGAACAATAGTGTTTGAATTTCATAGTTGTGTTATATCCTGCTATAGCAACAGAAAACAACTTTGAGTGAAATTAATAATGATACTGCAATTGAGAAGCGTTGAAAAAGAATGCACTGGAAAAGGAAGTAATATTAATAATGCAGAGTGCAAAAGGTTAATATAAGATTTCTATGATAGGTATGACAGGTATTTTTTGGCATCAAGTAAAAGTGGCATCCCAGTGTATTTTAATAAATTTAGATAGAAAATAGTGTGAGTGTTATATGCTTAAATATGTTAGAAATACAGGAATTTCTTCATTAGCCAACTGTAATATACTTCATTGCCTCAATGTGGAGAGTATTAATATTAATCAGTTTTTTTCCTATTTGCATATTGCCTCAAATTTCCCTTTTCTTCAACTGCAATGACATTTTAAAAACAATTAAATTTAAAGGTTTATGTTGTGTGTTCAGTATTCACACCAGAAAATAGTAGTGGTCTGAATATAGTTGTTTTAATTGGCTCATATATATTATTTAAAATATATCACACTGAGTATTGATGCTCATAAAATATTGCTCAGTGTATAATAACAGAGGCATAATTTGGATTAATAATAAATATACATTTTTTTCCTCATTAGTAGCAAAATTTTGAGTTTCATGCACAGTGCACCAGATGATTGTGCTACTGGTGAAGCAAAAACAAAATTTATATATATATATATATATATATATTTGGTTGGATAGATGAGAGTTTGTGACCCTGAGTGCTTTCTAATAAGTACCGCGCATATATTATATAAATAATTATACATATATATATTTATTTATATTTATATACACTTTTCACACACACACACACATATATATATATATATATATATATAAATGAGATACAAGGTGTTACTCATGAGATTGGGGAATTCAATCATGAAAAAGATAAAATAAATGACCTGTCTTAAATAATGAGTTTCCACTGTCTACTTTGGACATGTACAAAGCAATCTTGGCAAGAATATTCCTCATGAATGTATGTACAAAACGCACTTTCACCGCACAAAAAAAATTAATGTAAAAAATCACCATACTTTAGGCTTGTGTTAAAGTAAGAATCTACAAACTTCTAGTTGGGACCACAGAAGACTTTAGAAAATTTCTACTAATTTTATTTCCCAAGCATATATATATATAATGAATAAATAAAAGTGGTCCTTGAAGTCAACACAGTGGTGATGGTATGTTTCATTATTAAATGTAATCAATGATGACCTGATGATTCTGCTTAAGCATGTAACAGATTGTCGCTACTGGTTGTTAACCTCAATGTCTACTTTTATATTTATCTAATTCTGATATCAAGCACTTTAACTTCTCAATATAGCTTACCTTAAAACTATAGTTTTATTATATATATATATATATATAAATATATATATATATATAAAAACACACAAACCTATCTGTATATGAAACTAATACTGGGTAATTAAATGACAAAATAGAAAACTCCCTATGTTATGCTTTGACCTTCAAAATGACTTCTCCAGACTTATGTTTTTTTTTTTTTTTATTGTGGGTGTCATATATATATATATATATATATATACACACACACACACAGAAATATAGTTTTAAAGTGTGCTATATTTATGGGATAAAGTGCTCAATATTAGAGAGAGTATATGTAAATATAAATATAAAAGTGAACATTGAAGTTAACATTTAGTGGCGACAGGCTGTTTCAGGCTAGACACAATTGTCAGGTGGCTTGATGATTGCATCTAGCATGAAACAGCCTGTCGCATCTGAGTGTTGACTTCAATGTTGACTTATATATATATATATATATATATATTAGTGGGAGTGAAGAAATATAACAAATGCCGAGTATAATTTTACATCAAGAAATGATACAGAAACACTTAGGTCTGATTATTTTTCCCATTATTAAGACCAAAAGGACAAGAAAGAGTTAAAGTTTATCAATGAAGTTGCATGTATTAAAATATTGTATGAATAAAATTTGTTTTTCTCAATGCCCAAATTGTTTCACATAAATTCAATGTCCCTACAAACAATTGTCTATTAAAAAAAGACAAATAAGAAAGGTAGAAATATTATATGTTAACATACCCAGAGAAAAAAAAATCTGCAAGGAAACTAAGAAAATACTGACCACATATTTCTTGTCCTTTTCCCAAGTTTGTGTATCAGAAATACTTGCACTGGTTGGACTTAAGTCTTGACCACAAGACTCATTCCGGTTTGGACTCTGCAAAAAATAAAAAAAAAAATAAATAGATTTATGCAAGTATACTTAAACTCATAAAATTCAATTTTATGTGAATATTTTTTTTATTTTATAATTTATTTGTACAAATATTTCTATTGTTTGGATTACTATATTTTAAACCTGTTTTCCTTTGCTTTTTTTAATCTGCTATAGACCTAAGAACAGATTTCAGGTATATCATATCAAAGGACTCAGAAAGGAATCATTTATCCCCCACCCATCAAAATAAATAAATAAATAAATAAATAAAAATAATATAGACGAGAGTAACTTTTTCTCTACAGAACAATTCACAGATCCAATTCACACAATGGCATAATTACATTTGTAATTTGTTCTTCAAGTTTGAAAAAGAAAAATCAAATAATATATGTAGAAATTCTTTGGGAAAGTCCATTAATGCTGTGTATGTTAAAAAAGATTTCAAAGTATTTCAAAGTACAAAATCATAAATGGGGGTTCCCCAATGAGGATCAAATTCCATACAACCATAACCATTTCTAACCATATACTCTTTTGCAAGGTGTTCATGTGAAAAGCCTTCAAAACCTTTTTATGCTAGAATTTTTCAGATGAGTAATCATCAGTGTTATATAACCTATTATTCTGACCAGCCTGCTTGTTTTGATTGTTTCGGCTGTTATACCACCCATCCTCCTTCAGATGTCTGTCATTGTACTTGATAACTTTGCCAGAATTTTGAACAGAACTTTTTATTCATTCCACAATTGTAGATTGTTCTCCTTCCGCTTTAAATGCTGAGGGATATTTCATATTATATTTTGTCCCTAAACAGTCTTATTCACATTTTTACCCTCCCTCCACTCACACTTAAATAGAATATATGACTTTTCAGGAATACCATGCCCAGGGATTGAACTTAGAGTTGCTAGGGAACCTGATATATTTTAAGTAAGGCTTTAATTCATTACCAAATCTAATGATGAACATCTGAGGAAGGTCAGAAGGTACAACAGTCAAAATATTGTTATCATTATAACCAAAATGAGTGGGTTGGTTAAATAATAAGAAATATAAGCCATCAAAAATGTATTTAGAAAATACTTTATAGACAGAGTCTTGCCCAAGGCTGGTGGTATTTGCATATTAACTGAAGTATTTGTCAGTTTTCTGTGGAAATTGAGTTATAATAACATCTTATTTCATGGACTGAAAGAAAAAGGAATCTCAAACATGCATTGGTCTCAGAGAGAGTTTTATACACCAAATTATATACACATATTTACATGTGTCCCACACAGAGAAACTATAAAACATGTATGCAACAACAAGCACTTTAAACAGCAGGAAAAGAGAGAGAGTCTTATTTATAATAATTCTCAATGAGAATTTGAGATTCTGGCAGATTTGTTTGTATTCCTGGAGAAACTGTATTTAGGATTGCTAGAAGAGTTTTGAGCAGGCCATATTCCACAAACCTATAATGATGAGTCATGGGTTTTTCCCAACATGAGCACAGCAACAGTTTCTGTATCTGGTGAAGATATATTCCCAAAGGAAAATGACACTATGGGATTGTGAGCTGACCCTTTGGCAGCACCCGCTGGAGAGGCAGATTTAGCCTCAACCCAGGCTGAAAAAAAAGCAAATGTTTGGAAGCTGACTGACGAACTGGCCATTTTTGTTACACTATGAAGTGATGTCACTAAGCATCCATCAAATGACCCATGTCATTTCTTCTCAAGCAAAGAGATGATTGCCTTTTGTATCCCTACAGAGTGATAGTATGTTTACCCAAATTTTCAGCTCTTCTTTTGCATGTTATGATCTAGACATTCAAATCTCTTGTTAATCTGTAATTATTATAATTATTATTTGTAAATTAAAAAATTTGTAGTCATAGCTAACTACACAGAAAATTCTAAGAAAAAAATGATTGCTTTTTTTACAGTTTATGGAGATATCCTACTGATTGAATATATTTAAAATTTTCTCATTTTTGGATTCTTTGGCTAGCACCAAAAATCATTCACAAAATTGTCTTGAAAAGATACTTAAAATAAAAAAAAGAAAAAAATGAAAAAAAAAAAAAAGAAGAAAAAATGAAGAACAAAGGATGAAAAAAAAGGAAGAAGAGAATAAAAGAAAAATGAAAGGAAGCAGTGAGATAAGAAAGAAAATAGAAAGAAAGAAAATAGAAAGAAAGAAAATAGAAAGAAAGAAAAAAGAAAGAAAGAAAAAAGAAAGAAAGAAAAAAGAAAAAAGAAAGAAAGAAAAAAGAAAGAAAGAAAAAAGAAAGAAAGAAAAAAGAAAGAAAGAAAAAAGAAAGAAAGAAAAAAGAAAATAGAAAGAAAGAAAAAAGGAAATAAAGTAGGAAAAAGAGAAGAATAAAAAATAAAAAGAGAGTGATGTTAAGCTGATACAAGGGATACAAGAATTTACACAAACTGTTTATTAAAATTATGCAAATCTGAAGAACTTGTTTATTTAGTTGTTTGTTGACCATTCTTAAAAAAACCTGAAGTAAAGCATTTACTTAATTCACCTGATAAAATAACTCAGAGTGAATGGACATATATAGCATCCACCTGACAGAATAATTTCATGGTTGTCTTGTCAGTGCCATAATGATTCTTCTTAGATCCTTAGCATCAACTCACACCCACCAGATTCTCAATGCAAGAGGAAAGCTCATCAGAACAATTATCATGAAAATATTTATAGAAAAGATAGAGAGAAGCTATGTTACAGAGGTGAGAAAGTGACTGAAGCTGAGATACCAGGTTAGGGCTGATAACATTACAAATTCTTTTGGGGATTTTGTGAAGAATCTAGCAGAAGCACCAGACCAGATATATGACAATAATATTCAATGTATGGATGAATGGTAGACTTATAAAGGTGTAAAATAGATTCTATCAAGAAAAACTGTCTAGCACGACAAATAAACCAACTTTTCTAGCAGCAGACATAGCAATTGATTCAATATAATCATTCCACTTCATGCCAGAGGAAAACGTTACCCAAAGAAGGTTCAAAGAGTCACTATCCTGGAGGATAATATCAGCCATGCTGATAGAAGGCAAAAAAGTTAAGATCATTAAAAAAAGAAGAGTTTTGTTTTGGAGGCATTAAAATTAACAAGCCGTTGCTTGCCCCAGTTAACAACAGATTGAAGGTCATTTTCAGTTGCCAATTGGATCTTATCAAACTGATCAGACTTACTATTAAGACTGGAGTAAATAATTATGTCATCAGAATAGATAGCAAATTCAGAACTGATGACATCATGAAGGTCATTGATGCTCGTCAAGTAACTTTATATTTTCCACCTTTCTTATTACATCATATTTTATTATAGAACATGATTTTGAGAGATAACTTCGCCCTTAAAATGCAAATGACTGAACAATTTAATTATTACTATCATTCAACTAATGTACTTCTCTGTTGGGCTCACTTTCACGCAAATGCTCTTGGGGGAGGTATGAATCTATCTCTTCTCTCCCCTGTTATGTGTTAATAGCAGGGTAGACTGGGCTCTCTAGCCTTAGTGAAGTCTAAATGAACAAAACTATGGAGAAGGTAAGAGGAAATCACTCTTCTGTCTGTTCTCAAAACACCTGGTAATTTATAGATAAAGAAACAGGAATCTGTGGAGAGCCATGATCACCTATATCTTGAAGGAACACAAAATTAAATAAAGAAAAAATTAAGTTGATATCTGTATAACTATGTTAATCACATTAAACAGTTTTGTATTTATCAAATATAATTTTTACACTGAAGCCCCTATTTTTCCTTGCAAATTATCAGTTACAGCAATTATTCCTTTTGAACATTTTTCTAAAGTCCGCATGTTTGAGACTATGTACTTTCCTAACATTTTATCAGGTTTTACATTAATCACTTAAAATTCAATTTAGCAATAATTCTGCAACTATCATGAAAACAGTCCAATTTAATATGACTCCATTTGGTTTATTGTGAGTAAAATTTGCTACTCTGGAAGCTATTGTCATTCATAATGTGTAAAAGAATTAAAGGATTTGAAATCCTCCCTGCAGATATGTAAACTATTCAACTTCTCCCTGATTAAAGATATAAAAGTTTCTTATAAAACCATGAAAAAAATAAATAAAGTATCTTATTGTTTTTTGCAATTCTATTTTAATTTTATTTTAAATCTTCAAATGTAATTTAGAAAAATTTAATATTTTTCATAAGCCTCCCATTCAATATGATTCAAGAGAAAATGTTCAAAATAAAACCTAAAATAAATTTAAACATTTTTTATAAAAAATTAAAGTAAAAAAAGCTAAAGTTTAGGTTATGTTTGTTAAAACTTCAAGTTTTCATAATTAAAAACTACTTATAAAAAAAACAAATAAAAATGCAAAACAGCTTGTTTGAAGGCTATCAGCTGAAATACTTTTTGAGAAACTGTACAATTTTATTTTAAACAAAAAAAAACACCAATTTTCTTTGGCATTTTACAGAAAGTTGTTATAAAATAAAATAAGACATATCTCGGCTGATTTACAGGCAAATAAACTAACATACTCAAGAGCGAGAGCCGGATGTGAACAGGACAAAGCCCCGTCACAAAATGACCATTATCTTCGTTTACACATGTTCCCGACGCACGAGTTCCGGTTGAAAAATAAAATAATATTTTAAAGTGTTTCTATTTTTTGACCAGTAAAAATGCTTACCTCCTAATTATACTTGCGTCGTTTTTCGAGCCTGTTAAGCCATAAAAAAACACCATAAAAGGGGTCACATGCAAGTACAACAGCAGTCAACAGGTGGCCAGGAAAGATACCTGTCATGGTCAGGCCGTGCGGTCAGCAGCAGCCAGCAGGACGAGCGCTACCCAACCTGTTAGAACTACTATGAGAGATCAACCCAGATCTCCAGCTGGCCTATGAACTATACCACAAGGAAGCTGTCCCAAACCCACACGTTCCTGTTGAAATAAATCACATAAATCTATTTCTGCTGTTGTCATATTTTTTTTCTTGCAACCATATGCTTGTCTATAACAAAGTTAAATTTTAAAAACATCTGTAAAAGTTTTAAAAATTCTTTGCTCCTCTTCAATACAAATTTAAAATTCTAAGTCATGTGACCTAATAAATATTCCTTTTAAGACCCTGTTGTTTTACATTTTGTGTACTTAATTATATTTATGTGAGTGAATTTTTTTTACATAATTAGATTATGAACTTTTCATCAAATAAGAAACTTTACCAATATAAAAAACTAAGCAAAAAATGCTCCAAAGACAAAGGGGTCACAGCAACATCCATATTAATAGATCTAGTTTGTTTTTAGAAATGCAAAAATTTTACCTTTTTTGGTAATATTTAAATTTAGCAGGAAAGGAAAAAAAAAAACAAAAAAAAACATTTTTAAAAAAATGATTCAGGAAATAGGATATTTGCTAAAACTTTAACACTTATTGCTAACCACTGCCTTTGAATATCTGATGACAATCATCATTTATCTAAGTTTAGAATCACTTTCAGATGTGAACAAAATATTTGCCTTTTTTGGGGGTAAAATTACCAAACTTTCTTGATCAAATAAAAAGTAATTATTCTTTTTGAATTCCCTTCTTTCATCATTTGTGTTGAGTTTCTTCTGTGCATAATTGCTTTAATTATAAAAATAAAATCAATTATTCAATATCTGCAATTAATGAGAATACAATCAATAACTTTGCACAATGTCCAAAAAGTAGTTGTCATTCTATACGGAAAAGACAATTGCTAAGTGGAGCTATTTTATACTTGCTATATCTTTTTTTATTTTCAGTTTTTTGGGTTTTATCTCAACAGATGAATCATTTTTTTTAATAAACAGTTTGTGTTGATAAAACTTATTTTGAAATAATTCTATTGTTTCAATGTAGATTTAATTGTACTTTCAAATTTATATGCACTGTTCTTATTTAGCTACAAGAACACTATTTTGTTTAGTTTTGTAAATAAGATATTTTTCATTTTAATGTTGCATTGTGGTTAGTTTTTAAAAATTTGTTTTATCACCTGCTCTACAGACAAATTGTATTTATGGAGACTAATTAGGACTTCATAAAGACATTGTGGCATTATGGTGACTGTAGTAACAATGGTAATTAAAAAGATATTGTTTTGGTTTAAGTAATTTTGTAGTTTGTTTGGGTCAGTGATTGTGGCTATCTAAGTTAAAGACATGACAGTTGAAGATCAGCCTTCCCCACCCCTACTTTTGGCCTTGTGCCACATTTCTTCTAATTAAACAAGAATAAATATAATCTATTTAGCTACAAACAGAGGAAAAAAAAAAAAGAAAGAAAAGAGGAAATAGTAATTTGTTTAATTTTACAAATTTATGAAGAAACTGTCATTAAGTAGAGAATAAAAATATGGATTGTAAGTATATTTCACTCAGAAGTAGGCCTTCATGAAATCAACATTTTTTTTCATTGCACTACAACCTTTTATTCTTATAAATTAAAAATCTTGCATATATATTGAGATCATTTTCATTAATGTGACTTAGACATTTTTACAGTAAAACCTATCACTTATTTTTAAAAATAGCAAAGTTATTAAAAAAAAAAAATCATAATAATCTTGTGTTAATAGTTTTATTTTTATCAGCCCACTTTTATTAGACATATTTTCATCTGAGTGTTTTGGGTTTTTTTAGAACAAAGGGAAGTGAGACTAGTGAATACCACAAGCAGAAAATATGCAAAGTTTGGAGTCAAAATGGCATCTTTTCTTTTACCAATAATAAAAACTAAAGAAAGATTTTTAAAAAGAAACTTAAATATTACTGATATAAATGCAAATCAAATAGAAATGAAAATGGTATCAGTATAATAATTATTTGAGATCAAAATAAAATTAAATTTGTGCATAAAGCACACTTTCTAGGTTTGGATTTTTGTTAGATACAAAAGTTCTTGTATTATACATAAATATTCAAACTGATTGTCAGTGTCACTTAAAAACATATCAAACAGACAATAGTTTAGAGGTCAAATACTAGTGAAATAATTTAACAATTTTGTTGACTTGTATCAGCAGAAATTAACAAGTAGATACAGTGGTCCAGTTCTTATGCAAGTCTCCTCTTATAAACAGTCAATCAATTTTGCTTGGTAAAAAAGACAAGCAATTTTAATTTACTTCTCAAAAGTAACCATCCTATATATACACAAGATGCATTTTCATGAGTTTTATTTTTAACTTGCCTAAAAAGGACAAAAGAATCTAAAATTTAGTTTATTAACTTAGCAATTTCTAAAGGATTAATGAATTTTTTTTAATCCAATATTTTTATAATTTCAAACGTTATTATAGTGGATACTCGTATTTGAAATAGATGCCCCATTTTTATTTTAAATAGCATGTATTATGTCTATCACTCTGTGCATTCAAGAAATCTTAATTAAGAAAATGTGCTCTTTGGCAGGCACCTGTGTAGTTTATTAACTTCTAAAATAAGTCTAATAAAGGCAGCTGATAGGAAAACAAAATTGAAAAGGCAAAAAAGATTAATAAAAAAAACTGCCAAACTTTATCAATTTTTTATGAGATGTCTTGATATGAAAAAATATATTCACGCTTTTTATCTACAAAAATAATGGGTGCTAAATAATATCCTAGACTTATTCTAAAAGTGGACAAAAGCCCAACAAAATTAATTAATAAGATTAGATCTAAAGGCCATTCACCTATTATCATATTATAGTAAGATAACATTTCATCTAAAAATGCAGAGGAGTTCCTGCAGGGTGTTGGGGTATGCAATTGTTTCAAGTGATCATTCATAATTAGGTATACATAGATGGAACATACATTTGAGAGCATGAAATAAGTGTATATATTGGATATTGTGTTTATCATCTCAATTTGACATCAGACTCAATATAATGGATATTGTATGTATAAGTGAATATATTGGATATTATTATTATTATTATTGTCTCAATTTGGTATTAAAATTTGAATTAAAATTTTGTTGAATTTTCAATGTTAATTTTTTTATTTTTTTTATTTATGAAACTTATTTATATGGCTGGGATTTTGTTCACTTTTGAGATAAGAGGCTGGGATTTTGTCCTGTTACCAGAAAAAAAAGAAAAAAAGACCAATGCCTGAAACAATACAATTATTTTCATTTTTTAAAATCATCTATTTTTCTCCCTGAGGGAAATTGGACAAGATTGACATAGTGATATCAAATTAGACATTTCTGAAAAAAAAACAAAAAAAACACATATACATAACTATCCTTTGCTTTAATATAGACAATATATTGCATAAGGAATAACAAAGTTATTGTAATAATATGTCAAAGTTTTGTTGATTGATATTTATGAAAGATAATGTGGTATAAAGTCAAAATAGGAGAAAACAAAAGTAGGAAGATTATAATGCACCCAATCCTTAAAGTGCAGAGTATATAAAAATACATATATAAAAAATCCTAGAAAAATCATTACTTGAAATCTTGATTTTTAAGCCTGGATTTGATGACTAATCTCTAACCTTAGTTAATGTAACATTTCCCTTCAAAATTGGGAGATCATGGCTCTCCACATGTTTCTGTCCCTTGCAGCTTATGGTAGATGGTGAAGGTTATCTTATGACAATGTCTATTTCTATTATATATCTATATTGCCTTGTGTAAAGATTAAAAAAAAATGCAGTGTTAATATATACAAAATAAATTTTTATATAATGCAGTGTATATACAGAAGGATCGAGTGATAAGATGAAGATTTAAGAGTTAAACTGTAAATGTCTTGGTGCATAGGAGAGGAAGTCTGGGAGAATATATATGTATATGTATGAGTATATTTAAATGAAGTGGTCACTTTGCTTAAAATAGGTTAAGGAAGTATATATTAGTATTGATGCAAGACTGTGTGGACATCTGAGGTTGCTAGTGGTAGAAGGTAGATAGGTATTATATGAGTATGCAAGACTGTGTGGGTCTTACATGTCATATTTCAGCTCCGGGCATGTTATCATCACCGCAACATCAGAGAATTGATAAAATTAATTGATTTTGATTTAGGTTGACTTTCCATATCATTATATACATATCTAGAGATCTGCTTCAAAACTGTCACTGGGCTTCTGATTGGCCCATGACCTTGTATCTGTGGAAATATGATTTCATTATCTGAATCTATTTTTAGAGTTGGTAGGTTTTGTTTTCTTTGTTAGTATTTGCTTATTTTTATTTATTTGTAAGTGTTCTGAAAGCAAAAGAAGTATTTGTCGCAGATTACTTCCACAACACAAAGAAAAATTACTGTAAGTACAGACTCGAATATCGGGGGTAGAAAGAAATGCTGAAAACTTGATTCGACGGTACTATCTCAAATCACAATGCATGTAACCAATCAGAAAAATAATTCACTCTCTAACAAACGCCGTAGCCAAAAATGCCCGAATTTTCTGCCCCCGAATCAAGAACACCAACTGCTTTTATCGGCAGAACCTATTTTTTTTCATTCGTCAACAGCTGGGATAGGATGTTCCGTAATTTGCATATCAAAATACTGTTATAGCGACTCCTGCGACGGACTTGTTTTTTTTTTAATTCAAATATTCCATTTTCAGCATGTCATGTGGAATACATGCTCTTTTGTTTGGTAAGTAATTTTCGTTTTTGACACATTTTTCATCGTAGAATACACATGACGCGCTGTTGCTTGGTTTGACGAGGTAAGTCGCCGTTTTCTTCGCTATATTATTTTTCTATCACTATAAGCTCTAAGCAATACTTATCTCTTTAATATTCTTTTTAGACTTTGTTCTGCCATTTACTTACACAATGTAATTAGGTAGGTTGCTTAATTTTATCCCTATGCCTCACATATGTCATGTGAGTGCCAAATTCTCCAAGACCTCTTTCTTCATTATTTGTCCTAGAAGTTTCAACTGTTTCTTTGGAGGGGGGGGAACTGCATTTAAACTGTTCACCAGTACTAAGCCAAATATTAGTAAGAATCATATTTTTGGTACAATTGGTTATGTGAATATGCAGAATAAAAGGTATCTTGTTGCCAGAAGTGAAAAGGTTTCTTTTTGTGGACTATGAATCTATGCAGAATGCAGTTTGCCATACTTTCTATATTTTACAGAAAGAAAAGAAATTAAAAAAAGTAAAACAAGTTCCCTAAAAACTGTAAATGATAGCAGTAAACCATTACCTGTGCTAGTTGAGGAGGAAATAATTAGATGACTCGAGTATCTTGTAATAAGCCTAAATATATTGATGATTATGTTGTTAGGAATAATATTGGTGATAGTGTGAAATATACTACAGATGATTGTTATACATGGGTTAATGTACCCAAGAAATACCTGGAAGAAACTACCTTCATTATTACAAGTCATTGGAAACAAGCCATATAAGATGAAATGAATGCTCTATAGAGAATAATACTTATAAATTAGTTCCTTTACCTGAAGGGAGAGCAGCAGTGGGGTGCATTTTTACAATTAAATCCAACAAAAATGGCAAGGAAGAATATAAAGTACAAAGAGATATTCACAAATCTGTGGCATTGATTATCATGAGACATGTTCCTCTACAGCTTATATTATGTCCATTTGAGCATTAATTCAGTTTTACTGCATAGCATACTTTGATTCTTCATTAGATGGATATTCAAATTGTTTATTTGAATGTTCTGAACAGTTATGAATTATGCATAAACTGTATACGAGACTACCAGCTTTTGTAATTAATGACAAAAGCAGTTGAAAATATAGTTTGTAGCTAAAAAATAAAAAAAGAAAAGCAAAAAAAGTTGTTAGTCTGAAACAAAGCAGATGAAACTGGAACAGTCTTTTGCAATCTTATTTGTGTAATCAAGACTTCATCTTAATCACTTGCTGACTCTTATATCTATAATAAATATGTTAGAGATAAAAATGATGATTATTCTTATTTGGATTGATAATATTATTGCAACAAACTGTAGTTTTACAGTGAGAAATTGGTTGGTACTTTGGTATACGGGTGACGTAATGAACGATGAACCATTATGAAATGAACAAAGTCCGACAATTATTTTAAGACATTTTTATGCCTATACATTCTTTTTTTTTTATAGATACAAATATTTAAGTAAATGCTCTGTTTATAATAAACAATATTAAACAACATTTACCAGCCTGAATGTCGGAGGACGAACATTTTTTGTGAAAATTTCTCAGACATTCAGGCCGGTAAATGTTGTTTAATACTGTTTATTATAAACAGAGCATTTACTTAAATATTTGTATCTATAAAGAAAGAATGTATAAACATAAAAATGTCTTAAAAAGAACCATTATATATATATATATATATATATATATATATATATATATATATATATATATAATAACCAAATTTTGGAATGCATAATTGTAAACCCAGATTTACTCTTTGTGAAATGAAGAAAAAAAAAGATAAATGAAAATAATGCTGAAATGGCTGCTGACAAGTTTTATAGTGAAATAGTTGGAGGTTTAAGCCATCTTATGATGGCCACTTAATTAGATTTGTTAAATTCTAACAAAGTTGATGCAGCACCTGATGAAACCTACTATTGGCCATTTAACACAGGTGAAACAAGTTTTATGTTATCTGAAACATACAAAGAAACAAAATCTAATTTTCAAAAGGTCATTTAAATCAGAGTTTCATTGGTGTCTATGAAGAAGACTAATGTAATTCAAATGAAGTAGGCTTTGATTTTCAGTTGTTACCAAATAATTTGGAATGGAAACACCAAATTGGTACATTATTCACTTGAATACATGATATTAGCAGCAGTAATACAAGAGTCAAAGTTCTTAATACAATTATTGAAAAGTATGATAAATCCTGGTTTGTTCAACTGTACCCCTGTACATTGTGATAATGATGATGATGATGTTGCTCGGGTGAAAAATCCTATAAAGCACCAAAGATTAAAATACATCAATATAAGATATGATATTATTAGGTGCAAAGAGCAGAAATGTATTATACAATACTAGCAGTAGAGCCCGGCGTTGCCCGGGGATGTAAAAGTAAGACATAGATCAAGTATCGACCATCATGAAGACTGAAAAATAAAATTGACAAAGATTATTGTTTAAGGTTGACAGACACGCATGTCTTAATTAGTTTTTTTTTGTTTTTTTTACGAATTGGTCAAACCCAAACTCAAACAAAAACATTGTTTTCAATCGTTGAGTCTACCGATTGAATAGAATTTTATTATAAACAATTGTCTTGTAAATGGAATTTTTAAAGAATTCTGAATGTAAAAATAAAGAAAAAAGTGTGCAAGACAATAAGAAACACTACCTGCCAAAAAAAAATGAAATTTTGTTGAAATCGGTTGAAAAATGTAGGAAATCCGATCCCATACATAAATGAACACACACACACAAACAACCTGGGTTTTATAATAAGTATAACTCGATATGAGTTGTCCCCCTTTCATTCTCAAAAAAGCGATGCCTCTTAATCGTGTTTTCAAATTGATTTTGTGCAAAAACAATTGTGTTTTTCCAATTTTTGGCACTGTCAGAACCACCACAAGGTAATTTTACGTAGTCCTGTGAAGTTTTGTTGAAATCGGTTGAAAAATGTAGGAAATCCGATCCAATATATAAACGTACACACACACACACACACAATCTGCATTTTATAATAAGTAAGATGTACATATTTCATCTGAACAAAATATAGCAGATATATTCATTAAATTTGTTATTAGAGTTAAACTGAAGATTAGATTTTCATCAGGGCAGTGATAATCTCAAATTTGAAGTTCATATATCTAAAATTTGAATTATTGGGGATGTTAGATTTCTTTCCTTATAAATGGGGATATTAAGATATAACTCTATATGTGATCTTTAATTGCCAGTGAAACTTTTGCATGTTTGTATGTATGTTTGACCATATATGCAAATTAAGTATAACATATTGCCCTCTATGAAAAATGTATTACTAACTGCATGAACAGGCTGAAGCCATATTGCCTATACTACTACCACTAATAATAATAATACTTGTGAATACTAATAATATTTTGTTGATTTTGCAGTCATATCAGAAAATCTAGCAAGAATAATGAAAAATGCTTCAGATGAATTATTATTTACTTTTCAATTTGTATGGAAATAGTGAATATTGTTGTTGGTTCATTAGGAGTAATGACCATTTGCTTTGATTTACATAAAAAGGTTAAAGAATACAATATATTCATTATATTTTTTAATCTAATGCTATGAAAACAAAACTTTTGCAATTCAACACATAAAAATACAAAGAAAGAAATGTTAGAAGTGATTTATGACTCTAAACTTATTTCTCATTATTTATATCTCAGTTTCTCAAACGATTAGAGCAGTAAAAAGGTTAAAATCAAGTATTGTTAATGAGATTCAGTTGAACAGAAACAAATATCTACTAAATAATTGTAATACAAAAGCAAGCACAATCTGTTAAGGTTAGTGGCTTGAATATCATTTTAAAGAATTGTGTACAGTTTGGAAAATTCTCTAAAGTAATTGACACTGTAGATGTAAATGGCATAAAATCTGTGGGCAATGTTGTAGAGGCTTGGAAATGGCTACATTAGAATGACCCAAATAATTAAAAAAATCCACTGGGTAGCCATGTAAAAGATTAAGCTATGAAACTCTTGTGATGTGGGCTCTGGCAAGACAGCACTTAACTCAACAAAGTCAGTCGTGATAGTAGTATTCAATACTCAGCAAGACAAGTCACTGAAATAGTATTATCTTCTTCACTTTCTAGACAATTACCCAAGACTACTTATCATGAATGGATCAATTCATTCATGATAGTAAGGAGGTTAACTAACTCTTACCACAACAGAAACCAAATAATGCCTATAGATTAACAAGACTGTAAACTTGTTGCTATTCATTTGTAAAAGTTTATGCAAATTATGATAATAATGCTTATGATGTTAAATGAATCTTAATAATCATTTATTATGTAATTATTTGCAGAAAATTTCATTCTTTACACGAGTTCAGCCATGTAAAAAATAAATATTTTGTTTGTATTTACATCATTTTTTACATGTTCATATGTTTTGAGATGTCTAGGCAAATTTTAACACATTATATACGTTTTATGCACATTTTGAATTAAGGCGATTCAAAATATTGTCTTAACCTAACTACAAAATAATCTTTTTAGATTTAAACCATAAAAGACCAAGTTCAAGTGTAACAATTATGATAATAAAAGTTTCAGTTTTTCTCTTTACTGGTAGGTTCTTTGCAAAATGTTTGTAATTTTTGGTAAAAGTACAAAATAATTCATATATTTTAATGATATAGAAGAAATTCTGTCATTTATATAGTGGCTGATCCATTTATAAATTTAATTCAACTTTTGATAGAAAAGAATTTATAATCCTAAATTTTTAGAATTAAGAAAATGAAAAAAATTTCTGAAAAATATTCATTTGCTTATTTTTCAAAAATATATGAAATTCTTGTGTTACATAGGTAAACCGTCATTATAGAGATGTTGGAATGCAGGACTGAGTGGAAAATAAATAGAATGACAAGTTTTGATAAGTAACAATAAAAATTATGAAATGCATATAAAAATTACTAAAAACATTAATTTATTTAAATTAACTTTGTTATCATGCCACAAATTGTTTGGACTAGTATCCATGATTTTATTGTTTTTAGTAAATATCACTTTATATTTTCTCTAACCTTTTTCTAGTGTATGTTTCATCTGATAATCTTTGAGTTTCAGCCAATATTTTTTGCCTGTCAAATTTTGTTACATCTTCACTTAGAACAATTCACAAATCTTAGCACTAAAAATTTGTGTTGTCACTATAAACTCTTCAGTTAGTTTGAAGAAGCACATTATATATTCAAAGAAACAACATGTATATTTATTAATTTTACAGTTCATCTTAATTTCAGTTGTTTTTTATTACAACTTCCCACGCCATCATTTTACAGCCATCAGCAAACAGAACAAATTGGAAAATGAATAATTTGATTTACTTTTCCTCAAAATCCTGTCTTACCATAGTGCATTGTGGCGGTGAAAAATACTAAACAAAGTATTAATAAATAGGAAAATTTCAATCGAAACAAAGAAAAGAGTACTGAATAGCTACATAATATCAGTCCTCCTATATAGCAGTGAATACTGGACAGTTTCCTCACAGACAAAGAAGAGACTTGAAGTAACAGAAATGTGGTTCTACAGAAGGATGCTGAGAATACCATAGACCAAACATCTGAGCAATGTCAAAGTTTTAGAGAAAATGGAAACAAAAAGAACACTTATACTTAACAGCAGAAAGAAGCAGTTCCCAGCTTAGCAGAAAGGTTTAAGGTGCAAGTAAATAATGGTTAGGAAGCTGTGGAGAGCTGTGATTGCAACGTCTTGAAGGGACAGGGCAAAAGAAGATATTTCTTGAATATTTGTGGTACATTGAAGTCACTATTTTTTCCCCTTCTGCTGCCTCAGATGTTGTACTTGATAACATTAAATGACCAACAGCTGCTAGATTTTAATCTTCGCATTTCCAGATAGGCTTTGTTCTTGATGAAACAAATGATTTTTTTCCACTGTTTTGAAGATTGAATAACCTTGGAACCTCGAAGAGCATTGAATGCTTCCTTTTCAAGCATTCTGCACATAAATGTTATAATCATGCAATCACAACGTGGAAGATGTGAAGTGAAGATGGCAGCTTCATGCATTAAAGACATGCGGCTTATTTTCCAAATATTTCAATCAAAAATCTGGGGCTAACAAAAAAAGAATGTCCCTTAATTAAAAGAACATAAACAGATAAATAATAAAAAAAAAACAGTCATTGTCCTTTTTCAGCTCTATGAATCTTGAAGTAGATTATGAAGTAAAGAAAAGGCTTGTTTAAAAAAGGGAAAAAAAATTCCATCTTAAAAAGCAACCTAACCTAAAGAAGGAATTATTCTTCTATGTGCAATAGCCTTTCAGGACATAGACGATCATGGCTCTCCACAACAGCCTATCTTTTGTAGTGCTTAGTAAGGTTTGTCTTTTCACCATCCCTCCAAGTCTCTGTTCTGGCATCCATTTACACAATTTCGTTAGTGATATGTCTCAGAAAGGGATATATTTGTTCGAAGTAGCAAAGTGGTTTTGGACTACTGTAACCAGGTAGGAAAATCTAGCAGGTAACCATAATGGACTGGTCCTTGTTGTAGTGGTAGCCAATAGGCATCCTCACTGTATGTCCACATCAGTCTGTATTTATGGCTGACACCAGCCAGTCATATTTCTGTGAGGGGGAACCCAGGTGTATGCATATTCATTACATCAGTTAGGTAGATTACTTGCTGTTTCCCTCTGCTCAATATGTTCTGTGTGTGTCAAATTCTGGTCCCTCTTTCCTCATTATGTATCCCAGAAATTTCAACTCTCTTTGATTCAAGTATAAATCTCTTTTTTGTTTCCATTTTCTTTAAAACTTCCTTGTTAATCACATGTTCAGTTCATGGTATTCTGAGTATTCTTCTGTAGAACTACAGCATCTTTCTCTATTCCAATGCACCTTTGGATTTCAGGGTCATATTTTCCATCTCTGTTAAAACACTTCATAGATATTTAAGTTTTTTTTTAATTTGCTTAATTTTGTTGTTTGCATCTTAGGTTGTTCCTCTTGCTGACAACCATACACTGTGTCTTCTAACAATTGATGTTTAGTCCTTTCTTCTAACTTTCCTTAATTACCTTCTCTAGGAGTTCCTCTAGTTTCCTTTTGTGTCTGCTATCAACACTGTGAACTGCATATCTTATATTATTAAGATGTGAAAACCATCTTCTGTATATTTAAATTATTGAACCTAAAAGATATCTAATCTGAATACAGTATTATAACAACATAAATTGTTTATGTACTATCAACACTAATAAAAAAAAAAAAAGAAATAGATGAAAAGGTATTTGTCGTTCATCTGATTTATTCAAACAAAGGAAATTAATTGCATTTTTTGTATTTTCAAATAAAATAGCAGCAGTCACTACAACAAAGGTATTAGCACAGGATAACCCTGGAGCCAGGCATCAGCAAAAACATTAACTCAGACCTCTCCAGCAATATCACAAAATATTACAAGGCTTTGTTTGTTTTCCATCATAGTGTAAGAGTGAAACCTTCATATATACAAGACAGACACAAAACACCTGAGTAAAAATTCTACATATTGTATTAGTTATTTTTTTCAAAAATTAATTAAAAACACACAGCCAATGTTTGGATATGATAATCAAGACAATATATAGATTGATAAAGTAAGTTTTATCCAGGTATTTTCCCTTTATTATAATGATATATCTAAATTGATTAAAATGGATAGGTAGACAAAATTTGTTCTTGCATACACCTCTCCTCTAATCATTGATCAAGAAATTAACAAGTAAACATTATCTCAAGTCACATATGCTGTAAGGGATCAATATTTAATAAACAAAAATTCTGGTTATTTTTTAACATTCTGATATGCATTCATTTTCTCCCATGGCTGATATGAATAAATAACAGCATGTAAAGAATGCTTTATTTGGTACATTTCATCAAGAATGTTTTTTTAGAGTAACCATTATTCTTTTTAGATGCAAATATTGTATCCTAGCCATATAGCATTCATTTTTGTCTGAATTTCTGGAATGAAGAGTTACTTACATGTGAACTAATATCCTTATCTTTGTATTTCTGATCACAATGCTTCAACCATTATACACTCCTATATGGTACTTATTTCTATGTTAGGCTATGAAAGTCTGCTCAGTAGACCTAGCATAGAAACAGATACCATATGGGAGCCATTATAAACAACAACAAAAAAATACAGCAGCAAGGTTTTAGCAGCAGCAGTAAAAAAAGAGAAATGGAGATGATGGATATTAAGTATGGCGGCAGCAGCAAGCAGGGAAGAAGGACATTTGAATTAAGGATTGAAGTTCTAGTTTAGAGGATTTGATGACACAGCAATTGTGATTTCAATCTACTACCAGGGTAGTGCAAACTTAAACTCAGTAGAAACAGTAGAAGCAATAACTGTGCAGTACATATATACAAATTATTCCTGAACAAGAACAGAAGAATAAGAATAATCTACTTCATATATCAATTATTATAAAAGTGAACATTAAAGTCAACACTCAGGCAACAGGCTGTTTCATGCTAGATGCTGTTGTCACATCTAGCATGAAACAGCCTGTCACCTCTGAGTGTTGTCTTCAATGTTCACTTTTATATTTACATATGCTCTATCTCTGATATTGAGCACTTTATCCCATAAATATAGCACACCTTAAAACTATATTCCTTCATATATCAATTATTATATATATAAAGGTTTCAATTTGAAATTCTTTGAAGGTTACCCAAATGACCAGAATGTTGTGATTGTAACAATGATGAGGATATTAGTCTAAATGCAAATAGTATAAATAACAAAAAGCATTAAGTTTTCAAACTCATCTCAGTGACTATTAATAGTGAGTTCAGTTTTTAGTTCAAGTTCTACTACTGCAACTATTTGCAAGACAAATGTAGTAAATATTTGTATATTTACTATTCATATTAGTTGCTTTGAGCATATGCTGTGAAATGTATTAGTTAAATATTTTGTTTACATTTTAATAAGATTTACATCAAAGATAAATATGCTGTTTAACATTTCAGTCTTTTCTATGCAATACTTTTCAAGTGGAGTATTTTGGCAAATATAATTTGGCAAAATACCACAAAACATGGTAAGTATTTATACTTTTTGCTAGCCATCATCTCTAAAGGACAAATAATCTATATAGCCAGATCAATAAATGAATGAGTGAGAAGAGATCAAAGAATTTGTTGGTTGTCAACAGTTTTGAGTGAGAGTGGAATCACTGACTTCTATCAAGAGACCAGTTCTAAGAGAAATTCTTGTCACTGCACAGAATTTATTCTACAGATCAATATTATGATGCAAGGAATTATTCTTCTGAGGATGAAGGAAGGCATTTGGCTTGTGAGTCACATTTATCTTGTGCTTAAAATCTTAAAAAAGGATTTTTTGATTGAGAGTAAAAAAACAAAAAACAAAAAAAAAACAAAGATGAGAAAGACAGGCAATAGGATGGAGAGAAAATAAGAGAGGGGAAACAGAAGAGAGAGAGAGAGTGTTAAGAGTGAGAAGTGAGAGAAAAGTGACAAAAAACAGATGGGGGGAGAGAGAGAGAGAGAGAGAGAGATAATAAAAAGGCAAGAAAAAAGAGTAAATGAGAAAAGGAAGATTAGGAAAAAAACAAGAGGGAGGGGAAAAAAAGGAAAGTGTTAGAAAATGCTACCAGAAAGCTGAATGAAATGAGAGAAAAGGAAGAAAGAGAGTGAAAAAGAACCCAAAGCCATCGTAAACATGGTGAAAAGATGGAAGGAAATAGGACAAATAAAAAAAAAGGACAAAAACTGAAAGATGTTCCCCCAAATTTAATTCTGGTTCAGAATTATAGAAATGTATCTATAGCATATTTAAATTCTATTCATGACATTACGTATGAGAATCTGCAAGTAAATACTTTCTTCAAAACATAAATAAGCAATTGAAACTGTTCAATCTACTAGACTTTTTTTATGTAGCATTGTTTTCGACTTACTGTGTAGATATTAATACAGACAGCAAACCAAAAGATTTATAATTAAAAAAACAAATTAAGATGAATTATAAATGGCAACATTTATTGAAAAATTTAAGTTATATCCTATATCACATGGAAACAGACATACTTAAAATATGGTAACATATTCAATGATTCTTTTAAACTAGAATTGTCAAATGAGGCCTGAAAGAATTAATGAATGGTAATAGAACTTCACAAATCTAGACAGAAATATAAATAATATAATCTTCAACATTGTGGCAGAATGAATAATCATTTGTTCTTTTGACTGAATTGAATTTAATATTTAAGGCTGTTTTCAGTTCTTATAACTGTTCTTAGTCCCATCCAACAATTTGATTTGTTTCTCTAGAAATATACAAGATCTCAATTTCTATATTTAAAATCTGTACATGGTCTCACCTTTTGATGCAAAGCTTTTCTGATCTGCATAACATTCAAGTTGTTATTTACTGCTTCACTTGATGTAACATCCTCTAAAACTGGAAGTTTATTTATCAAGACAGAAGGCACATGAGAATTTTGTCCAAATACTAACTGCTTTAATCTATAACTATTTACATTAGGCAAAGTATGATTGGAGCTCAGTGACCAAGTAATGGCAAGTTCCAAGTTGCAACCAGTGTCTTCCATAGTTTTGAGTCCCATTTCATTAAGTATATCATTGTGGCGCTCATTTAAACCATTACTCCATGTATTTGGCACTGGTGTAATTTGTGAAATAATATTTTTGTTAGCCAAGGAATAAGAGTTCAATCCTTGGGAACATAATTAACAGCTCTTTCCCTTTTCTCTTTTAATGTAGACAATAGTAGCAGCTTATTTATCACTGTTTCCAGGTCAATATATATTTTTTATGGAAGAGAGATTCTGGGCTCACATACAAGATCCAGAATCTCTCCTCTATTCAAAAATTCAACAAATGTCAACATGAGAGAAAACTATGTGATTAAATGAAAATTATAATATATTTCACATATTTTTTTTAATCAAACAGTCAAAGAAAACAATTACCTTTCTTTAAATGTCATGTCAGGACAGAGATGATCATGGCTCTCCCTACATTCTTTTCTTTATTATCTATCAGTTGCTATGATTACTTAGGAAACATAATGGAACAATTTTCTGTTGCCTTCTCTATGATTCTGAATTCAATTTTCTGACAGTCACCCAAGGCTAGAGAACTCAGTCTACTTGTTATTTAACACATAATTGGGGAGAGAAGAGCATCAGTATGAAGTGAATGCAACAAACTCAACCAGAACTTGAACTTCACTTTCCATTCATGTGCTATGTTCACATCCAAAGGAACAAAAAGCTGTTGCAACCACAATTGCACTTTTATGTAAATTTTCTTATATCATTCTGCTGCTTGGCACTCCACAAAAGTGCAGGTGAAATATTTCTTAATTTCAAGAAAATTTTAATGCTGAAAAGTGTTATTTGAAATTCCAAATATAAAAAAAAAACTTTACTAATAGTACAACCTAACTTGTAACAAAAATCTGATATGCTCTCTCTCTCTCTCTCTATATATATATATATATATATATAACAGAAATAAAAGTGTGAAGCTTAACATTAATAGACATATTAAAAATGTTTTTTCCCCCTTTTCCTTCTCATTGCACATTTTCTAGTGTTTTAATTTAAGTTAAATCTCCCATGGAGGACCGATAAGTGGGAGTGAAATTCATTGCTTCGTTTTTAATATGTCTAGTAATATTAAGCTTCACATTTTTATTTCTGTTATTAAATTTTGTACCTACAAAAATATTTTCAAATATATATATATATATATATATATATATATATATTAATCATTTCACTCCAAGGAAGGCAATAAAGTCACAAGGGGTTATTGAGTCTGAGAGAATATGAGGAAAAAAACTTAAGGAGAGAGAACAATAAAAGAACAGGAATTAAGACAGAAAATATTGATTGACATTACATTTAAATTTTTGAAGATCAAAGTTTAGTGGAAAGCAAGAAGATAGAAGGGAGTTTTAAATGTGAGAGAAAAAACTGTTAGGAAACTGACAGTTACATCTAGCCATTTCAACTATATATGTATATATATATATTTATAAAAAAAAATAATCCCAAACATGAGAGAGAGAGAGAGAGAGGGAAGCAAAAGTCATTTAAAAATAATCAAATTCAATCCACTTCCATCTTGTATTTATCAAAATGCAAAGGAAAGATTTAATAAGGAGGTATATTCAAAATTCAGTTTTCAGTAACTCAAATTTTCTGGAAGCTGAAAATTTTGCATATTAATTAATTTAATATTTGAATCAACATTCTAAATATAAGTGATATGCAAATGATCAGAGGTGTGAAAAAATTAAGAACCTTAATATTCTTAATTTGGTTTTGATGAGATTTCAGAATCTAGAAAAATTTGCTCAAGGAATTGATTGTTAACAATAGCGGCAACCCAACCCAAGATATGAGCTATGAATCAGAAACATCAAAATCAAGACATATAGAAATTTAATTGTCTAAGAAGTGTTTTAATAGAAGAGAGAAAATGTGACAGAAATTTGAAGGGATATTGGAGAAGTGAAAGATGCATTCCAAAAGCCGAACAAAATATTAAGAAACAGGAAAATTCCATGAGAAACAAAGGAAAAGTGCTGAACTGCTGTGTAATATCAATTCTCTTATATTGTCAGGAATGCTGGACAATCTCCTGACAGATGAAGAGACTTGAGACAATAGAGATTTGGCTCTGCAGAAGGATGCTGAGAATATCATGGTTGGAACATCTTAGCAATGAGTAAGTTTTTAGAAAACTGGAAGCAAAAAGAAGACTTAGAATCAGGAAGAGATTGTTTTTTGGGACACAATGTGGAAAGGTGGTGTGTAGAATTTGACACTCACAGGGCATGTTAAAGGCAAGAGAAGCAGAGGAAACAGTGAGTAACCTATCTAACAAGCTTGTACCAGAATGGGGACTAGGAATGATATTAAGGGGACAAACATTGCTTAGAGCTACAAAGGATAAGAAATTGTGGAGAGTCATTCGATGTGACATGGTACATAAGAGAAGAATTAGGGTTTACAAGTGAAACCAATATGAAAAAAAAAAAAATGTTAAATCAGCATTTTTCCAAATGCAAACAAATTTCTTAAAGAAAATTACTGCAAAATTAAATTTATTTATAATAATATTTTTTTTTCTTACTTTCTCTATCTGAAATAAAACCTTATTAGTTCTGCTTTTGACTGATCCCACTTCTCAAGGATTGACAATAGGTGTAACAGCTTTTTTACTATTATACTGCTGGTTGGAAAGATAGTTATGGGTAGAGGTATTTGTTCAAGTGCTCCTTCACACATTTTATTTTTCATCAATATTCAAGTGACACAACGTTTCTTGTTGAGATCTCTCATGATGGAACAATGCAGGGGTGTGGAATCATACTTTTTCCAAAGCTATTAATACTCAGAAAATACTGCTGGTTCAATATTCTATACTGATAGCTATAACACTACCTCATCGAGTTAATAGAAACACTTACCGCAGAGAAAGCAGAGAAATTAGAGTTTAAATTTTCTTTATTTTCACAACACAAGATATTTTTGTAAGTATCTAGCAAGGAAAGAGTGTAAAACCAATGGTTTGTTTAACCAAAAATTATTACTTTCTCTTTTTATGTGCCATGCCCTTTCTGGATATAGGCAATCATGGCTCTCTCCAGCTTCCTATCCTTTGTAGCTATAAGCAATATTATTATCCCTTCCAGTCCCTGTTTTGTCATCCATTTACACATGCATGTTAAAGTAGATTGCTTGCTATTTCCCCCCAAGCTTTCAATATATCTTGTGAGTGTTAAATGCTCAAAGCCCTCTTTCCTCATTATGTGTCAGAAACTTCAACTGTCCTTTTCTGGTTCTAAGCATTTATCCTTTTCACTCCCTTTTTTCTTAAAACTTTCTTGCTCACATGTTTCATTTATGGTATTCTCAGTATCCTTCTGTAGAACAACAGCTATTGTCTCAGTTCTCTTCTGCATCTGCAAGGAAATGGTCCAGCATTCATAACCAAAGAGGAGAATTGATATAAAATAGAAGTTCAGACTCTTTGTTTTTAATAAGATTTTCCTCTCTCTTAATACTTTGTTTAGCTTTTGGAAGGCATATTTCACTATTCCAATATGACTTTGAATTTCTGTGCTACATTTTCCATTGTCTGTTAAAACTTCCTAATTATTTAAATTTCTGTACTTTATTGCTTTTTGATGTCTTCAATTTGTAGTTTGCATCTTGAACTGTACCTCCAATGACTATACATTTTATCTTCTTACAAATAATAGTTAGTCTGTTCTTCTTGCTTTTCTTTAATACCTTGTCTAAGTGTCCCTGTAGTTTTGACTAACCATGACTTTTGCTAACCATATTGTTGACACACATAGTGTCAACAATATGGTTAGCATCTGTGTATCTTATGTTGTTATGATTGTGCCCACCAATAATAAATCCTGGTAGGACTTCTAGGATTGCCTCACTATATGTTAAATAAATCCCATGAGAAGATGTGTACATGTTTTATACCTCTTCCTATTTTTGTATACTTGCTAATTTGATGAAATTAGGATGATGAAATCTGCTGTAAAATATTAAGATAGCAGACTGACCAACTATCTTAAGATAGCCATAACAAAACAAAATAAAACAAAGCTTTTCCTCATTTGATTGTCTTTATTTTGTTGAGTAGTTATAAATTTAATATATACAAAATTCTTGTAAGATGATGCAGTTACAAATTGCTACCTTGATCTCAGGAACAAGACAGAAAATTATGAGAAAATTATTTAAAATCCTAACAAAAATAAACATTATTTCTGTTTTTTCCATGTGTACTACAAGAATAGCAGTTACAAAAAACTGTTTATTAAAATATGAATACACAGAGGTCAATTGAGGAAGTTCAAATATGTCTAAAAGAAAGCAAATCGAGGATAATGGACTAAGGAAATTTCTGGAAGGGTCTTCAAGTTTCCAATTTCCTGTTGGCTCTTTGTCTGGGTCTGACTTCAATGAAATCCGATTTTAATGACTATTTCCTTTTAACTTTCTGCGTATATCATAAAAGTCTAACATCTGTTGTACCACAATGTTTATATTTAAATGCAGGAAACTTCTCACTCCTTCACCAACATAATATCATGCAGTCTATTGGCAATTACAGCAATCAGCTGAGTATGCATTCATACTTTCCTTTTAGTGCCATAGGGAGATACAGTCTAAAAGATCAATTTACAGTGCCAAAGTTATTAAAACTATTACTATTTTTATTAAAATTTTCCTACTTTGAGGTATAGTAGTATACACACACATTATATATATATATATATATATGTTAAGAAATGGACAAGGTCCGACAATTTATTTATTAAAGACATTTTTTATGTTTAACGTTGTTATTTCATAGATACAAGTATTTAAGCAATTTTGGAAGTAAAGTCTGATGATCCAGAACCCTGCTAAAGGGGTTATGGTGAAATAGCTTATTACATGGAATCTTAACGTGGTCTCTCTTTTATTCAAACATATCTGCTCTGAATTTTACATTGAGCTCTCTGGATATCATCCTCCTCGGGTCTACCCATACGGATTACCTAAGTTTGCATAAACTATATATATATATATATATATATATATATATATATATATATATATATATATACACCTTTTTCCACAGTTATGAAGCTTTTCAATATTTGCAGCATACTATTTTTCACATTCCAGAGTACATTATGGCAATAAAATAATAGGAAGAAGATACATTTTTATTTTATATACAGATATTTTTTGCCTCTACATGGCAAATATAACAAAGTTTTAATGTGGACCTCATTGACATTTGCCAAAAGCATTAGAGCATACTCCTGACCCTTCCCTATTAGTGCTACCTATGAGATGAATCTCCAGGAACTTGGTTTTCTCTCATTATTAGAAGGGTTCCTGACCACAAATTATCAAGAACTTTTCATATCATTCAGTCTCTCTCTCTCTCTCTACACGCCTACCCACACAATATCTAAACCCATATACAGAAAGACTTATCTATCTCTACAAAAAGAGAAAAGAACACATTTCTATATAAATCTAAAACTATTTACTAATGTACAAAAATAAATGAAGAGACTGTCATAAAATATTTTTCAACAAACTTTTTTTTTTAAATTTACCCATGTTAAAAATCAGCATTCAAAATCCTGGCTTTGGACCTGGGTTTGAACACACAACCCTCTAAACCAAGAGGCAGGCCCATTTTCTGTACATGCATATTACAATATGGCTGCTTCAGAAGAACACAAACCATTGACAAATGTAATGTCTCCATTCATAATGTAAAACGTGCAAATGGCATTAAATTAATTCAAACCTGTTCCATAAAGAAGCCATAATCTGCAACAATCCCCAAGCTTTAATGTGTTCTGGGAAATCATTATGTCTCACAGAAATCCTAGTAATAGCTATTCATTAAAAAAAACATAATAATTTTATGTTGTTTATGATTTGCCTCTAAGCAAATAATTCTTGTATTATAGAAATTTAATTTTTAACTAAAATTTGAGAGAATTTTGGTTGAGATTCAAAAGTAATAAAAAGGAACATTTTACAGTGTACTAGACACACGAGAAACTTAACTTGAAGGGCTTAAAATATATGAATGCAAAAATTTACATTTTACAATTTAATATGTATTTTGTTTTATTTTTAAAATTGCTTTATAGTTGCAAGATTCTTGTCTATATTTATTACAATGGAAAGAGATTTATTATAAATTCATAGTTAATATACTAAAATTAAACAATTTGCTACCAATTTTCACATGAGCTAATCATTGTATTTTCAGAGTATTTTCTTTCCCCTACATTTCTAAGTAAGTGGAGGCAGTACCAAAACCCAAGACATCAAGAATACCTTAGTACTTTCAAAGGCATTTTATAAGATCAATCTGCCTGGAAATTTAATATTTTCATACATCTTTTTATAACTCTGCTTGTCCCTCCCCTTAGTTAGCGTGACTGTTACACTTAGCAAATACATCATAAATAACGAACTATTCTGCTTTGATACATGGAAAGATAGAAAGAACATATCAGAAATGCTACTTGGTTTCAGTGAGAAAATGAATGAAAGAAAGAGGGGAAGATAGAAGTGTTTAATGGCTGTTTCAGTGAAATGAAAAAAGTTGTCAGTTTTGAATATTTTTATTTGTGCCCCCTTACTTCTTAAAATAATGACCAGTATTCATATTTATGATTGTTATTGCAATATTTTGTTAAAATTTTAACAATGTGATAGAGCAATTTCTACAAATATTTTATTATTGTTAGTATTGTGATCAAGTTCTTGAATCAAGGGAATCACTTCAAAAGTACCTAACATGAGGCCGGAGTGAGGAATTAGTCTTCAGCTTTACACAATGGAAACCTTGCCTTTTTTATTTGATTGTTTATATCAAATTTATTTCCTTCATTTTGATTGATAATCAACAAAAATTAAAAACATCAAAAATGTCAGTATTTTAGTACACATGTACTAAAACATTTTTGGTACCACCCCCACCCTGTTTAGGTTGGTCATTCTTAAGTCTTTCAGAGATAGATAAAATAATCTAGTTTTATTATATTATTATATAAGGTTATTTAAAGATCACTCACCAAATAGTATATACATTCTCTATTTAAAGTTAACAAAGCAATTTACAATAGTAGAGGCACTATTTCTACCTAAAGATTTCTAATATTGATTATCTGAACAGTTGTAGCTAAAATAAATGCCATGTTTTGTATACAAGAAACTGCATAGAAATTCTATTTGCTGTAAAAAGGTAAATATTCTTATTTTGTTATAAAATAAACTGAACCCAGATTTGAAAATTACCAAAAAGGATGTTTCAGGTAAAATGTATCAATAAATGTACACAAATTTTATGAAAAAATCTGAAATAATTAATGAACATTTAATATTATATATTCATATAGAAAATAGTATTTAGATGGGAACCAGTTTCCAGTGCCTATTTTAGCTAGAAATTTTGAATGTAAATAAATTTTCTTTAGCTTTTAATTTTTGTAGAGGTTTCTTCCATTGCCTTAAATATAGAATCATTAAATTAGGTTTAAGAATTATTATTGTTTTTCAAATCACCAATCATTTATGAAAGAAAAACATCTGACAATAAATTCTTTATAAAGTTGAATTTGAAAACTCTTTTCTAGGAAGACAGTAATCATCACTGCAAAGTGATTGATGAGACAATTGAATATAACTTTGGATGGATAATCAGTTATTAAATGAGATATTCTGAAGAAAAGATAATATATAGATGTTTAAAAGTCAAGATAAAAATCAGAGCCATGTTTTTCTTTTAAGTTGAATAAATTACATGCATATAGGGAAAAATTATTGCATGGTTCACTTATTATCTTGACAAGATACACAATTTGTTATGAAGCTGTCATCAGTAATGGTCAAAACAGTAATGAAAAAAAGAAATATGCTTTTGGAAATATGGAAGAGATAAATATATTTTTGTAATAATAAATTACTTCATTGAAAAAAGGTAGAAGGTGAAAAAGTACGAGAAAAATAAAGTAAATTAATGTAGAAAAAAGAATGAGAGAAAGAGAATTTAAGATGAAAAAGAAGAAAAATGATAATGATATACATATGTGTACAATTCTTGATCTTTGTACAAGAAACAATTTATGTGATTTGTGTAAAAGTTGATCCAAGTTTCTGGGGTTAACTCAACAGACTAGGCTAATGAAACATCATACCTTATAGCAGTGGTTCCCAAATGGTGTGGCATGCCTCATAGGTAGAGCAGCAGAGGATAACAGGTGAAGTGAAATAATTGAAAGACAATCAAAGATTCAGAAACATTTTCAAAAAATTCATATGATAAAAATAAATATGATTTCAAAATTTAAAATATGACTATGTATTACTTGCAATTGCATGCATGAGTCCCAGTATAAACAGTTATAAATAATTAGTGATCGATTTTATCACTGTGATATTTTTGTATTATATCATGTATTAAGAATATAGTAACAAGGCTCCGCAAATTGGAGGAGAGAGTTATCAATGATAATGTTCTGTTATCTCTCTTTAACCCTCTCTTTGTTTTTTATTTTTAAATGTACTTTTTATCACATAAAATTTGGTGAGGTGTGAGCAAATTTTCACTGCAAAAATGCAGACCGGAGAAAAAAAGTTTAGGAACCACTGCCTTATAGCATAATTCTGAGAGATAGTGGCCTAAAGAACTGAACATCAAAGGTAAACGTAAAATATCATGCAACCTTTTTCCCACAGATGCAATACTACAAGCCTGTTGCTAGTCTGTTGTTATTTCCATGGTAAATGTTCAGATGAGCTCCATTCTTTAGTTCCACCAGTTCAGACCTTTACTGCAAAGGCATACCATGCTACTTCCATATCGTCAAATCACTCTTATTCCTTCCATGTTACAATTGTAAAAAGGAAGTTACACTCAGACAGCTTTTTCTCAAGAACTGCCACTTTATGGAACAGACTCCTGCATAGGTGCTTCCCAGACACTTTAATCTTGACCTCTCCAATTGTTATCTGTCCTCTTTAGCCTTTAGAAATGATTTCTGTCTAAATAGCAAATATTTTTCATTTCTGAAGATCAACATTATTGCTAGCCCTTCTGATTGCACATGGATTTTGAAGCATTTACCCATGTACAGGATAACCCTAGAAGGAGTAGTTAGTGGTGGGGAAAGAGAGGAAGAGGAGTGATGGTGGTGTGAAAGAGAGACAAGTGAGAAGAGAGAATGAGTACTGGATAAATAGAGAGGTGGAGGAAGAGTAGTGGTGGTATGAGAGAGAGAAAAGAGAATGAATACTGGGAAATGGTGAGGAAATAGAAGAGGATGAGTGGTTGCGGTGGTGGTGTGAAAGAGAGAAAGAGATGGAGTACTGGAAGAAATAGAGACAAGGAGGAGTAATGGTGGTAAAGAGGGAGTGGTAGGATGAATAAAAGAGAGAGAGAAGGAGTGGTGGGAAAAGAAGAGAGAGAAATTGGATGAGAAATGCAACATAGAATAAAATAAGAATGTAAATAACAGTAAGATTAGAAATAAAGAGGTTTGTCTGGTCATCATGATTTTGGTAGCCAAGGTGATATTGGTAGTGATAATGGTATTGCCATATGACATGACATGCTCCTTGTTATAAAAATTCATGTTTAATTTCATGTTATTCTTTAGTTTTGAATTCTTGAAATTTGGCAGTCAAATTAGCAGTCAGATTAGCTAAAAATGTTATGGCAAAGTTAAAAAAATGAAAAAAAACTTATCAAATATAGAAAAAAAGAGAAATCAAGAAAATAGTTTATCACAAAATCTCAAATGATTTGAAGTATAAAGAACATTTTTATAATAAGTTATAAGAAATCCACAACTTTAAAAATGGTTGAAATTGATACAAGATTTGTTGTTTACAGCTTATCAACCCTCTGTGCACTATTTAAAGACAAAAACATTTTTGATTGTAAAAATAATTCTTTTTTTGGCGAGTGGATATTGCATCAAAAATTTCTTTGGAGGCTAACAATGATTTTTTTAGCTACAGGTCTCACTATTTAACTCATATCTGAGGAGAGAAGAGATGGGGTTATAACTATCCCCAGTATTTGCATGTAAGTGAATATAATGAACTTGACTTGAATTTGAACTCAGCTTTCAAATTTCTCATTCTGAGTTGTTATCAATTACACCACCTGCACATTCCTCAAAATGAATGAGAATATGGTCAAATAATAAAAGCATCGAATTGAACAGACATTTTTCTCATGTAAATTCATATTTCCATAAATCATCTGAAAGAGGTCAAAACATTTCAAAATATAAATAGCAATTTATGTGTCAGACTACAAATTCAGAATTGACTTCTTTTTTCATGTTTTTTTTTAATATCTATTTTTAAGGTTTTGAAATGTTTTCCAAAACATTCTCAGTTCAATTCTCATTAATGAATTAATCATTTAACAAATTTTGCAAATACTTCATGTGCAGTAACATAAATTTTGTATAAAAATGAAAGCTAAAGTTAATGGGATCACATATGACAACAGTTTGTATTAACAATGTAACAACTACACATTAGGGTGGATCAATAAGTCCATACCTTGAATTTGATCTTAAATTTTCACTGTGTAATGTTTGATCTATACAATTAATATTCATCAATGGACTATGTATAATAATTCCATTGTTATAAACAGATCTACATATACAAATGCATAGGAAAAAAAAGAGAGTTGTAGCATTAATTTATGAGTGACCATCACATATATCACAGCAGCTGGATATTTCTTGTAACAAGTCTTCTTCTTAAATGCCCAATGATAGTCAAGTTAAAGGTTTATTTGCTTTTCAAATGTACAAGGACTAAGAAAATAAAATTGATCCAATAATTAGTTTTTTCTTTTTAGAAAATGAAATGAAATCCTAAATTAGTTTAAAAAGCTGTATGAACCCACCATCATAACTTAATGTCAAAAAAAAAAAATCTGATATTGAATATAAAAGGCTCCAAAATCATTAATGTCCTTCTGGATGGTGACATAGTGGACATAGGAGTTAGTTATACATGTGCTACTATCATCTAGTGGCCATAATATGTATCTTTGTGTTTGGTAGTAAAGCACCAATTCAGTATGAATAATAACTGATATCACTGGGACAAAATATCACAATCAAAAGGGTATCTCATATCAGCCAATCAATGAATATCTGATGAAGACAAAAGAGTACTCAATTGAGATGTGTTCATATCAACAAAGATGAGAACAATAGTTTTAAATATTAATATTTTTTTTTTTTTTTTTTTAAAAAGGTGGAGAGATTTTTTTTATGATGGTTTTGTTTTGTGGCATATCGACTTCAATAGGTTATTTAAGGCCAACAAGATTTTTACAATAGATTCCTATGAATAGAATATGTATTCTTTGTAAGGAAATAGTTTGTACATTCAGTTTCATTGATATATTTTGTAAAGACGGTTTTTGTCGAGAGTCTGGTTTCATTCATGTATTCTTTTCAGATATACAGTTTGTAGAGAAATTGATTTTGATATTCTCATTTGGTTTATAGTTTTTGGTTTGGGGCACATCAACCTCAATGGGTTATTTAATGGCAACAAGATTTTTATTGCCGGTAATATTTTTTTCAAAAATGTATTGCTGGTTCTATATGTCATGACATTTTTTTTTTTTTTTTTTTTTAGTGGTGTTATCTTCAAAGTTCATGCTTTCTATTGGATTATTTTTGGAATCCTTGGCTTTGTCCCTTGTATTTTCTTCCAGCCAATCTTCTGAGTTTGTCTTGGAATTTTTTGGTCTTCGTTCTCATCTTCAGTTTCCATACTTTCCAGTACTGTAGATTTATTCTCGTTTAGGATCTTATTTCTTTGTCTTAAAAGGGATATCGATCATGTGGTTTCATGTTCTATTGATGATTATTTTTTTGTTTTTTGGTTTGTTTTTCGTTTTCTTAGTCTGGGTTTGGGATTTGAGATGGGTTAGCGATAGGCTTTCATTGTCATCTAATTTTTGGGGTGAAGAATTGTTGGGTTTGATACTGATAGTAGGGATGTTTAAAATTTGTTGTTGTTGGGTTTGACTTTTTGTTTGATTTGTTTTTATTGAGTCTTCAGCTTTGTTGGTCTAGGGTTGGAGGTTTTTCTTTGGATCTAGTTCAGCATGAGACCTGGTTGTAAGTCAGTCAAGCTTTCCTTCGGTAACTCCAAAAGTATCTTCAGTTCCTTCATTAAATCTATCATTTCGTTTTGGGTCATTCCTTGATTTGGGGTATAGTTGTTCATGGTTTTGGCAATGCTTGCATAAGTTGTAGCCACTGAAATCTCAACTAACCTCCTTGCTTCTGGGATTTATATATTTTTTTGTGTATTTAATTTCTGTTATTTTTACCTTATTCCACATTTGGCATTGCATGATCTTGTTGGAAGTTTACACACTTTGGTGGTTGCCTGCAGTCTGTATGGTTTTCAGTTTCACCGCAGTTTTTGCATGTTGTTGGTCTGGTACATCTCTCCTTGTGGTGACTGAATTTTTGGCAATTGCGGCATCTCAGCAGGCTTGGTATATATGTTTCGACTTTGTTCATTGTGTACTCTATTTTTATTTCAGTTGGAAGTTTTGGGATGTTAAATTGAAATATATGTGTTTGTTAGGAATGTTTGGTGGTTTTCTTTTTTTTATAGACATCCTTTGGACATTAGTAAAGCCTTGTTGGCAGAGGTTATTTTTTATTTCATCCAGAGTGCAGAGGGAGAGATCTAGGCCTCTCACTACACCCTTTGATGAGCTGGTGGGTAAGCTTTTATTTTGAGGTTATGGAAGTGTTTCTGTTTAAGTAGAAGATCTGATAAAGTTTTTTTGGTACTTCTACCAGTAGAGTATTGTGGATTAGTTTTTTTGACCGATTTTAGTTTTATTAGAGAGCTAAGAGTTTTTCAGCCATAAAGTGAGACAACTTAGTGATTGGAGTATCCTCCATTGATTTACTGAGGAAAAGTGTCTGATCAGAGTCATCATCTGAGTCACACTTTGCATGTAGATGCATTCAGGTTTGATTTATTTATATTTGCTTGGGATTTATTTTTTATATCCATAAAAAGGTCTATGGGTTTCATTGACTATGCTCCCCACCCACCATGGAGCCCCATGCGGTAATGTGTCTAGTGGGAAACCCATTCTCCTAATAATATCAGGGCTACATAGTCAATATACTCATGCTGGTGATAATCAGTTTTGTTTCTGCCCCTGGGTTTTCATAACTACTTACCCAGAAACAGAAAGGGTATGAGTTCTTCCTCAGCATAATTGACCCTACAGCCATCACTCTCATATTCAGATTTTTATAAAAATCTGAAAAGGGCTGACATGACCAGCCGATTTATTGGATGGGGCTGCTCCAATCTCCTGTCTAGCCTAGTAAGAGGCAAAGTGGAGTGTTGAAAGTTACCTGATCACTATCAATCCTGGGTCATATACTGCTCAGCCACCAGGATCCTGTCCTGAGACCTTATGGGTTGCCACCTACGGCCAGAGGTGCAGTCAGTGTATTCTTACAACCCCAACCAACAGGGCTGTTTTTTTTATGTAGTACATTTTTGTTCAACTGGGAATTGCATTTTTACAGGAAAAAAATATATTCTAGTGTCTACTGTAGCACAACAGTTAACTTTTCCTGCAAACCGATTCCTTTTTGTAGGAACTTCAATCTTCATTAAATGGCCTACAGCTGCAGCTTTTTTCGTTTTTTTAACACTATGTCTCTTTATAATTTTAGGTCGCTACAACTTTTCTTTAATATATGTAAATCAGGAATGACAATGTTCTTGAGAATGGCAGTGGAGTGGTTTTTCCATTGCTTTCAATATATTTTTGAATCCAGAGTTCTCTTTATCCTTCTCCTAAAATGGTTGCCATACTAAGGCTAAAGAGTTCTACTATTTTATGCACAGTTATGGAAGAGTAAAGAGATAAATTCCTGCCTTTTCCAAAGTGAATTGTTTTAAAGCCATGTCTCTTGAGAACATAAGTGATCATGATTCTCTTTTTCTATGATTTGCCATGCATTCTTGGGCAAGATTGTGGATTGATTTCCCATTGCCTTTTCCACAGTTTCCAATTTATTTTCCTTCTTTTAGACTGTTTACCATCCAAAGATAGAGAGTCTGATCTACCCTGCTATTTAACTTCTATCGGTAGGGAGGGGAGGGATATTGACGAATCTTAAATTATATTGTTTTTATAAATGTCACTTCTTGTTGTGTCGGAAACCTACCACCCCTCTTGAAGATGAACTTGTCTGCGTCTGTGAACAAAGACTTTAAATAGTGGCATGTCAGTTGACATGAGGGAAGACAGATAGACCGAGAAGTCTTAGTTGAGCTAGTTATTGACTACTCCGTCGATTTCTGTACCTTTTTACCAACCTATTAAAACCCTTTTTATTGTTACGTGTTATTTGGCGTTTGTCTCTACTAACCCCAAATCAACATCATAACACTTCTAAACAAAGTTATTTTTTAAATTCAAAAGTGTCACAAATGTCAGGACATTGTGGAGAGCCACAATCACCAATGTCTTAAGGGGCACAGCACAGAGAAAAAGGAGAAATATGGGCGACATACATTAATTATAAATTAATTATATATTTTTTTGCTAATGCTGTATAAGTTGCCTATAGATTCAGATTTAAAAGTAAGCCTGGGATAAACAGTTACTTAAATATTATATGTATACTCTGATGATGAGATGAATAAACAACTCCTCTTAAGTGCCATGTCCCTTTAGGACATTGGCGATGATGGTTCTCCACAACTTCCTCTTTTTCATTGTTCTAAGTAATTTTTGTTTCCTTACTATCCTTTCTAGCCCCTGTTCTACCATCCATTTGCATTAGACAGTTAGGTAGATTAATGTATCTTTATCCCTTTTACTTTTAATGTCCTGTGAGTGTCAAATTCTCAAAGTCTTCTTTCCACTTAATGTGTTAAAAAATGTCCTTTTCATTTCCATTTTCTTTAAAACTTCCTCATTGCTCAGATGCTCCATCCATGATATTCTCAGCATTCATCTATAGAACCACATCTCTATTGCTTCAAGTGTCCTCATCATCTGTGAAGAATTTGTTCAGCCTTCAATACACACTAGGACAGCACTTTTTAATTTGTTTCTAATGAAATTCTGTTTACTTCTAGATATTCATAAAATTATCCACCACTTTTGTTATGCGAATATACAGGGACTTTTAACCTTTATTTCTTAAAAATGAAGAAGGTTAAAAAAAAAAAAAAAGAACTGTAGCAAAGAATGGAAATCACAATGCTTGAGGACTTTCAACAGCAGCAACAACTAAAATAGATTACACATCTAAAATAATGATATAATCAAGATGTTGACATTCCACACTATTCAAATAAAAAGTTAGGAAGGAAACCCCTGTCAATACTAGAAAGAGCAATAACACCTACTGAACTTGAAAAATCCTTTTTCTGAAAAATTGTTTTAAGAGAAAGATTTTATAAATTTCAATCAAAAGTAGTACTATGTCTCAGTCAATGAATGCTAAATGTTTTCTAATAAGAAAATGGATAATATTAGCATTATATTAGGTGTGTTCAAAAGTTTAAAAAATAAAAAAAACAACAAAAAAATACCCAACAACAACAACAAAAAAGACCCCCCCCCCAAAAAAAAAACAAAAAAAAAACAAAAAAAAACGTTTTTTAACAGTCTGGAGTTCTTAGAAAATGTATGCTGGGATCTTTTGCACACAATATATAAAATTGGAGAAGAGTGTGAAAGCATATACCGACCATCCACATCGTGTTTGTCCTGCCTGTTTTACCATTTCCCTAAAGTGGTCATCTGTTTGGCCTGGCTGCATGACATGGCTGCCGGGTAATTGATTTATTATGTAATATTTTTGACTACTGTGTCAATATTTAGCAGATGGCTACTGGCCTGAAATGACTGCATGCAAAATATGGCAGCCCAATCACACATAGGAGTGAATGTAATTCTATGAACATAGATTAGTAATCATTTCAGGGTTAGGCAATGGGTGCTGAGATAAAAAAAAAAAAAAGCTAAGGAAATGGAAATGAAAGCTACATTGGGGGGGGGGTAGATCAAGAAAGACAAGACAAGTTTATACTCAACTGACCAACAGCTTTATGCACAGCCAAAACATTAAAAAGAAAATATTAGTGTAGCAACATTGTCCACTTAAATGGCCTGCATAGTTATAAAAACTAACTTGACTGATTCATTTTTTACAGTTTATCAACCCTTTGCAGGTTATTTAAAGCCAGAAAATATTTTTAGATAGTAAGATTTTTTTTTGGGAGATAATGATTCAGTGATACAAGTCTTATTAATTAACCCATAGCTGGGAGAAGTGTTAGATTTATACCTTTCCAAAGGGTATTTGCATGTAAGTGAATATAATGAACCTAGCTGGAATTAACATATCCAAGCCATTATCCATTACACCACCTGTACATCCAAGCTTACAGCACCTGGTATTCTCTTGAGTAATGACTAGGCTCGATGTTGCTTAACTTTGGTGATCATATGGGAACCAATGTTTCAATGTGATACTGCCATAAGAGTAGTTATATAAAGAAATTCATTTAAAAATATATCAGGAAAGAGAGAAAGAGATAAAAAATGAAATATTATAATAATGACATTCTTTTTTATAGCATAATTGTCAAAATAAGAAATTGTTCACTTGAAGATCTAAAGTTCAATCCATTTTACCTAGTCATTGAAGTTCATATGAATTTTTGGGACATATATACAACGATGTCCCCAAAGACACATGGCCCAGTGGATAAAAATGTTGGTTGAAATAATCTAGTGACTTGATCCAAAGAGTTGTGAGTTCAATACCTAGCCACAGAAGAGGTGAACAAAAACTTGGAAAGTTGAGTTATTAAAGGAATTAACTGAAACTGAGATAGCCAGAAAAGGTATGGCATGTGGAACTAGAACAATCTACCCCTGTGGACTAAATAAAGGGTTTGGTTCAAAATTCCAACATACATCACCTGAAGAAGGCTGGAATGTACAACAGCTGAAATGTTGTGAATATGACAACAAAGATGAGAACAACAGTCCAAACAATGTAAATAGTACATATAGTTACAATACCTCATCTCAGAAATATAGACAGAAGCAATATATCATGTATAGAGATATCTAGTTTAGTTCTTATTTTTAACACTGCTCAGGTATTGCTTACCCTGTTTCCACTGAGCCCAAGTACACACTGTCCAGACCAAGGTTTGAATTCACAATTACTATGTTATCAAATTCACAATCCAATGTTTTAACCCACAAGGCCATTGTCCTGTTCTGCAGAGAACTTGGAGCCTTAAACCTAACCTGCTTGTTGATGAGGGATACTGCTGTTTTGTCAATGCTTGACTGCACTCACTGAAGCTATCCATCATAATGTTTGAAAAATGATAGAAGATAAATTGAAATAAGATGCTTGCAATTTATCCATCTTCAATTAACAAACAAGAGGTACACCTGATGAAGGCCAGAGGGCACAACAGCTGAAACATTGTGATGAGAACAATAGTCTGAATGTAAATAGTCTAAATAATGATAACTCCTCATGCCAGAAATGCAGGCAACAAATAATTCTGTTTCTTCCTTAGAATGTACATTATGCTCTGTCATTACCTCAGATAAACAATGGGTCATTCTTGTTTAATTGTGAAGATAGACAGAAGATATATCAAAGGTTTTAAGGAAAGAAAAGAAAGAAAGGAAAGAATAAAAAGAAAGAAAAGAAAGAATAAAAAGAAAAGAAAGAATAAAAAGAAAAGAAAGAATAAAAAGAAAAGAAAGAATAAAAAGAAAAGAAAGAATAAAAAGAAAAGAAAGAATAAAAAGAAAGAATAAAAAGAAAGAAAGAAAGAATGAAAGAAAGAATGAAAGAAAGAATGAAAGAAAGAATGAAAGAAAGAATGAAAGAAAGAATGAAAGAAAGAATGAAAGAAAGAAAGAAAAATGAAAGAAAGAAAGAATGAAAGAAAGAATGAAAGAAAGAATGAAAGAAAGAAAGATTGAAAGAAAGAAAGATTGAAAGAAAGAAAGATTGAAAGGGAAGATAGAGACCATCAGTCCCTTATTCTATTGCAGGCTCCAAGTTGAGTATAAGGCTGCAGCAAAATCAAGTGATTCAGATGTGATTTCAAAGATTTCATGTTATCTGAAGCAGAACCTCAAATTTCTTCATTAATTGTTCACTGCTCTAATGCCAGATCTGAAACTGGTAAAACTACTGTAAATAGATTTGGACGGCTATATTAAAAAAGTTATCTGGGAAGCAGTATTATAAATATAATTTAAACTTCATATTGATTTTTGGTACTTATCAACAGAAACTTTGTTCAAAGACATTATTTTTTATCAATGCTATTTACAATTGATTTTATTCTGTTGATGGTCTTCAAATTCTAATAATATTAATTAAATTTAATTCTCATTCCCAAATGTATTACTTTGACTATTATGGGATGCAAAACTGATATCAAAGGTACTGAGTTTTCTATTCAATTCAAAAGAAAAATTCTACTTTTGTGATATTGAAATCTGTATTCTGAACTTGTAGATATATGCATTGATGCTTTTAAAGACAAGACAGAAATGAACAAAAAAATTAATACAATTAAAAACAAAAAGTGCAATTATATAGTAATATTCTCTCTTTCACTCTTTATATGAGTAAAAACAATACTAAAATAATATTATAATAGAAATAAACTAGAACATACACTTTTTCCTCAGAGTTGAATTATAACAAAACATTCCTTTCCTGCAATTCACTGCAAATGTAAACACACTAAAGAAGGCATAATACATACAGGCTGGGAGATTGCCAAAACTAAGCTACCCTCACAAAAAAAAAAAAAGAGAAAATAAACAAAGGAGTCAGTGAAATTGCCTGCTTTATGCATGTGCGTTTTGAGAATTCTAGCAAAGAAATGTCAAGACATCTCAGAAGATTAAAGAGAAAAAAGAAATTCAAAAGATCTACAATAAAAAAAAAAAGACATGGATCAATTCAGTTCCAACTGTATAATTTAGATAAATCTAACAACCAAATTTTAAGCAATAGTAGGAATCCTTCTCACCAGATAAATTAAAGGGGGACATTTATATTTTTTGAGGAAATTTTCCAACCCTCTTCCAAGTTTTTTTAAGACAACCCCCACCACCCTTATTAAATTTTAAACTTTAAATAATTTTTTCACTCCCCTTTTATTAAGATCCCACAATCACTGAGAAAAACTGCAACTCCCCCAATTAAGACTCCCTCTTGTATTATATACCAAATAATAATAAAAATGAGAATATTTTATTTGAACATATAAAATCATGAATTAATTTTAATGATGCAGATAAAGTAATTTAGATTCCTTAAAAATATTAATATTTTCAACAAACATTCTGATAAAATTATATTTTCTTAAAAAAATAAATTTATATTTGTATACAAATATATATTACATATATGCATAAATAATGTAACATTGCCTCAAACATCAGCATTCAACATCATGGTTGTATTATAAATCACTGAAAAAAGATATATCTCAGCCACAAAGCAGGCTATTGAGTATCATTATTAAGTAGTGCTTTGGTTAAGACAAGACCAGATGTGTAGGGCACGAAATAAGGATAAAACATACTACAATAGTAATGGTTTATCTGACTAGCTTACTAACCATTACATCATAGCTTGGCATCTAATTAAGTGTGCTTTAATGATCAGGAAATGGAGGAAGAATGCAGAGATTCAAAATAAAATTAGAGAGACAGAAAGCAGAGAAAAAAGGAATGAGAAGGAAAAGCATTCAAGAATTCAAAATAAAATGCAGGTTTCGTTTTTCTTGGTCACGTGTTTCCTTTTTATTTTTTCATGCTTGATTTCTTTTCCTTGCATTAAATAACCAATGAATATTCAAAGTAGAAAAGTCAAAAATTGTTGTCTGGGGCAAACCAACTCAGAACAAAAAAAAATTACATAAAAAAAAAAATGTTTGAGTTTTACAGTTTTAAATGAAAAGACATACTCAGTGTTAGAAAGTCGTGAACTTTAAATTTGATTTAAATGGAAAGAAAATCATTTAAAACAGCTTTCAGCATTTTTTTGTTTTCTTATGAAATAAAGTATTTCTTCTTTTAATAAATATATATAATCCTTCTATTCTCAGCATCTTTCTCTCTCTCTCTATATATATATATATATATATATATATATAAGGATGCTGAGAATACCACGGACTGAACAGGTGAGAAATGACAAAGTTCTAGGGACAATGGTCAACAAAAAGATACTTATACTTAGCATCAGGAAGAGACAACTGAAAATTCTGGGGTACATAATGAAGAAAGAAGTCTTAGAAAATTTGATACTCACAGGACAGATTGAAGGTAAGAGGGACAGAGAAAAGTAATACACAACCTACCTGGCTGATGCAGGTTTTGGGAGGGATGGCAAAAAAAAAAACAAAAGTTAAGAGCTACAAAGGACAAGAAATTATGGAGAGCCAGGATTGCAAATGTCCTGAAGAGACATGATATGGAAGATTCAACCTAATTTTAACATAACATATTGGGAAAAAAAAATTTAACTTTAATTATGATCAAAAATTCTGCAGGATGCAGGGGGATTTTGAGTGTCATTAAAATAAAAAAATAATCAAGGGGTTGAAAAATATGTATTGTTTAAAATTTGCTTTATTAATTAATAATAGATGAGTGCTGAGTATCAGATTGAGAACATTTATACATATGGCTATTTATTTATTTATTTATTACTTCAAATATTATTATAGTGGATACTTATATTTGAAATAGATGCCTGATTTTTTATTTTAAACACTGTATATTACGTCTATAAGCCTGCATATTTGAGAAATCTTAATAAAGTAAATGTACTCTCCTGCATCTCCGTTGGTAGAAGAAAGTACAGTTTGATCCAGTGTGCTTTACCATTCAGCTACAAAGTTCAGCAAAGCTCTATTTACACTTTAGATGAAATCACACTTCCTTACACATGAAACTGAGAGGATATGAGTATTCCAGATAAATATCTTTGTGAAGACATGTGGGTTTCCTTAAAAGGGAAAATAAAGATTTGCTGAACCATAACATTCTTTGTAGCATATGGGATAAAAAAAAAAAAAAAAAAAAAAAAAAAAGGTGTTTCTTTTACAAAGGGGGGCACAGCTTTGATTTCTGCTAGAGAATTAGTTTTCTTTAAGATTTTCTCAAATATACAGACCGACAGATAACTGTTTAAAGTTAAAAATAAAATTTCTATTTCAAATATGAGCATCCACTCCATTTTTATAGACAATGATACCACTTGCAAGGGGAGACATTGGTTCAAATCCTGGTGAAGGGCACATTTTCCTTAAGTTTTCTCAAGTGTGCAAACCAGTAGACACAATAAACACTGTTTAAAAAAAGAAAAAAAAATGAAAAAAGTAGCTTCTACTCAAAAACAGGTATCCACTAAAAATAATGTTTGAAGCAATAAAACATTATATATATATATATATATATATATATATATATATATATAACGGGCAAGTGAAGACATATAAATATTTATCTTACTATTTAAGCATTAATAATAATAATAAAAACAAATTAAATTTCTGAAAAATAAAACTTAAATCAAAGAAATGAAATAGCAGTTTTTTGTAGACATTGTCTCATATTTTCCTTAAAAAATAATTAATTATAAAAATAATTTGCATAATTATGTATCTATTATTTGATCATAAATAAATTTATAAATACATAATTCTAATATTTTAATTTTACAATACCATATATAGTTTATTATTAAATAAAATAAATATAGTATTTTAGATCTTTATAAATTAAAATATAAATAATATAAATCATATTTGAATGCCCCTTTAAGAAAATCTCAGTGTAGTTTTGGAATACAAGAAAATTAATAAAAAAAATAAATATAAATTCCAAATGTATTGTATTGTAAGTCAAAATAAAATAAAAAAAACAAGACATTGATGAAAAGTCCGCATAAGAGGAAGTCAGTATCAACAGACAGAAATCTCTAACCCCCACCTAACCATAACCGACTTTCAATTTGCCACATAAAAATTATACTTGTATCTTCATTCATCAAAAAAGCCAACAGCCCTTTAATAAAAAATTCTGATTACTCATTACTCCACCAACTTAAAACATAATACTATTTGGCTTATAAATAGAGTAAATCAATTTTATTCTCAGTGTTGCTTGAAAATGGAATGAAACTTAAAATTTTAAGTTTAACTTTAAGATTTAAGTTTTGGTTTCAAAACAATAATTTCTGTGTTGCGATGGAAACATATTTTTAAAAAAATAATCATAATATTATGCTCTACAGAGTACTGTTTTTTAAAAATAAATGCTAAAGAACTCTGGATTATAAATCTAACTGTTCTTTCTTTTTATTATATATATAAATATATATATATATATATATATATATATATATATATGTGCGTGTGTGTGTGTGTGACATTTACATAACCAAGATGGATAAAGGTTCCAGTGTAGTTATTTTAAACAGTCAGAATTACATTGATAAGATGGCAATAATTTTAAATGATTCCTCTAAGTTCAAGAAGATATGTCCTGCTAACATATGTGATAACTCCAGTAAAATAGAGGCAAGAACTCAAAGATGGTTACTATCCGTATATAAGAGTAACCTAATATCTAAAAATGTGTGTAATAGAATTAGACCTGTTGGTTCTCAATGGCCAAGAGTGTACAGATTAGCCAAAGTGCTTAAGACCAGTGTGCCACTCAGACCTATTTTATCAGTGATATAATCTGTACAGCACAAGTCCCATTTACTTGAAATTACCATGGTTAGGCAGGAGGTGTCAGTTGCTTGCTGATAGTGTTTCAGCTTGCATTACTTCATGCTATAATACCATTTTGTTGCATACAGTCTTTCAGACGAGATCTGTTTCCATCTTTTATTAAAGATTGGTTGTCCTATTTTCAAAATAGTTCTGTAGTATACAAATGCTTGTGCAATGCTGTATACATAGGATAGACCAATCAAAGATTGGAAACCTATATCGCACAACATGTTCCTGACTATTTAAAATCCAGCAGTTGGAGTCTTTCATCAAGAACCACTCAGTCTGTGCATGATTCATCTATTGGACAGCATTTGTTAGACAAACTGGATTGTCCTGCTGAGTATGATGACACATTCTTTTCTGTGCTGCATAGAGCTTGCTCTTCCCACCATCTATTAGTTCTCAAGGCTGTATATATTAAATTATATCAGCTGAGCCTATGTAGACAGAAGGAACATTTTATCCATTCCTTGCATTTATTTGGAGGACTATGAGTAACTTTCTATTTTATACTCTTTTGGAACTCTTTAATATCCATTTTTAGTTGTTAATTATTTACAATTAAAATTTGTTTTAATTTTGTTCCAATTTCTCATCCTCATTCACGATTTTTTTTGTGAATTGTATTTTGACTTTGTTTAATTGCACCAATGTCAGCCTTTTGAAAAAGTATTGGATGAAAGGGAATCTTTAAAAAGGTACATAAAATGACATCATCTTTGTTTAAATCTGTTCTTTTTCTGTTGGTCAAAGTTCTCACATTACAGACACACACATTATATATATATATATATATATATATATATATATATATATATATATATATACACACACACACACACACACACATACATACATACATAAGAGCAAAAATATGTATGTATATATGTACTTATAGACATTTTCAATGTCAGTTTGTGTATTATGGTAGCAACAAAAATTCTCTATATATTTTTTCCATTAAATATTTTCCTTGTAGACTTGCTAATTTTCTCACAATTTCAGCTTCATTAATTTTTGTGCATATGTGGGTGGATATCACTCATTTTGAAATGTTTTTTTTTAAATATGCAGCCATAATATTTTTTTCCTTTTTAGACAAAAATAAACTGTACTTTAGGAAAAGAAATGTGTAATGCTCAGAAACCAATCAACACATTTGAAAATAAAGTTTTGCCTCATAACTTGTATCTATTATTAATCAATTTTAAATGACTTTAAAACTGTCTTTTGGGGGACTAAAAATATGATCATAAAAAATTTGGATCATTTTCAAGTATGGCATGTATTTTAGCATAAATCAACTGAACTGAAAACGTATTATTTCTCATTCTGAGTCACTATCCATTACACCATCTGCACATCCTTTGTCTCTTGAACTGTATTGAAAAACAGAAATTCAATATTGTATATTTGTACATAGAATATGTAATTGGTATACTGAACAACTCATCATAGACCAATGATTAGCAATCTTGTCTTACAGACTTACTATTGCAGTGAGTATATATACTATATAGTATTCTACACTTGAGGCCTTGTGTTAAGCTAAGCTAAATAAATAACTAGAGTTGTTTGCTTTGTAATTGATATTATTGCATGTTTTGGATTGTTACCTTTGAAATGTTCCCTGCACTGAAAATATTGGTGCAACATACCTTTCTAATGCAGTATTACCTACTGCATATCATTTGGTGAGCATCTTTTGGAGTGCCTACTGTATCACAATAGCTAGCAAAGTTTATCTTATGGAAGTGTGGTTCTATACAAGCCACTATAATTCAATTCTATATGCAAGTATCCAATTCTTGAATAGGATTGATGTCAAACTATGAGGGACATCTACTGAGCTTATATATGCTAGATTGATTCTTAAAGACTTCTTATATGGAAGGATGACTGGAAGTATTTCAATAATATTAAGTAAAGAATCTTTCTCTGCATTTGTTCTGAACTGTCCATAGAGAAAACAGATCTTATTGACAATTCCTTCAAGAGAATCTGGATTCCACAATGGAGGGAAAAATCTTGCACAAAGTGATTGAGTTGTTATCAGTACAAAAAACAAAGCAAAATTAAATTTCAGCTGAATCTGCATGTGAAATACTACACTACTGCTAAGAAAAGTATGAATTCACCTACCCCCTGCATTCTCTCAAAAGATCTGACAAAAATCTCCTGTCACTGATATACCATAATTTTTTATTCAGCTCAGGGATTTCTTATATTTTGGCATACAAACCAATTGAACCAAGAACTTTCATCAATCGCAGTGAATGGATGTTCCTTCAGGGAAGCCTCGTGCCTTGAGCACCTATTGGGACAAACTCAACCCAGACTTCAAGTGGAATTTGTACATATGATCCATTGCTAAAGATGCAGGAAAAATAGTTGATTCTCTGTACTGCTCCAGTAAGTAGCCGACTCCATCTGCTTTCCTCCATCCTTACAAGAGCCAGATCAGGCTGAAAAATGGAATACTGCTGCCATATATGGTATGCAGTTTCCACTCTCGACAGGGTCTAAAAGCATCTATGGGTCCTTGTGGGTACCAAATTATTTTCCACCCTACATCTCCTTTCCCACAGATGAAACACTGCAAGCCTCTTGCGGCTCTGTCCCTATTTCCATGGAAAGTGTTCAGAAGAACTACATTTAGTTACACCTATTCTAACCTTCATGGCTAAGACCTGCCATACCATATTTATTCATTTTATATTCCATTGATGAGATGTAAGTTCCACTTAAGCAGCTTCTTCTTACAAAAACACCTTTTGTGAAACTGACTTACATGAAGATGTTTTCCTCATCATTACAATCTTATGGGTTAACCGTTACCTTCCCCACGTATCCACATAAACTGTGCCTCTTAATCTGTAACCCTCTACCTTAAGTGACACTCAGGTCTTGTACAGAGTAAACATCATTGTACAAAACAATTCATCACCATGGATCATTTATGTATGTATAAATATATTTCTTTCACAGTTATTATAAATACAGTGCTCAATGTTATAAGACAGAGCTATAAGTATATATTAGTGAATATGCATAATATCTAATGTTGATATCACAAGTTGGAGTTTCATGAAATTGCTGCAATTGAGATTGTATTTGCACCTGAAGATTGCAGCAACTGTATGAAACTCAGACATGCTACCAATGTTGAATATGTATATTCAATAATAATATATATATATATATATATATATATATGTGTTGAGAGTTTTATTCTCTTACATCATCAAATTGGTTTGTGTCACAAGAATATTTTTAGACAAACCTAGTAAATATATTAGACTTGGGTTTCACCATTTACAGTAGGTAATGGATAAGAGATTTTACTGGACTTTAAAGGTCTTTTAAAGAGAATTAAAAAAACAAAAACAAAACAAAAACCATTCTATAAATTATCCTAATATTTTAAAAGATGCTATAAAAAATAAAAGAAAAATAAACTGATACATCCAAATATAAATAAACAGATCCAATTAGTGGATCTGAACACCTGATCTGTTATTTTTTTTTTTTAAATTTTAGTACCATAAGCAAGTGGGGGGAGGGATATGTGTAGGAGAAAAAAGCAGATATTTCTCAAATATTACTGAAGTTCAATTTCAGAAATAAATATTTAAAAATAAATTAATGTTTATTATTTTTTAGTGAAAGTCAAAACACAGGTGAGAATAAAGGTAAATCAAATAACAGAAAGAAAAGAAAATTAGAAAATTTTCAATTATCTTCCAGCCTCCAATTCCAAGACAGACAAAATGGCTGTTAAAACAATCAGCATATCCACAAACTTGAAAAATAATTCAGATATAAAATATGAAAATTAGAAATGAATCAAGGAAAAAGTGATGCAAATACCTTTATACCTTTCTGCAGTATAACTAACCATCTAAATTTATATGAATCAAGGTAAAATAAAAGACTGAACATTTTCAAATAAAGATTTTTAGTTTTCTGGGTTTTCATGAATATGGAAGATATTTATGTCACTTAACCTTTTGGGTTTTGTTTTTTTTGTTTTTTTTTTTACAATGATATTCACCCAGTAAAAGGCCCAAGTGCCACCCAAGGTAGAGGGTTACATATGGAAAAGGCTTTAGATGAAACTGGAAACTCTTAAGCAGAAAACAAGGGAAAGCCTCTATTCCTATTTAAAAGATTGGGGAGGGGTGTAAACCAGACGATAGGCAACTCTATCTAATCCTATTAAGAATTCAATAGTAAATAAAAGTTTAGAGATTTAGTCAAAGATTTTAGAAGTCTAGAGTTCATGTAGAATTTAGAAGGAACTGGAAACCTAATTGTAAATAAGAAACAAGGGATAAACTTCTACTTCTCTTCTATGGGATGTTTGAACACTCCACAAAATTATTTTCTTTAATATTTAGCAAGTGTTAAATCAAATTTTTATGATTAGCCAAGTAGATTTCTGAATCTCTCTCTCTGTCTTTCTGGTTTTAGTAATAATATTTATGTGAATTACAAAGTGTTATTTGTTTACTGAAAATAAAATGAAACCTATTTTTGTTTATTTGAATTTTTGAAACTTAGATACTCGTTCTTACTATAGATATTTTAATTTAATTTTGTTTTTCATTTTTATTTTTCTGATGAAAGCTAAGAACACTCAAGACAATATATAACAAGAAAATTAAAAACTAAATTATATATTTAGAATATTTTATATGGGGTGTTTGAAAACCCCATGGTAATAATACTGTGATAATACCCAAAGTACTAAGGTTTAAAATACTTGTCCCTCAAACACCAGCACAAAATTGAAAACTTTATATATGCAGAACATGCTAATAAAGTGTAATACTAAAACAGTAATCTCTTTATATCAGATAAAAAGAAAAGAAAAAAATGTCATTGAAACAGGATTTGACTGATGAATTTAACATTACCAAGAGAATGGAAACAGTCAAATTTTAGTGTTTAATGCTTGATTTTAGCTTTCAAATCACTCTTCCAGTACTATTTCATCACTTCTAAGAAACTTTGATGTAATGAATACTTGTTGTTCAGGCTCTGAAATTCCACAACAATTGTAAGTATATGTATCTATATATTAAGTAAAAACTGGTTTCCCAAACAAGCTGAATCAAAACTCCTTAGAAATAGACCTTTCTTATGACTAACATGTATGAAATGGGATAAAATTCTTGTTAATTGTTAAAATTAACTTTAGTTCTTTTTAAAAGTCCTGAAAACTTGATGACATCTATGAAAATTGTAACTATTCATACCTGTATAAAAAAAAAAAGTCAGTGGTAATGATACAAAAGAATAAACATTTGTAACGGGAACGCTTGAAAGAAAGATTTATTCTCCCATTTGTAATTCTCTTGTTATGGGCATTATTATATCCATGATATAATAACAGCATAGTTCACGGATGGGATGGAACAAAATGGCTGAAAGGAAAAAGAATGACAAACATGCTTTGTTCACAGAAAGACTTTCATACTACTAAGACATACATATATATATATATATATATATATATATATAGTTAAACCCAGAGAGCCAGACAAACCTACCCAGGTTTCACCTAAGCGAATCGTCAGAGAAGGCTGGCTAAAAAGGTAAAGAAAGAACGAAATATATAGTCAATAAACAAAAAACCATAACCATGTGAATAAAAAAAAAAAAAAAAAAAAAAAAAAAAAACGGAGCGGGTTGGGGAGTACCATTTATTCTAAAATTGACGAAAGATGGAGGGGGGGGGTTAAAGAGAAACACGGATAAGCAGGAGTGGAACTATTTATTCAATCGAAAAAAAATGTTCTGCTTATATAAAGTTTTCTTCAATTTTGTGCTGGTGTTTGAGGGACAAGTATTTTAAACCTTAGTACTTTGGGTATTATCACAGTATTATTACCATGAGGTTTTCAAACACCCCATATAAAATATTATAAATATATAATTTAGTTTTTAATTTTCTTGTTAGTTTCTTATACTTAAAAGTTTCTTATACTTATAAGATTTCTATTAATATTAATAATATATATATATGTCCTACATGGAGAATAATATATCACTTATATCTACGCAGCAAAGCAGAGTGTAAAAAAATGGTGGGTGTTACATATAATATGGAGATATTGCTGTGTCTGGAGTAGCCATGTTTAGAACTCCTGATTCAAATGGGCTGGATTCATCTATGTCCCAGGCAAGGACATATTCCACAAACAGGAAGCAGTGAATTTTGGGCTTTCCTAAATTGAGGACTGTGAATTCAGAGCTTCATTCTATATCTAAGAAAGATATATTACCAAATGGCACCATGGACTTGTAAGCTGCAGGGTCACAAGCTAAAGAAAGCAAACTTTTCATCTGGCTGCTGTAAATGAACTAAATTTGATTGTTGCTGTTGTCACTGTATTGAGTGCCATCACTAAGCAGTCTGTCACATGACACATGTGGATTATTTCCACCAAAGAGAGATATGCCCCTTCTGTATTCCTATATATTAAATAGATTTTATCTATCTTTTTATAAATACCTGAAAAAAAAAAAAAAAAAAAAAGATTTGAGTAATTTATTTGTTCTGTGTGAATGCAAATCCCACACATCAGAAATTTTAATTAGTAAAAAGTGACAATACTTCTAAACAGACTATTCGTGAGTTATCTTATAAAAAATACCTAGCTTTATTTTGATAAGCCTGTTTGCAAATAAAAATTGATAATTTTACATTAAAAATTCTTGATTAACCTTGATTGCATTAGAATTCATAACAGGGATTTTCTTAATACATGTACTCACTATGATATTAAATATATAAAATTATTTTAATTGTAGAAGCTTCATAGAAACCTTATTGTGATAGCTTAACAAAATTAGCTTAGTCTGACACAGGGCTACAGTATTAGATGTTCCTTGTGAAGACTAGATATTATACATTAACACATTAGCTTGTAGGATGAGCTTATGCTATAGTAGACAGCAGGGGGTTCATTAATGGCCACAGATTTCAAGGTTATCCTTTCACCTTTCAGGTATAGTCTTGGTGTGGTTTTCTGATACAACTTATTTCATTTACTGGGTTAGTGACCCCATTATGTATTTCAATGTCTTTTCTATTTTTTAATTTTTTATTTTAGGGTGTTGGTTCCAATATTGATAGGAATGACTGCAATAACATCCCCCTCCTCAAATTTACAGACACATTGTAGAGATGCATGCTGAGATTTCATCCTAGTCAATAAGACTTTTCACTTTTCAGTCTTATCCACCATATTCTTGTTGAAGTCAGAACACTACAATCTCTATCCCTTTTATATGTAAACACCATTTTTACTTTGTGAACCTTTTGCCTTATTAATATTGTTTTACCTACATTTGCTTTGCATGTATATATGTCTGATTAGTTTTATGTTTGCCATGTTATTTTTTTTTTCTTATTGTTTATTGGAAGCTTTGACAATTCTGTTTGTTGGGCATTTCTGCCAATTACATTTACCCATGGCCAATTACTCTGTACAGGGTGTGAGCAGAGTGTCTATGTATAATCAAATCTTTTTTTTTTTTTTTCTTCTCTGTAACTGTTATTGTCTTATTTCTTTCCTTTATTTTATTTCTTGACACTGACACAATTTATCTTTCAAAAGTAAAAAAAAAAATCTTTTGGGAATTGATTTTTTAAAGAAATATAAACTATGTTTTTTTTTTCTTAATCATATTCTCTGTAAGCAAGACTTGAAAGTATTAAACATGATTTTGTTATTTACATATAATTTAATTCTGTTGATTTTTATCTTGAAATTTATATAGACATTTTATATCTTTAAAGTAGACTTCAGATACACAAAGACAAAATCTATTTTGCTCTGCCCTCTATTCAGTTTTTCTTCTCTGATATGCTAAGCAGTGGGTTACATTTTTTATCTCCACTTTGATTATTTTTCTGTTTGTTGGGTATTTCTGCCAATTACAGTTACCCATGGTTTAAGACAATAGTTACATCTTAAATATCTAAGAATGTAGTATTAAGTTATATTATGTTAAATTATATCCCATGCATGCTTCCCTAAATACTTTTAACCTCTTCAAGTCAAAGGTCATTTGTTTTCTTATCCTTATAATATTCACTTCTTATCACCTCCTCTTTCATTCATATCACACACTTCATTCATCATAACCATTTTAACAGTGACCTTCTACCTTGACTGGCTCTAGAGCCTTGTTATGAGTGACCATTAGTATTAAAAAGAATTATCATTAATACAAGTATGCAATATTTTATTTGTGAAAAATTTGAAAAAAAAAAAATGTCCACTAATTTAATCATTGCATTAATGTGAAAAGTTTGCTTAATTAATTGGAGGAATTTAGAATTCTGTTTTTAAGTTGGACTGAAAAACAGAATGGAAAATGTAGTGTAAAACTAATGGGTGTTTGTTAGGTTAATAAACATTACTTTGAAACTAATTTGTTTTCAGTATTAGATGACAAATATGACAAACCTTTTTCACCAGCAGAATATATACACAAGTCATGTAAAGAAAAAAAAATTATTTGTTTTTTTTTTTTTTATCACTTTCACATTGAGAAAGTGACAAACTCAATTAGAAAGCCCATCAATTCAATTTTTCTTTTTTTTCTTTTTACAACTTCTCTTATTTGTAATGCAAACTAAACCAAATTCTGTCAGGCAACATAAATTCTCTCATCATGTTTGCTCAATAGAAGTGATAAGAATTTCTTTATTTTATACGATGACTTCAAACAAATTAAAATTTAAACTCAACTATTATGATTTCCTGATTTCTCGGTGTCTTTCCAAATTGCATCGACCTGTCCAGATTTTTATAAAATTGATAAGTTTCTCTATCATTTTCAAAGTTATTTTATTTAGAATTTTATCTATTTCTCTCTTATTAAATAAGGAGAGGGAGAAAAAAGATAAAATGGTGTCTATTTTTTGTAATAATACAATAAGGTTTTTCTTGTTACTTTGATAACAATATAAGTAGTAAACCAGGAAATATTTCTTCAAATAAAAATAGTATTTAATCAAGCATGAAAGGTAAGAAATAATTAAATTTGGTTTATTACATTTTCCAATCTGAAGTGGGCTTTATTTTAAAGCCAACTTCATATCTGAAACTATAATAAAAATTTTGAACATAAGGAAGTAGAGATTCATAGATAGTGAGTTTCAAGAGACTAAATTTAGTCAATTTTGTTTATTAATATACACTGAAACTTATTAGGTTGTTATATATGTTCATTCATTTTTTTGAGGTTTTGCATATAATCTTAAAGAATAATCTTTCATAGAATTTTCTGCTTCTAGTATCTTTGGTCATCCTGTGAAACTGCTGTCTAATGTAACTGAAATTTTATTTCAGATTAGACACCCTCTTTGAGATGGAATGCCAAGAGAATGAACTTGTTTGAACATCTCTTTGCTTTTAATCAAAGTCACAAAGCTGCTTGAGGCATTTGTGCTCTGTATCAAGATGAAATGCTTCAAAACAACCAAATGCTCAATGCTAAACTCTATGTTGAATATATGAATAGGCTCAAAGAGGCAATTCAGCTGAAAAGACCTGACTGGTGATACACTGATTATTCAACATAATAATGCTTACCCATCCATGTTGCTATAATGACCAAAAATGCAAGTAAAGAGCTTGGTTGGAAAGTTCTGCCACATCCTCAATGTTCTCCTGATTTAGCCTTTTCAGACTACCACCTTTTTTGGTCACTTTCTAAAAACTTGAGGGGTGTTTTATTCAACAATACTATGGAGCTTAAAACATGGCTTGATGAATTTTTTTTAGTCAAAACCTAGTGATTTCTATCATTGAGGCATTGAACAGTTTGTGGATTTGTGCTAGAAGGTCATAAACAATGAAGGGGAATACATTGTTTAATGAGTCATCAGAACTATTATTAAATAATAAGTATTAAAATAAATTATAAATGAATGAATTTATATAACAGCCTAATATTAGAAAGAACCCAAACATATATATATTTTCTGAAAACTTATGATTTATCTTTCTATGAACCACTTTAAAATTATTCAAATTAGTTTACCTAAGCTGACTGATTATTTTGAATTTCATAATTAATAATCTAAAATAAGTTTACTTTTAAGGTAGCACATTTGAACTTGAATTTGTAGTGGGTTGCCAATTTTATGTAAAGATATTTAGTGAGAGAAAAGCTAGTATATTGAAAGTATTGTAGTCACATTGGTTGTTTCCATGAACAGGATGTAGGAATTAATTTACATCAATATTGTACATTTAAAAACATTTTATTGCTTCATCAACCTAAACAGGAAGACTATCAAAAAGTAAATGGAGGTGTGTATATTGACATGTCCTTATTCATATGAATAATCGATTGTTTTTTTTTATGGCTTATCAACCTTTTGCAGGTTATATAAAACCAGAAAATATTTTTAGATTGTAAGAATTTTTTTGAGATAGCAATGATTTACTGATTAACCCATAGCTGGGGGAGGTGGACTCATACCTTTCCCAAGAGTATTCATACTTAAGTGAATATAACGAACAACTGGAATTGGAACTCAGCTCTTCGATTTCAAATTCAGAGCTGTTATCCATTATACCACCTGCACATCCAAGCTTACAGCACTTGATATTCCCAAGCGAGTATTCATCTAGGTATTGACCATGTTTGATTTTGCTTAACTTCAGTGGTTGTACAAGAACCACTGTTTCAATGTGATATGGCCATAAGCCTACATATGGATGGTTTGTATAATATTTTATTGAAAATGTTGAGAGATTTAAATTAGAAAAAATTTTATTATTGATGTGGAAGAAATATAAGCTTAGGGTGTTTGTATACAGTGTAGTGTACAGTGCTGCACATGCTTTGCTTGGGAGTAAGGAGAAATGAGATATGTCTTGTCTATGGCATCCAATGAATAAATAGCAAAAAAGTAAAAAGAGAAAAGAAAGAGGGAAAAAGAGAAAGTGTGTGTGTGTGTGTGTGTGTTTTTCTTTATATACTGCTTTATACACCACCACCTGGTGGTTGCAAGCAGAAATTCCTTGGCAGGCAAATGAAGTAATCGCAAAAATTTGACAAACATTTTCAGCTACAAAGTAAGGACATTGTATTTTTCTTTTTAACAGGCACATACTATTTCAGTGTATACTGTCATGCATACCCAAATTTAGGTGAATCTTGTCCAATTAAATAGTGGGACTGACATATAAAAAGAATTTCTCTAAGGTTAGTACTAAACTGGATCTGGATTTTGTGCCTATTTTTAGGCAAATGTTCATGTCATTTTAAAGATGACAAACCTAAAAAAGAAAAAAAAAAGATTAGCTGCATTTTCTTTTTTTCATCAAAAATAGTAACTTGAGGTTAATTAAGATTAGAGTTTAGGATTAGGCCTTTTTAACAGCCAAAAATTAATTCCTTATTCCAGAGTAAAATAAAATGCAATGTATTTTGTTTTTGTTTTTTGTATTTTTAGGCTTTTGTAACTAACAAAAATCTTGCTACTTGAATAATGGACACAAACTAAGTTTAGTATTAGACATACATTGTAAATTGAGACACCATAAAAAAGATAACTTAAAAAATTATTTACAGAAGAAATGAAGGTTGTATTTATTCAAAACATAAAAATATTTAGGAAAATTATGTTTTCCTACAAAAATGCAATAGTTTACTAAAACAAAACTTAATCAATGTCTTCAAGTTTTATGTGGGGTTTAATATTAGTTAAATCTTAAATTACAAACTATAGTACTAAAAAGCTGAAAGAAAGGAGAGATAACAGAAGAGTACAAATGATGAAATGAATGTAGAAGACAAAGAGTAATGATGATTGAGGAAATTGTATTCAATCCAGGTGTATAGCATTGGATTCCTTCACTTCTGTTTAAGCAGAAATATCCCAGTAAAAATGGGTGAAGGCAGACACCTAATGCCTTATAACCAGCTGCTTCAGGTAGATGGAGCTCAATAGACCAGGAATGTAGTCCATCTCGAGGAAGACCCCAGTAAGAATGGGTGAAGGCAGACAACTAATGCCTCATAACCAGCTGCTTCAGGTAGATGGAGCTCAACAGACCAGGAATGCAGTTCATCTAGAGGAAGACCCCAGTAAGAATGGGTGAAGGCAGACAACTAATGCCACATAACCAGCTGCATCAGGTAGATGGAGCTCAACAGACCAGGAAAGCAGTCCATCTTGAGGAAGACCCCAGTAAGAATGGGTGAAGGCAGACAACTAATGCCTCATAACCAGCTGCATCAGGTAGATGGAGCTCAACAGACCAGGAATGCAGTCCATCTAGAAGAAGACCCCAGTAAGAATGGGTGAAGGCAGACAACTAATGCCTCATAACCAGCTGCTTCAGGTAGATGGAGCTCAACAAACCAGGAATGCAGTCCATCTAGAGAAAGACCCCAGTAAGAATGGGTGAAGGCAGACAACTAATGCCTCATAACCAGCTGCTTCAGGTAGATGGAGCTCAACAGACCAGGAATGCAGTCTATCTAGAGCAAGGAAAATCTTGATTTTAAACCTTTGCTCTCTTATAGTCATATCCAACCAAATACAGAAAATGCTATGGAACTACTGCAGGAAAGCTGTCCCCTTATATTGCTTTAGATCTTGTCCATACGGCTAAGAGGGGAGAATGTAATCTGAGCAGTGCATGGCCTCCATACCCCATCACCCAGCCCTCCAGTCTCATCACCAAAGAACTGAAATTTGACCAAATAGGGTGCTATCTTTATCTTACATGATAAACAGATGCTTACTATATCCTAATAATATCCGTGTTCCTCCAATGTTCTCTTTGTTTTTTTTTTTCATTATTTCCAGATAGATACATTTCATAAGAGTACAAAAATATCCTAAAGAGGAATTGTTGGTAGGCAACAGTGATTCAACAGATCTCAGCACAAATGACTCACTTCTACTGGAATCTCACCTTCTGCCATTTCTGTTTAACTGAAGGTCAAAAACATATAAACAATTGGTAATTGAGTGACATCAAGTGTGTTCAATTTAGTGTGCCATATTGGAATCATTGTGAGTGACAGATCGTGGAAGACAGCAGATAGGGTTCAAGTAATCAGATGTCTTTGTTATAGTATCAACTGGGCAGAAATATGTTCACAAGAAACAAATAGTATCCAGTCCACTCCAAGAATGGTTCATTATGATCTGATTCACATTATAGCAAAAAGACAATATCATTTGGCTTATTATCTTAGCCATTTTATCCAAAAGATATCCATGATGAAACTCATCCAAAAGGATTATTTCAAATATTTCCTAAGTTTATTTTTATAACAGAATTATTTTATTCATTTCTATATCTTTTTTGTTATCATTTTATCTTTTCATCAAGTTATTAAACTGTACACTAAACAGCAGTCTTTAGGGTAATTATTAAAGAAATAAAACATCTGTCAATGATTTTATAGAAATTGAAAAAAAGGATACCAAGTGATGCTGGGTATTTTGCTTTTAAAAATGCCAGGATGTAACTTGGCGTTTTAAATTATTAAAAAATTATTAACACTTGCTGCTGTGGATATACTTATGTCTTCACAAACTTACATTGCCTGCTGTTGATGTATATAAATTTTTTCAAGACAGTGAAATGTTGGTACCTTATGTTTGTGTTATTAACTAACTAGTGCTTAGTTTAGTTTCCAAACCACTGTAGATATATAGTAGTATACAATACAACCTGTTTAGGATGTACCTTTATTACGTGTTAGGGGTGTCATTTGACTTAATCTGTCCTGCAGAATATGTGACTGAAACTAAATTGACAGCATACATGAGAAATTCTCATTAGTTGCTTTGTAGTCATTTATTTCCAGTAAATGGTAAATAACTTATTTGTTTCAAAATGGGCCAGCCAGCACAGCCAGGTGACAATGCTTTAACAATGCAGCAGTGAAAGTGCCAACTATTACAAAAAATTAACCAAAGTTGAGCTTAACTATTGCAACTGTTTACAGAATTGAAAGATGCAGTTTTGATATGATAGATAAGATGTAAAACCAAAGGAAAGGGTCTTCTGCTTTTCATTGAAATCATTTTCTTTCATAAAAATTAGTTTAGTTCAGTATTGAAATAGATGATCTCAACTTTTAGGCTAACACTTGAACTTAAAAATAGCACTAGAATATTGTTTGCTTAGCCCAGGATAGGAGCTGTCCAAACTGAGTAGGAGGAGAATGTATTATTCCAATATTTCAAACTAAGTCAAATTGTGTGTGTATGTGGCTTTACAAGTGATTGTGCCTATATTAAATAACACACGCGCACGTAAGTCACTCATGCACAACAAAAATATATGCATATACATTACATATATGCATTTAAAATCGCATGCAGATAAAGAATGATGGACAGAGAATCAGTTCTTCTTTTAGAATATAGATTAGTGTATTTCCAGGAGTCCAATATTGAAATGGATTTTCATAGTTCTCAAGTTTTATACTTGAGCTTAAAAACAGCACTAAAAAAAAAATGTTACAAATATTAGCCTGATTGCCTTAGTTTTTCCTTTGGTTGAAATCTTAGTAAAAAATACTGTTAACCTCTTCAATGTATAAAGAACCTTTAACTTCCTAGCTTCCAGTGTTGGGTTCTAGCCAATGAGCTGTACAAACTATTATTAAAGGTAATAGCAGATAAAAAGACATGAAAATGTTTTATTTTGGTAACTGCTGAAATGAAGAATTTTGTCATATGCTTGAGTTAACAAAAAGCTAGGCCAAGAATAAACTAGTGTTACAATGTTGGTCAGCTGAAGGGTAGTGAATTTGCTTTGTATTGTTTGATCAGTGGACAAGTTGATCACCTTTGTAGTAGTGAATAGAAGCAAGATTTATTCAGCTTTAGTTTGTTTTGTTTATTTTTTTCTCCTTCTCTCTTGTTTGCTTTCAAGAATACTAAACAATCAAAATGTGGACATTAGCTATGGTACCATAACTTTCTTGGTACATGTGTGTTCATACCAAATGTACAAAATTACCTGAATAAAAGAAGAGAATGAAAAAGAAAGGAGGAATAGTTAGAGAAAATAAGGATTTCAAGAGAGAAAGTTAGATTTATAAAAATCATTTAATTCAGAAGTATAGTACAAGTGTGTATATATCTTCGCCAAGAATTAAAATAAATATTACATTGAATGAAAGAGTAAAGAAAATACTCTTTAATCATAAAGGCTAAAAAAATAGAAAAATGAATGTTTCTATTTGGTTAAATCAGGTTTAGCATTATGTTCATAAAGAGAATTGTTTTAAACTTAATCCTACTCAATACAAATATAACAAAACAGAAATGTTTTAGACTAAATAACATTTATAATTAGAATTTAATGTTACTTTGTGTTGTATCCTTCATCATCAATCATCTTGCGGCCTCAGCCGAGATTGAACTCACTAATACTTTGATTGGTGTAGTTCATAATCTTGTCAAATAGCTGAATTCTTGATGCTTCGCTAGGGCTATCAAGGGTGTTTTTATCGTGACACCATCACTAAATGGATTGCCAACCAAGGCTCAGAGAGACTCCATTCACCCTCCGCAGGTTTTGAATTCAGAGTTTTCCTTCTCCTAGACCAGTTGCCATCCAAGGCTATAGAACCCAGTCTGTCCTGCTATTTACCCATAGCTGGAGGGAGAAGAAAGAGGATTCACACCTTTCCCAAGGGTGTTAGCACGTAAGTGAATGTAATGGATTCAACTGGAATTCGAACTCGGCTCTCCGATTCCTCAATCCAAGCCGCTATCCATTACTCCACCGTGCCTCCTTAAAGAAGGTTACAAACAGACAAAATTAGTACATGAGTGAAAGGAACAGCAACACAGGCATAGATGAAGAAAGAGAGATTTATTGTAAAAGAGAATACACTACTGAAAGACAGGAAATCAGTTAGCAGGCTAGTAATCTCTTAAGCAGGTCTGCTAGGTAATATCCTGTTGCCCACTATATATATATATATATATATATATATATAGATATATATCTACCGATATAGTCAGTCCACATATGCGATAGGGAGTGTGGGACATTCCATTACAACACTTTGCATTTTACAGCAAAAAGTATTCTGCGATAACCTGTTACTTCAGTATCTGTCTATATTTCTGTGTTGAGGTATTATGTACACTATTTACATTATTTGGACTATTGTCCTCATTTTTGTTGCCATATTTATCACAACATTTCAGCCATTGTACGCTCCGGCCTTCTTCAGTGGTTGGAATGTTGAACTGAACCATTTATTTCGTTTGCTAGAGTAGACTGTTCTAGTTCCATGTCTAATGGATGTCAGTTATCAGTTATCTCCTGTTAATTCCCCTCTCTAAGTTCTCCACCGCCTTAATCAGATATTGAACTAGCACTCTTTGGGTCCTGTCATTGGATTTAACTAACTCCTTTATCCACTGTGCTATGTGTCATCTGCATATCTTATGTTGGTAAGGTTGTGGCCAACAATGATAAATCCAGGTAGGATCTCCAGTTCCCTCAGAATTGTCTCGCTGTATAGGTTGAATAAGTCCAGTGAGAAGACACATCCTTGCCTTATGCCTCTTTTTATTTTTGTATATTCGCTGAGCTCATTCTTGATGTGAATGCATGTTGTTTGCTGCCAATATAGGTTCTTGATTATTCTGAATATATGAAAGTTGCTGAGCAGATCTAGCAGATCTAGCAGATCCTTGTGGCGTACTTTGTCAAATGCCTTTGCATAGTCTATAAAACATATATACACATCCTTCTGCATCTGTATTGCTCTTTCTGATAACATTCTAAGCATGAATATTGCATTCCTTGTTCTGGTGTCTTTGATGAACCCGCACTGTTCTTGTCCTATCTCTGGCCCAATTCTACTGCATGCTCTATTCATCAGAATATGGATGATGAGTTTTGTGATGTGGCTCATTAGGCTGATTGTTTGGTGGAGCTCACATTTGTTTGCACCTGGTTTCTTAGCTAGTGTTATGAAAATAGATCTACTGAGATTCTCCAGTACATCCCCACTGTTGTAGATTTCATTTATTATTTCTGTGATCTTGTCTATGTCTAAGGCTGTCAGCATTTCCGTTATGATTCCATCTGGCCCTGCCACCTTGTTTCTGTTCAATTTGGCCAGTGCAGCTTCTACTTCATTTTTTAGAATTTCAGGTCCATCAGTAGTTCTGTGTATTGATGTTTGTTCTCTTTTGTCATGGAAGAGTTTGCCAATATACTCACTCCAGCATTGAAGAATTTTTTCCTTCTCTAACATGAATGTTCCATCCTTTGATTTTAAGCAGCCTGTTGACAAGCATGTCTTCTGTCCTGCTAGTTGCCTTATTTGTTTATGCATATCTCCTTGGTTGGTGATAGCCAATCTCTGTACTTCTGCACATTTTTTGTTTAACCGTTCCTCTTTAGCCTGTTTGCATTTGTTTCTTATTTCTTTGTGTAATTTTCTGTATTCTGTTCCGTATCATGGCAGAGTTTTCCACCTGTGAGAGAGAGGTTGGAAGGTGGAAAATAATTTGTTACCCACAAGGACTTGGAGACACTTTTGGTCTATCGAGGCTGAAGAGTGCAGTCTGGGCAGCTCCAGCCAAAATATAACAGTAATTAATTTCTGGTCTGATCTGGCTCTAGTAAATATAGAGGAGTCAGGTACTTACTGGAGTGACACAATTTTATCTGCATCTTTAGTGATGATTCATATGTATGAGTTCCACATAAGGTCAGGTGTGAGTTTAAGGCCCAATAGTCTTGTGACAGGTGGTAGTTCGAGTCCAATCAGCAATGATGGAATGTAATTGGTTTGGTTTTTGAGGCATTGAATGTAGTTTGGTAGTTTGTGCTAGATTGGAAGAGAGATCAGCTGCCAATCTCTGATCATGAAGAGTTTTAGAGGTGCACATGAATATCATTGCATCATTAGTATAAATGTCTGCAAATGATCTGAGAATATTCTTAGGTAGATCATTTATGTAAATCAAAAAGGGGGTCAGTCCAAGGAGTGACCCCTGGGGTATGCCTGCATTGACTGCAAGTTTTGAGTTTATTTTTTTTACTTGCAAGTGTGAAAACATCAGTTAAAAAAAAAAAAAAAAGCTTCCAGTAGTGAAGAATTCCAAATCACTTAAATGGCAAATATTTATGATTTCAGAAGTGAGTGGATAAAGAACAATTTTTTTATTCAGGTTCTTGGAAAACATATAAGAGAGACTTCATTTTTGAAAATTAGAGAAAATTAGAGTTTTTCTCATTTTGGTGAAGTTTATGTAGTATGTGAATCTCATAAAGAAATACCAGAGATCTGAACTGAATTTAATGTTCATCAGGACCCTTGATCTAAGAAGAGTTAATCTGTCGTAACCCCAATATGTATTGGGTTCACTCTAAGAAATACAAAAGTAGGCTTTGTACTTGGTGGCACCTCAGAACATCAAAAGATCTAGATACCTCAAGAGCTGACCTAGGAGACATCAATACAACCAAATGTAGAGTTGAGCCTCAAAAAGATGGTGAGTGCACTAGTGTAAACAAGGAAGTGAAACCAGCTGAACTTAGGACATACACACAAAAGACAACTGGAAATTATATAAATGCCCAATCTACAAGACTGGAGATAGAATCCCTGATATCCTTGCAAAAGAAGATTGAATGTTCAAAGAATGGATCAATGATACTTTGACAGGATCCAGAAGTGAATAAACAATAAATGTTAATATATTACATTTATTTCACTGTTAATGAGAAACTATTTAATGCTAATGACACGGCCAACTTTATAACAGGGTTTTTGCATAAGAATCAACAAGTTACACTTGATGGCACACAAGTGAAATTTGAAAAAAAAAAAAAAGACCAAAAAGAATTTGGAACCAAGAAAAGAGGTGAATGAAGTGAGAAGCTGAAGTGTTGAGTGAAGAATTAGACACTAGTGGTAAGTGACTACAACTGGCCATTAGTGGAAGATTGTGGGTTAGAGTAGTGGTTGTCAAAGAAGAATCAAGACAGGAAGGAGGTGTTTCACATTTTTTTTTTATTGATGGTTGTCAGATTAATGTGGATGTGTTCTCAATGGAAAGGAGGAAAGTGGAGAAGGAAGTCAGAGTGCGAAATACAAATTGGCTGCATAGCAGACACAGATAAAAGAAAAGACCAAAATCTTACTTCTCTGCAGCTGAACTACAACATGAATGTTATATAAATCACTAGTCATAAGGCAATAACTGTAAGATATATGAACTGAATCCTATACTGATTCACTATTGAAATCCACAAAATTTATTAATTAAATGTATATTAAATCTTGCAGATTTTTATTTGGTTATGCAAACCCCACAAGAAAAAATTCTATTGAATTTTCAGATCAGTTTTGCTATAAACAAAATAACGAAATTTACAATCAAGATGAAACCTCAAATATATCAACCAGCATCTTGCTCTCAATAAGAATCTAAACTCATAAAACTATGGTAACTAATTTATTTCATCTTGACAATATGACCAGCTTGTTACAGAAAATTACAATCCCAGTCAGTCACGTTTTGATATTTTCTGAATTGCCTTTCTGGCAATGGAATGAAGTGGCCAGAGAAGCTGAGATATCAGCACTTGATATAGCTAGAATCTAACAGGCATGAGATGACCCTTCAGCAGAAGTGGCTGATAATGCAAACTGTCATTTCTATTGTTGATGACTTGCTTTTTTGGCTTAGTGCCATGTATTATTAGGTATTTCTATGCTGGTTCTGGCAAAAGTGTCTGAATCTTTGAGGTAAAAGCATTAACTTTGCAAATGCCTGTTTTCCTTCTATTTGCACAAATAAGCATAGTCAGCAAATACGTAGTTACTTTCATCTAATAAGCATCCAGCTTTATTAAAAACAAAAAGACTCAGAGAATTTTATGTTTAAGCTACAAGCTAGTCTGATTTCTACAATGTATATCAACATCAAAATCAATTTCTATTTAAACTTTGTGCAAGCAAACTCACTATATAAATATTTTATTTTGTCCTTAATTTGTTATGCTACATAGATCAACAGAAATTAAGTTTTAGTTGTAAAACTTTGTCCATTTAAAATAAAATCACCTTTGTCAGATTATTTAAAGCCAGAAAATAGTTTTAGATTGTAAGAATTTTTTTGGAGATGATGATTTACTGATACAAGTCCTACAAATTAACCAATAGCTGGGGGAGAAGTGGTTGATTCTTACCTACCCCAAGGGCATTTGTGTGTAAATGAATATAACAAACCTGACTGGAATTAGAACTCAGCTCTCCAATTTCCAATTCTGAGCCATAATCTATTACAGCATGCACACATCCGAGCTTACAGCACCTGGACCATAAAATAAATTAAATTTCTCAGTTTTCTTAATCTATACAGAAAAACTGATGCTTAATATATGTTTTGCTATTCAGATGAGCATGTTCATCTTGGTTGTTAAACATGCAATGTTTTGGCCATTTTATTCTCTTGCTTTCTTTAGGTGCCTGTCTTCGTACTTCATAATCTTAGAATTTCAAACCTAGCCTTTTGATGAATCCACAGTGGGAGATTGTTATCATAGTTAGGGAATATCTTGTATCAGTACTCCTTAGTTTTATTTACTTTTGTATTGCTTGTTCATTTCTTTCATTGAATCATACCATGTCTTTTTTGCAATACCAAACTTCAGGATTAAACTCAGAACTGCCAGAGAAATCAATGTGTTTTAACAATCTATTAAAAGATTCAGCCATGTATCTCTATTCAAAGAGCAAGGCTTATAATAACAATAAATTCTTATTTAAAAAATTTAATAAAAAATTAACTCCTGTTTGTTATTTTATAGATATTTATTAAATTAAGTCATAGAATCACCATAATAGTTTATCAAGCAAGGCTGATGGTTTTTGGTGAGATAATCTTACTTACTGCAGATTCCTGAGCATTTGTGATTTTACTTTTTGCATAATGACAGATATTTCACCAATACTAAATAGAAAACTACCCACTAGGTCAGGCCTACACAAAATATGACCCACAGGATGCATGGGAGCCCAGTGTTGCCCATAATGGTTTTTCAAAATAGTGAATTTTTTCTTGTCATCCAAATAAATTCAGTGACCCAGGAATTTTTACAGGTTGTGATTTCTTCTATGTGCTGTGTCTCTTCAGGAGTGATCATGGCTCTCCACAAGTACTTGCCCTTTGTAGCTCTTAGAAAGGTTTGTTGTTTCAATATTTTTCCCACTCCCTGATCTGTCTCCGATTTACATAAGCTTGTTAGATAGTTTACGGTCTTCCAAATGTCCTATGAGTAACAGATTCCCCAAGCCTTCTTTTCTCATCTGTTTACTATTCATGAATATAGGGTAAGCTTAAATATGTTTTGCAAATCATTTATGATCATTAAGATGATGATAATAATAAAACTTTTTAATTTTAGCCAAGCAATTAAATAATGACAAAATCTAGTAAGAATATTAAACAACCAAAAAAAAAAAAAAGAAGACTTATTTTGAATGCAGCACAAAGCTTTTTAATACAAAAATTCTCACATGTACATGGTTTTTCCAGATGTTATATTTTAGTTACTATTCTGACAGAGATGCTTTGCTTTTGTAAAGAATAGCAACACCCTCTTCAACATACATATATTTCTAATATATTAAAAACAGTGATGAATATGTAGCTGTGTTAAAATAACACAATCAATACTGTGGTCATCATGGCAAAATGACAGAAACACCAATATTTCAATGATGTCCTCATATTGACAAAAATCAACCAATAAAATCCGTTGATAATGGAAGAGAAACACCAATCAAACTGCTTATAAATAAAAAATAAATAAAAGTCAAACACTTAATAATATAATAAAGTATCAATCAAATTTCCCAATAATATAAAACAAATCAGTAAAAGCAGTCAGCTTCTTTCATGTTCACAGAATAAACCTTTCACAATGTTATAAACAAAATAAATATTCATTTAACACAATTAGATAAAAAAAAAAGTCGTCATATTAATGGGCTTGGTTGACTGCTCAATGGTAGAATATTTTAATTGAAACTACAGGAGGTGCTGACAAGTTGCCAGTCTGATGCATTTCTTCAGATTTAACCAAACACTAGATTTTTTTTCATTTTTTGAAGGACTCTTTGGTCAGAACTACAAGGCTAAAAGGTGTAAGTATCATGGCAAGTATTTATACATATTACAAAAAAATAGGGAAACTGTGGAGAGCCATGATCAATATTTTGAAGAAACAGGATACATAAGGAGGAGGAGGATATAATTCATATAAAATAAATAGAGTGTGCATCAGCCAAAAAAGGCCAATGGTGCTGGCGGGCGTGGGAATTAAAAAATCAATGACATTCTTCTTACCGACTGAATTGAGGGAATTTTATGTGCAGAACATGGCTACTTTGGGAAAATTATTTGTTCCCATATGCATGATTATCTAAAATCTGAGTTAAGTAAGTCTTTGGGGAAATAAAAGAAATATTGCAAAGAAGCAAAAGATAAAAAAGGAAAAATTAAAAGAGAAAAGATGAGAAACAAGAAATAGGAAAGAAAGAAAGAACGTGATAGAGGAGAAAAGGAGAGGACAAAAGAAATAAAGAAAAGTGAAAAGGAGGAACAAGAAAATCATAAAAGAGAAAAGAAGCAGACAAGGGAGTCAAAAAAAAACAAATAAAAATAAAAAGGCTAAGAATAAGTTAGACAGAAGGATTTTTTTTAAAATTTTTATTTCTGCTATGTAAAAAATTAATCTTGGAGAAATTGAACTTATTCCTTTAAGATATTTAACCACAGACAAACAGTTAATTGCAAAAGTAAAATACAGAAGTTCTTTTAATGGGGTGGGGAAAAAGAAATTTCATTTCTTATACAAATAAAGTAAAGTTCTAACCCTAGCCTGTTGAAAAAAATTGTTTCTACACGCTGAGAGAGAGGGAGAATATGTGTAATCTGGAAACTACAAGAGTGTGCAGGGCATATGCATTAGGTATGCACATGTACCAAGAGTAGAATACAACCTGCAACACTAAAAACATACACTTTAACAACCATATTTAAATGATTTTTTTTATAGTAATGAACAAACTATGATAATTCCATCGCACAAGCACAAGATTGATATATTAATATCAATCAACAAGACTTATTTTTAATGCTTTGATTTCTAACAGGTTTTCTTGCTATTTAGATCCTTATCTGAAAATCAATAAAGGTGTTGCTGTCAACCCTCTTTGGGTGTTATAAGTGAAGATAGCGAATGAAAACAAACTCAAAATGACAACTATAATTTCTGTAGAAGTATGAAAATAAATGGCATTTTGGGGGAAATGAATAGTTACAGTTCATTTCCTGTTATTAGGATCCTAACACTTCTGCTGCTAACGACGGAGATCTTCGTTTTTCTTATCTTGCTCCAGCTGGCTAAGTATGGAAATCTACGGTTTTTTGCATACCGCTGGTATGAGTGTCCCGTTGCGCCATCTATCGTAAAATCACAAAGGACAATGCTTCAAAAGATATCATGTGTATACCTATTACTAATCTGGTAAGTCATTCCCAGGTATATCCATGAAAATGGAATGCTGTAAAACACACTGGTGCCAGTTTTATGTGTAATTAAATATGTAGGTTGAAATTTGGCATTTTCTTTAAAAATGGCTGGCCAGATGGGGACAGCACTGGGCAAATGAGTAGCAGTGAAAGTGTTAAGCAAATGTATTTAATGTCTGCCACTCATTACTTGCTACCCAAGGAATTATGTTATCCCTCTACCTCTGTTTTGGTTTCCTTTTTTCTTTTTCCAGTCACCAAACCCTCAACACACAATTTAGTGAGTCCTGCAATTGATCTTTTAATGCGTTCAAATAGTTTAAAGGATTTGGTACAGATGTTATCAAAAAGTGAAGGGAAATTGGTTTAAATCAGCAGTTTTTCAGAGAATGAAGAATAATATTATAGCTGAAAATAAAACAGTGCACCATCTAACATAGTTCAAAATAATTTTTTTTGATCTGCCTTAATTTGTAGATACCATAATTAATGGTGTGTATTTATATATTATATTTATACACACATTTAGGACTTGGAAACATATATAACAGATACACCTATTTCAACATAACTAATTTTATTTTAATGTCATTAACATAATTGTATAATACAAATATAAAAACAATTATATGTTGTATATAAAGAAAAAGAAATAGTATCAGATGTCGCTAACATAGCTCAAGCATTTTCCTGTTTTAGAACCAAATAGAATGGTACTATCCAAAGACCTTGCCTTGATTGTTTTCAAAATTTTGATTATATATATATTATATATATATATATATATATATATATATATATATATATATATATATATATATATATATATATATATATATATATATATATATATATATATATATATATATATATATATATATATATATATATATATATATATATATATATATATATATATATATATATATATATATATATATATTATATATATATATATATATATATATATATATATATATATATATATATATATATATATATATATATATATATTTTTTAATGGATACCTGTATTTGAAAGTACTTAGGAAGGAAATAATATAAAACTGGACTTTGGTAAATTTACCAATAACACAAACACCTAATTAAGCAAGTTGAAAAATTAAATAAAAAAAAATAAAAAAATTGATAGAACTTGTTCATATTATTTAACCAAAAGATGTTTCAGAGAATTATTGCTGTTGAAATACATCACAAATATTATATATATATATATATAGAATGGAAATCCAAAATTACCTCAATTTGAAAATCTATTTCAACCCACAAGGTTTCATTGTAGGCCTTGTCAACTAGAGGTGTGATGAAATGAAATAGGATCTTTAAATTTAAACATTTAAAGAATAAAAGAAGAGGAGGAAGATACAAAAAGAAAAAGAAAAGAGAGAGAGAGAATAATAAAGAGAGAGCAGCAGATGAAGATCTAGACATAAAATTTATTTGTAACATCCAATATTATAGTGAGAATCTAGACATTAAAGGAATAAAAGGGGAAGAGAGAAAAGGAAAAAAGCAACAGAAACAGGAGAGTAAAGAGGAAGTTGCAGATTGTGCCTGTTATATTTTAAATCATAAAGAAACAATTTATACAAAGAATTAAATAGCAATGTTAATGTGATTAATGGCAAAATCACTTCACTAACAAGACATTAACTTACTATCAATTCCTTGAATAAGATCCTTATATTCGAGTTGTCAGATGGAAGACACTTGCCTATATATATATATATATATATATACATATATATATATATGAGAGAGAGAAATTAAGGGTCTAAAATTGAAAATGATTACAACTCTGTTGCAAGAGAATTAAACTTGTAATAAGCAAGGTTAGGAATATTTACTAGTATATTGTTGAGATATTAGAATGTCATGAGATAATGGTCAATGATTTCATCTAAAAAAACTATTGTTATGGAAATAAAAAAATTACTTTAGGATTTTTCTAGTTTGGTTTATTTTGTTTTATGGGATATCAACCTCAATGGGTTATTTAATGCTGACAAGATTTTTAAGATAGGTTCATATGAATAGAATTTTTTTTTTTTTTGTAAGAAATCAGTTTCTCAGAGATCCGTTTTCATTGACATATTTTTGTAAAGAGGGTTTTTGTCAAGAGTCAAATATATTGCTGATATCTTCAATACAAAAATCCATTTTTATACTTTCATAGTATTTTGCCCCTAGTTTTGGGGGGTTAACTATTTACCAATAGATGGGACCCTAGCAGATGCTACCATCTCAGGTGGATCTAGGGAAAACAGCAATCAAGAGGCCATTTAACATTCCTAAAAAACCCTCAATCAGAGGAATTGCTGTTGGATACATTGATAATTTATTATCATACTCAAGATGCAGGATTTTTCTGGAGAGTGCAGATATAGTCAGACATTGGTGTACATTTGGTAGGAAATTTGGTAAAGAATTTCTCATCAAAATTTAGTCAAATGCTTGCATGCCATTTAGAGACAAATCATCAAGTTTTCACTAAATCAGTTTAATTTTCTCAAAAATTAAAGAGAAATATACAAGTGATATTTCTAGAATATTATAGATGGACAATATATTATGTTTTATTCAGTAGAGTTATCTTGGACATTCATGCGTATCACGTCAACCATTATGGTCTTGTATCAAGGTGGGAAGGTCATTAGGGTCACATTCTGTCTTATAGCTGGTCAATGTAGGTGATTGCTGTGCAATCAACTTGTCTTTCTCCATGGCTAGGGGTCCAGAACACTCACAAATTCTTGTTTTTCTCACCAGTTGAGCAAAATGACAATATTACGTGTTCATATAAGATTGTAGAAATATCAAGGATAGGTCCATAGAGATGTAATTTAGTTGGATGTTGTCTCCAGGATGTATAGCTCTCAGCATCTGTGTGTAGGTACCATCAAGCTTAGACTGTAGGGTTTTAGTTAATGTCCAGCAGTGGCACTGGATGTTAAAATAATATTGGTGTCAAGTGAAAAATTGTCCTTTTGACATCCCATTTTTTTTTTTTTTTTTTAATGGGCATGAATTGCCCAATATTTTTTGTTCTTTAGAATATACCACTTTAAAAAAATCCACTTATGTTAATCACAAGTAGTTTTAAAACAGTATATTTCAATAGCATAGTTCATGTTTTTATAATGTCATGTCCCTTCAGGATGTATGTGAGCATTACACTTCTCAGATTTTTCATTATTATCTGTGAATTGTCATGCATTTTTGGGAAAGATAGATGAGTGACTGTCATATTGCCTTCACCACAGTTTGACAGCCATTTGATTTTTTACTGCTTATCAACCTTTATAAAGCCACTACATTATTTACATTATTCGGACTATTGTCCTCATCTTTGTCGCCATATTTATTATGTTTCCTCAAGGACACATGGCACAGTGGATAAAGACGTTGGTTAGATCCAGTGACAGGACCCAAAGAGTGAGTTCAATACCCAGTTAAGGCAGTGGAGAACTTTCAGAGGGGAATTAACAGGAGATATCTGATAACTGACATCCATCAAACATGGCACGTGGAACTAGAACAGTCTACCCCAGTGAGCGAAATAAAGGGTTCAGTTTGACATTCCAACCACCTGAAGAAGGCCAGAGCATACAACGGCCAAAACATTGTAATAAATATGAGGACAATAGTCCGAATAATGTACATAATACTTCATCTCAGAAATATAGACAGACTTTATAAGGCCAGAAAATATTTTTTTAGATGGTAAGATTTTTGGCAATAATAACAATTTACTGATACAAGTATTACTAATTAACCCATAGTTTGGACAAGGAGAGGTAGATACATACCTTCTCTAAGGATATTTGTGTGTAAGTGAATATAACAAACATGACTGGAATTGGAACTTGGCTCTTCAATTTCCAAGCCATTATTCCTTACACCACCCACACATCCAAGCTTGCAGCACCTGGTATTCCCAAGCACTCACCCATTTAATTACTGACCAGGTTTGACATTGTTTAACTTTCGGTGATCATAGGAAAACCAGTGTTTCAACATGATGTGGCTGTAAGCCTTCACAGCTTGAAATTCAGAGTTTTCCTTCTCTTAGATTGGTTACTACCCAGAGAAGCCAGCCTACTCTTATTTAACCTCTAGCTCAGGGAAAAAGATTATTCATGCAAAAGTGAATGCAACAGATTACCATAGAATTTGAACATGGTTTACCAATTCCCCTTTCAACAACAATACACATTAAACTACCAACACATCCACTAATAGTTTTTTTTCATAAATATGACAAATATTGGAAATGAGAAAAAATAGTTTTATATATTAAACAAAATTAAAACTTTGCCCAATTGCAAAGACTTTATACAGAAACTTATTCAAGGTGAAAATATCTTGTTATGGAGCCCTGTTGTTTCATGTAAGGGTCATTTTTTTTTTTTTTATTCAGTGAGAGAAATTGAATGAAGCCCATGGGACAACGAGTGGCTGTCCAGGCTTCTAGACAAGATAGAAAATGCTTAATATTTATCACTTTCCCTGCATAAAATATAAAAAAATTTTTTTTTTGAGAAATGCTTCATGTATACCAGAAAAAGTATGTACATAATTTATCAGTTTTGTTAAAATAATCCTCAGTCCTATTATTGACCTAATATCTTTATTTATTTTCTATTTCTTTAGTTTTTAATTTATTAAGGGAAATTTACATACTTAAGAGATAATTATATCTACAGACACACATACATACAAATATAGAAAAATATAAATGAAAACAAGAGAAAGATACAGAAAGTCACGCATAATAGACACAAACCCATTTTTTCATTCTGTTTAATAACAGAATGAAAAAAAAAAAAAAGAAAAAAAAAAGGACAATAGAAGCACAGATGCTTAGAAGAGAGTTCAGTTTTGTCAACCACCAAATTCTGGTTCTGGTTGGTTCTTCAGTATGCATGCTGATCATATCTTATCAAATAGGTTTCTGCGGGATAAGATAGCAAAATCCACTTATTACATTTTTTGTTATTTTTATTCATAACTGGGTGAGAGTTAGGAGTCAGTAGACAATTCTGTCGTGAAAATAGTTTTTGTTTTTTTTTTTTTTTCCAATTTCACTTAAGTTTTAAAATCCAGTTCAGTAAACTTGCTAAGCTATGATATCAGGGATATTAAAAAAAGTACTTGACAACATCAAAAAAAAAAAAAAAAAAAAAAACCTGCAAGATGCAATATACTCTTAAAGAAGACAAAGATATTAGTTGAAACATTGTGGCAAAAAAATAAAAACTATAATTTTGTATAAGATATGGAATAATGAAATTAAAACTTTCAACAACAGAGAACCTAATGCATCAAATAAAATAAAAAAAATGAGAAAAGATGCCCTGACTTCATTAAGAAATTAAATGGAAAAGAAATTAAGAGTAAAAATATGAAATACCATACAGCAAAATAGTTAACAAGTATTTGATAGCAATCACTTTTCATAACACAAACATCCAGAAATTAATACATTTTATTTTGATTACTTATGATTCCAAGGCTTCCAAAATATATATTATAAATATGTGCTCTCCAGTAGGATTTGAACTTGCATCCCTTAGATTTGACTTGTTTTGACCTCTCAGCTATAGAGTGACTGATGGCCAAAGTTCAAATGGTGCTTTTAAACAGATTTTTCCTTGATCTTGAAATATATACATCTCTGCTCATTTTTGTATTTTAATGTAAACAAAGCAATTTTAGGAATGTTTTTTTTTCTTTTATTAATTCAACATATTTCATTACTTAAATGTTATTTTTAGTGGATACCCATACTTTTTAGTAGATTCTATTTATTAATTTTTGTCTACTGGTCTAAATGTTTGAGAAGTCTTATTAGCAAAATATGCGTTCTCCAGCAGGATTTGAACCTGCATCCCCCGCTAGGAGAAACTGTCTATAGAGAACATAGAAAGTGGACGAAGCATGTCAAATCTAATGATGGTTTCCCCTAGGTGATCACAGGTTCCAAGCCTGCAGGGGAAGACATATTTTACTAATAACATTTCTTAAATATTCAGGCCAGTAGATGAAAATAAATAAATATACTATTTAATATGGAAATAGAGCATCTAATCAAATATGGGTACACACTATAAATAACTTTTAAGTAATATATATATATATATATATATATAAAACTTAATTTGAGTAGATGCTCTGTTTATTTATTAAACAGTATATTTATTTATTTTCATCTACTGGAGAGTGCATAATTTTCTAATAAGATTTCTCGAATACTCAGGCCAGTATGAAAATAAATAAATATACTGTTTAATAAATAAACAGAGCATCTACCCAAATATGGGTATCCACTAAAATAATATTTAAGTAATATATATATATAGTTAAATTCCCAGATCAATTATATATATATATATATATATATATATATATATGAAAATTTCTCGGATTTAATCGGTAGAAAGACAATATTTATGAATAAAAATGACAATAGGAAAACTGGTAATTGCTTTCAACGTTTCAGCAATTACCAGTTTTCCTATTGTCATTTTTATTCATAATATATATATATATATATATATATATATATATATATATATATATATATAAAAAACTAATTCAATGAATAATTACTTCATAAGATGTTTATCACAAAAAACAGCTTTAAAGCATACATGCAGAATAATATTAAGTACTACATTATATATAAACATTTCATTTGTATTCCATTTCTTATTTACTAGTTATAAAAGAGCAATTATATTCATCATATCATGCTATAAGTCCCATGACCCATTAGGGTCTTAGGGGTGGTGTGTTTAGGGTAAGATCACCTGACAGAGCCCATTTCCCTTCAGACATGTTTTGTGTTTAGAGTTTTCCTTCTTGCTACTACATCAAGAAAGAAGTCCCTATCAGCCCTGCTATTTAACCCATGGGGGAGAAGAAAGAGATTCATACCTTTCCCAAGGCTATCTGCATGGAAGTGGACACTATACATTTAACTATTTACTGAACTTAGATTTATCAGCTACTGGGTAATATAAAAGGTAGAAGATGGTATTGCGGTCACTTCCCAAGTGGGAAGAGTTTGTCCTTGAAATTCTGGCTTTGAATTGACTTATTTACTTTCCTGCCTAATGTCTTAATATAAAAAAAAGGAGGTGCTGAAGATTTTTCACCCTGAACCACCATTGTGGAGTAAAGAATACACCCTCAGTGACTCCATTGAATTCCATGGCATGTGGATGTATGGGAGTCAGTCTTCATACTAACTATACAGCCATTACGGCAATAGCTTAAGCATTACATATAGAGAATACTTTAACAAATTATGTTATACTAAGTATGAGTATGTGTTATAATAATAACCTTAAATTCTCACTTCCCAAAATCTGGCTAAATTGATTTTTTTGAAGAGAATGAATTCTTGGTCAGGGTGACAATTTTTCAGTGCCACTTCATAATGTTTAAAAAGTATTTTTAAAATTTAAGTATTGTATTACAGAGACATGTCTACATGTAGGCTCCTGAAAGCTTTTATCATGAATATACGAGGGTGAGTCAAAAAATAATGCAATTTTTATCATAGAAGGCACATTTCTTAATGAAATTATTCAAAATTTGGTACAGATCTAAAGGCACATTTACTCTTGATGTTTAATTACTTAATTTCTTTTCCAGATACATAAATAAATAAACTGATATGAAAATGGCTGACCCGATGGAAGTTTGTCAGAAGCAAAGAGCAGTAATTGAATCCTTTGTTATCAATGGAGAAACTCCTGCAAACATTCACAAAAGACTGAAAAGCATACAAAAGTAAAAGTCCAATGAAAGAGGCACTGAGAGGAGGTGAATGTTCTTGCAAGGATGAAGAACTGAAAACTACTGTAACGTGTAAAGAATTGGCTACATCAGCAGCCAGCTGATTTTTATGAAGCTGGGATACATACTCTCATTTGTAGATGGAACACTGCCATTGAAAGAGGTGGTGTATAGAGTGAGTGGCCATGGTTAAATGTAAAAAAGAACTACTCAAACAGAATTGATACTGTTTGTAATGAACAATAACAAGAAAAAGAAAAGAACAGGACAAAAAAAAATAATATAAAGCAAGCAATCTATATGCAAGATAAATTAACAGTAATAAGGCAAAGCAACAGTAACAAACTAAGAATTGGAGTTGACACACAAGAGCAAGTTTGGATAAGTGAACATAGCTTTCTGACTTCAAGTCTAGACAAACTGGGACTAAGTCATATGAAACCAAGAACTGGCCTGTTTTATTGGCTAGGAAGAAATCCCAGCATGCATTTTTGTGCTTTTGCCTATAAATTGGGGAGGGGAAAATGTTTTGCAGTCATTCCTAACAAGATTAGAACCAACATGGTTACTAGGTTGAGAAGTAGGAATGTGAACTTGTGATTATATATATATATATATATATATATAATTATTTATTTAAAAATATGATTCCAACACGCTACATACTTTTGTATCGAGCACTATTTTTAAAAAATAATAACTAAAATACTAAAGAACTTTAGATTATTTACCTAATGAGTTTTTTCCTATTTTCTATATATTTTCACATTGTGGTTTTTATTTCTTATATAATAAAACAAATTGCATTACTTCTTGGAGACATGCTCATATTTAACCAATTATATATTTTTCCAATAAAATCTTATATTAAATAGTGTTTTCTACATAGAAATTTTATTAGAATAAAATCTATTAAAAATACAGATGGATTCATATAGATATAGTATGTAATAATAGTAATTACAGTTTTATACAAATGAATTACTTAAAGTTGAAAATAACAGACAGTATGTAATGTTGCATAATGAGTAAAGAAAAGACACTTATGACAAGATCCTATATTAGATACTGCAACAGTGTAGCATTATTACATCATTGCTGTAACACAAGACACCAATGAGTCGTCAATATCAGCTTAGGTGTCTTGGCCATACACTGATTATTTATAAGCAAAGCAAACTGTTGATACATTAGCATATATCATTTACAAGACAAAACTGGTGAAGACAAAGCTATAAATTTGACAGCTTCAAGTTATATAGAAATTAATACATTTCTATATCTCCCTCTCTCTCTGTACCATGTCTATTCAGTATGTGGGCAATCATGGCTCTCCACAACTATCTGACTTTTATTGTTCCAAATAATTTTTGTTCCTTTAGGACATTTATATTTAAAGAGACAGTAGAAATTTCTAGGTCACATAATGAGGACAGAGGGCTTGGAAAATTAGATACTCACAAGTCATTACATAACATACCTAATGAGCTTGTGTAAATTGCTGACAGAACAGAGATTAGGAATGATAATAAAAAGAGAAAATTTACTAAGTGCTACAAAGGACAGAAAATTGTAAAGAGCCATGATTGCCAACGTCCTGAAGGGACACAGTACATAGAAGAATGATGCCTTTGTGGTATTTCTTTCTCTATTTACTCAAATATGTCAAGTAGGTTATTCATTGCATTCCTTCACTCATAGTTTTTTTTTATCAATATGTCCTATTTATGTTAAATTCTCAAAACCTTCTTTTCTCCTTATGTATTTCAAAGGTTTCAACTATCACTTTCTGATTGTTAACCGAAATTTCTTTTTAGTTTCTATTCTTAGGCTTTCCTCATATACACTCTTCATAGTATTATCAATATTCATAAATATTGAAACTGATATGAAAATGGCTGACCCGATGGAAGTTTGTCAGATGCAAAGAGCAATAAAAGGTGTTGTCTGTATAGATTCATTGGCAGAATCACATCCCTATCACATCCATTTTTTTTCTTCATCTGTGATTAAATTACCCAGCATTTACTGCCATATAAGAAATTACATTCACTTTTGCTAAATAATGCAAAATTCATGACAAAACGTGAATCTATCTCTTATCCTACTTGAGCTAAGGGTTAAATAGTAGTGTAGATGGGGCTATTTAGCCTTGGGTAGAAACCAGTCTAAAAGAAGGAAAACTGAATTCCAAACCACAGAGAAGGCAACAGGAAACCACTCCACTATTTTTCATAAAATGTCATGGCAATTCACAGATAATAAAATAAAAGGAGACTGCCTATGTCCCAAAGAGACATGACATAAAATATATTTGTATATGCAGCTGAATATAAATTTTATAAGTATAGAAATGTGAAGATGAGAATATGCAGCCAAAACAAATTCCAAACACAAAGCCTGGAAGTGAACTGACTGAGGATAATTCAACAACCACAGTCTTTATTAAATGAGCTTCAGTAATTCCTATAGTATTAAAGACATTGAATTATAAAGTTTATCATTTCTTTTTAATAATTTTATTCCTTCATTCTTAGAGAAGAACAAAAAAAAAAAGATGAAACATTTCACTGTTTAAATGGTTCTTATTAAATTCAGAAATGTTTAAGTCTAAGATTGCTTTAAGATTGCTTGATATGAGAATTTAGCAGTGCCATATGAGGGTGATGATGGAAATTGATTTTTCCACTGACTGCAGATTGGAATTTTCTGCTTGCACCTACCCCCACCTCTGCTTCATTCCCAGCAACCATACACAGTTGTTGCTATTCTTTTATATGGAAACTGATTGCGGTTGGGGGAGAGAAGATTCTTGATCATTTTCAGGTGTTGTCTGTATAGATCAATTGGTAATCTGTGTCAACTTCCAAAGTCAGATTGGGAATGCTTATTCAAAATTTGAAAAAAAATAGAAAAAAATAAAAAGAAATAAAATAAATAAATAAAATACAGTATTACTTGATTAAACATTTTGGAATTCAGTGAAATTTGAAACCTATTTCTGACTGCACCTCCTGGAAGTTTAAATTGCTTCACAGAAATTATGGATTTTATAAGAATTATCTTGAACAGGGAATTCATCAGATTTATGTTATAATCAACAGATTATTAACAAAGATAATTTGCTGTTGAAAAATGTCTATGAAAAATGAGAAAAGTATTTGGCATAGTAAGTGAAAAAAGATCATAAATTATTCTATTGGATAGCATTATCTTTTAAACATATAGACACATGGAAGGTTTAAAACAGTAAAATAAAAAGTCCTTGGACTTTTAAAATCTTAAACCATCAACTTATCTATTAATATTTATAATGACTGTGGTTCTGAGATCAAGTATTTTCACAATACCATACATTTTCTTTTTTTTTTTTACTGCTATCTTCAAGTTGCATTTATTTTATTTAAATTTTCCCATTTTAGTTTGAAGGTTAAAGAATGTATAGAATGAAGTTCACATATAGGAATATTAAAATAAATCCTAATAAGTTATCCTTCCAAGTGATAAGTATACAATTAGTAAAAGGAAATATGAATATACAGATAAATGATTTTTTAAAAGAATCAGATACATAGAACTCAATGAAAATTTTAAACAGCAGAAAATTCTATCAAAAGTTATAAATAGAATTTGTGGTCAAGTTAGAATTTGCTTGTATTATGTTATTTGTCCCATAACCCATTGGGGCTGTAGAGGTACCATGGCCAAAATTACAGTGGTGTGTCTACAGCAAAATAGCCTAATGGAGCACATTCTCAGGGTGGTTTTGAAGTCAGTTTTCCTTCTTCCAGATTAGTTGTAGCTTCAAGAGAGCTCAGTCTGCATTGCTATATAACCCATAGATGGTAGATGGATTCATGCCTTTTCCAGTATGTCCTTACTATTTAACCTATAGCTGGAGGAAAATAGATTCATGGCTTTTCTAGCATGAAGTGAATGAAATAGAATTGATTGTCATTTGAACATGCTTCATTGATTTTACTTTCCACACATTATCTATGCTTAAATAGACTTCATGAATATAACCAATGTTAGTCAAGCTAACAAATTAAACTCATGCTAATATTGCTTAAGAAAATAACAATATGGCAGTTACTGCTGGTGGAATTTGTTTCTCAGATATTTAAAATCAATTTTATCTTTTGAAAACTGTTTTTAAAAAAATTAAGAAGTGATTCTCCCAACAGCGAATACACATTTGAATAATTTTTCTTTCATTTTTTTTATCTTATCTAATTTTATTCAAACAAGTTGTGAAATTCATCAAAGAAAAGTGCTTTTAAACCAAAACCAAAAGTAATTACTTTTATTTAGCAGTCATAAGAGTTACATATAAAATTCACAATAATTACTTAGCATAAATATTTGCAGGGAATACCAAAATGATAAAGAGAGAGTATTTGACTGACAGCCTAAGTGCTGCAGGGTTGAAAAGACTTGGCACCTGTTAAGTAAATGCTAACATAATTGTGTAATATAAAATCAATAATTATTACAGACTAAGCAATACCTGTTAATAATAATAGACATGAGAAAGAAAGAATGACTAGAGAATATTAAAGGGCCAATCTATTATTTCCTCATCTGCAACTCTCAAAGACTACTGGATTCATTTCTTTTCTCAAGCAAAACATTTATATTCTGCTATTTTTGGAAATTCTAACCATCAATTGCAAGAAGATGGAATGCATGGTTGTTAGCAAAAGGAACAGACAAGCAATCTCTTGTGTTTTCTTATTTTAGGATGCATATATATATATATATATATATATATATATATATATATATATATATATATATATATATATATACTCTGGTTACCTGAAGATCATGAAACATGAGTAGCAACTTGAGATGCGTCTTGTTGAGGTTTGACATTGTCAAGTGTTTTTTGCTCTATCTGGATAGCCTAGGAATTTATGACCGTTATTTATTGCTTAGGTAGGTGTTTATCTTTTAGTCTTTTCTTTCTTTCTTAGTTTTTTTTTCGTTTTTTTTTTCTTCTGTAAGGTTTTTATTGATTTTGCTTTTTTATTATTAGTATAACCCTCCCCTTCTTTTTGTTTGAGGTCTTTTGGCAGATAGTCTTGGTCACACCAACATTTTATATATATATATATATATATATAAAAATCCAAAATGTATATTACCAGTTGCAGTGAGCCTAACCTTGTAACCTTGACTAGTTTAAAATGGGTATAATTAGTACAACCATCTATTTCTAAAATCTAAAGTTCTAATAGATTCAAAGAAGAATTATTGAAGAGAAAATAACTAATATATCAGTACGTAGTATATAGGTTTCACCTACAAGGTCAGTATCATTTTTCCTATGGCATTCTGGGGCCAAAACAAAGAAAACAATTTCCCTAATAATAATAACTAAATGAAGATTAATGACAAGGAATTAAGTATGTATCACCTTGAAAAGCTGGAGAATTTCCAATGGCACCAGAGAGATTAGTGTAGGTGACACCAAGATTGTGACATCCTTGGTTTCTAGAAAACAATTCCATTGTTAAGGCCTTAAAGTAAGAAAAGCTAATACTGTATCATATGTAGAGTAAAAAAATGTTCCTCTGTGATATCTTTACGCTATTTTTCTCTTTCTTTCTTCATTATATATATATATATATATATATATATATATATAAAAAATAATCGACTCTCCCGTTGAGATTCGACGTATGAGGGTCAAGCAGATCAGTTTCCAGGAAACCGACAGCCTGACACCGGCACTTGAGATTTGATTATAGTGGTGAAGGCTTCGTGTAGGACCATCCACACTTCTTGAAGGGATGAATACAGAGACCTGGTGCACCGAATGCCACAAGGTTCCCAAACGACCCTCCGCAGGTTTTGAATTCAGAGTTGTCCTTCTCCTAGACCAGTTGCCATCCAAGGCTATAGAACCCAGTTTGTCCTGCTATTTTACCCATAGCTGGAGGGAGAGGAAGAGGATTCATACCTTTCCCAAGGGTATTAACACGTAAGTGAATGTAATGGATTCGAATGGAATTCGAACTCAGCTCTGCAATTCCTCAATCCAAGCCGCTATCCATTACTCCACCGTGCCTCCTATAGCAACTATATACATACACACACATATACATACACACATACAAATATCCAAACATGTTGGTGCAACCAACAGATTACACACACAAAAAAATTCAAAAGTAAGAAAGAAAAAAGACCAAAAGGCAAACACCTACCTAATGAGTAAATTAAAGGACTCTTCACCTAGGCTACCCAGACAAAGCAAAAAAAATAATGCATGACAGTGTCAATGTTTGACGAAGCACAGTTCAAGTCACTACTTAAGTTTCATGCACATGTGATCTTCAGGTGAATATATATATATATATATATATATATATATATATACACACACAGAGTGAAAGACAGTTGGGTCATATATGCTCCTTACAGAATTTAAAGAAAACAATGTATATTCATAAACCTTAACTTATCAACAAAAAAAAAATCAAACTCGTTGATAATGTCTTATGAGATGAACAATTTATGTTTAGATCATCCCCCAAAATGAGAAAAATGGTCTTAACCATAGAAAAATTAAACAAAACAAAAAAAAAAATCATTGGTCTTTAAGCAATCTTGCTTAAATGAAAAATTTCTGGCCAAATATAAAGGTGGACACTAAGGTCAACACTGACAGGCAGTCTGTTTCCTGCTGATGTCACCAGTCTTGAATGCATGTAGGTAATCTGGCCTATGTAAGCTTTAGGTCTATGGTATTACAGGATGATTATTTGGTTTAATCCAGTCATTCCTATCAACTTGTGAAATATAGATAGTCCTGAATGGGCTCTCTTCCAGTTCCTTTCATACGAATGTGGGTGTTCCCCAAGGCTCTGTCCTGGGACCTACACTGTTTCTGATCCTCTTCAATGATTTTCCTGATGTCATCAGCTCTCAAGTAGGCATCTATGCAAATGACACTACCATTTACTCCTGTCCCAATATTAAATCTGGCAATGTCGACAAAGCTAATCTGGCCATTGGTCTTGAAAAAGATCTCCCATTAGTGGTTTACTGGGGTAGGAAACACTTGTAAATTTTAATGCCTCCAAAATTAAACTGCTGTCATTTAAATGCCATAGAGAAACTTCACTGTCCCCAATCAGCATGGCTGATGCTTGACTTTGTGAGAACATCTCACTGTGCCTTCTTGGTCTCATGTTTTCCACTGACCTGAGGTGGAACAACTACATTGAATCAATAGATGCATCTACCACAAGGTAAGTTGGTTCTGTGTTGTGCCAGAAGGTTTTCCTTGTCTGAGTCTATCCTACATATCTACAAATCTATTATTCACCCATGGATTGAATACTGCCATCATATCTGATCTGGTGCTCCTGCTATTCATCTCAAGGTTCTTGACAAAACCAAAAGAAGGATCTGTAATGCAATTGGTCCTGACTTGGCATCTTGACTTCGCTCACTTTCTCACCGAAGTGATGTGGCTTTCCTCCGACTTTTCTACAAATATTTTCATGGCAACTGCTTTGATGAGCTATTTTCCCTGGTGCCCTGACTACATGAATTTAAGTGTGCTACTAGGTTGGTATCTAGTTCCTACCCTTTTACTGTTGAAACAGTTAAATGTAACTGCCACTTCTACTCCAACAGTTTCTTCTGTTGCACTTCCCGACAGTGGAACTCCCTTCCTCTTACATGCTTCCCTGATAACTATCAGGTCATCCCATAAGTTCTGTCCAAATTTTGAATAAAGAAAACAAGTGACCAAATGTTACATTTAATTACAGATTCAATCAATAGTGTATTTTCCCTGATTATCTATGACTTCCTTCCATCTATTAACAACCTTACTAATTCCATTATTGTAAAATTCTTTTGGCTTTGATTCAAAGAACTCACAAATGTCAGTTTTAACCTCTTCCTGTGTTACAAAAGCTGTTTTCCAAATGATTCTGTAAGCTACGAAACAAATGGTAGTCTGAAGGAGCAAGATCAGGAGAATAAGGTGGATAAGGAATTTTCTCACAACCAAGTTCTTCGATCTTTTGTGACATGATTCTTGCTGTGTGGGGTCGCGCATTGTCCTGACAAAACATCACTCCTTTTCAATTCACTAAAGCAGGTCTTTTTTTTCCTCAAAGCTTGGTTCAAATGCTCTAATTGCTGACAGTATATTTGAGCATTAATTGTTGCATTAGGTGGTAAGAATTCAAAGTGGATTATTCCTTGGTGATCCCACCAGATTGAAAGAAGAACCTTTTGCCCATGAAGTTCCCTTCTCAGCTGTGGTCCTTCCCCTTTACCAAGCCACTGTCTACGATGCTTAACATTTCGATAAAAGATCCATTTTTCGTCGCCAGTCACAAGTCTATCCAAAAAAGGGGAAACAAGAATGGAGAGAAGAGCAGATGTCAACTCGGGATTTGAGTCTGTTTTCAGACAATTCATGAGGCACTCTTTTTCAAGTTTAGGAACTTTTCCAAGTTGTTGAAGATGACAATGAACAGTTATATGAGTTGAACTAAGAACCACTGCCAATGCCTCAATGTTCTTCATTAAAAAAATTTACCTGAAAAAAATTGTAGAATACATTATCTGAATTTATATTTGAAAAAAAAAAAAATGACAATATTATTCCGTATCATTTGTGGAATAATTATTAAACAAAAATGATTTTATTAATTAATAAACTATATTCAGTCTATTTTCCTCATCTTTGTTGTTTTTATCAAAACATTTTGGACGTAGTGTCATCTGGCCTTCCTCAGGTGTATAACGATCTCGGTAACCTACATATGTTCTTATTTTATTTGGCACTGTTTAAATATTGCTTGCCTGTTTCCACTGAGTGCAAGTACACACTGCTCGACCATGGGATTGAATTCACAACCACTATGCCACCAAATTCATAAACCAACATGTTTACCTACTAGGCCATTGTCTTGTCAATGGCCTAGATGTTATCCCTAGAAATGAGCAGTGGAACAAGAACAGTCTAATCCCATAGATTGAATAAAAGGTTTAGTTTGGAAATGCGTATAGGTTACCCAGATTGATATACACCTGATGAAGGCTTCCTTCTCTCTTTTTTTTTTTTGCTCCAAAATGCAATAAGCTCATAGATAAGAATACCCACAAGGATGTATTCACTTCCTTGGTTCACTGACTCTCTCACACATGTACAGTCACATATGTACATCACAGATGCTAATCTCTCTGTCACACACAAACACAAGCCCATTCTTATAGCTAATTTTAATGTCATTGATTTGATTCAATTGTGTATACATGTAATTACTATTGTTAATAATATGCATTAATTGTCATTCATTTTAAATTCTGCCTTTTGTGCACACTAGTTTTACCTGAACTCACAGGAGTCCACCAAATATTGTTTGCAGTTTAAATGCATCATGAGCATTAAACCTTTATTTAAAAAAAGTAATCCACAAATCACAAGTGTAATGGTTAGTGACTCACAAAGAGAAATTGCCAAGCTGAGTTCCCTTTGCACAAGTACTGTTAGGAATGGTATGATTCCATTTTCATCCCCCATCTAGGGATTAAATAACTGAATTAAAAACCAGCCTAAAGAGAGATAGTCTATCAGGTTACCTTGCTTTATACACACTACTACTGCTACAGTACATGTGATGCTGTTATGGCCCCAAAGAGTTACGGGACTCATGGTATAACAAGACAAACATTATCATATTTAATGAATATTATCGTATTTGCTGTAGTATAAACTAAAAGGCCTTGTGCCAGATTAGATTCTATTTTAGTTGATACTGATGGTTACTGTTTTTCTGTTTGAAGAGCCTTGTAAAATCTTGTTTTAACATTTGTAAACTTGTAAAATCAATAAAAGCCAAGTGATTAAAAATAAATAAATTTGCTTTTATGTATAAGAAAGTATGGTTTAATGGGAATATACTGAATAAAGCCTTGTAGCTTAGACATGATTAAGCAAATAATAGTCAAATTTAATTGATATAAAATCTTCACAAATAAGAGTGGAATCATCACAGAAAATGAAAATGTGTGTGTATCTACTTTCTTTGCTTAAATTGATTTTATATATGCACATGTAAATAATAGTTGTAGGTAGACATCTTGATTGGCAGGAGAGATAAATATAAGAGTATTATTCCTCATCTTTTTCACAGTTTCTTTTTGATGAGAATGTAGTTTTCTGACTCTGGTAAAGCCAACAATTAATTGGCCAGGCTTTATGTCAAGTGTGTAAATATACACACACAACTTATATTCATGTAAACACAGTTAAAGAATAACTTGTTTGTATATGAAAAGGTACATGTTTATATACACACAAATATATACAGTATAAATGATTCTTATCTTAAAGCTGATGTAAGAAATATGTGTATACATAGGTATTTCCATCCATGCAGGTTCCATCAAAATGTCTGTAATATTTGATGCAGGTTGATATAAAAATGAAAATAAAGTAAGAAAGAAAATATAGGAAAGTGCTCAGTCAGTTGATTTTGGTAAGAATGGAACAAGAAAGTTTTCATGAGAGGATCCTGGCGCCAATACTAAATGCAAACACATATATAGAAAAAAAAGGAAATAAAAAGATGAAAAGCAAAAAATGTGTAAAATAAAAAAAAAATTAATAAATAAAAAAAACATTATCATCTTTCCTCTTTTATATATATATATATATATATATATATATATATATATATATATATATATATTTTTTTTTCTCTTTCCTGATTTGCAATTCATTTTTCTTCCTTTTTTTTTTTTTTTTTTACTTGCTACCTTTCTGACTTCACATCAACTTTCCTGCCTCACACTTGCTTTTACCAATTCCTTTTGACTTATTATTACGTAAGTTTCTTAGAAAGGATGATCGATTCCAGCTCAGGTGTGCAGTTACTACACATTGATCTTAGCTAGAAAATCATAATGGTCATACTTTTATGAAAGTAAAAATAGAATAATATTATAGGTAATAGAAAAAGGAAGTTTAAAAGAATAAATTTTCTTTATAGATTTTTTTTTTTTTTTTAGTTTTTAAAAGAAAATGAAAATTTTAAATGCAAAAATGTTATTTTAAAAAGCCATTTTTTAAATTCTTTATGATTCTATAGTTTCATATGCTTTCTTTTCTTCTTTTACATTTCTGTTTTCACTCCAAGTGCCCTCAATATCTGTCTTAATCACACGTCAGTTCAGAAAAATGAATGATCACCGCTCAGGCGTTCTCTCTTTTTATTGTCACTGACTATTAGCCATAATCCCTTTTTTAATAGCCCTGCATACTATCCAAGTCTTGCAAATTTCTTTTTCTCATGACAATATCCCCAAATAGTATGTACTTTTTTCATTTGCTATGTCAATAGATCACATTTACATAACAGTCATGTAACCAACTGGGCAGCTGTTTCTTTCAACGTGATTGCCATAAAAGTTCATTTTGAACATCATTCTTCAGTTCCACAGCACTCATTTCATGTATAGAATATATCTAGTTATTCTTTTCAATCAATACATTGTTCAATGATTGCATCTCAGTTATCACTCCTTTTTTAGTGTCATGTAGCAGGTATTAAATGGCTCCCCTCAATTCTCCTCCCCAATCTGGATGGATGAAAGTGCATCCCCATGTCCAGTTCTTTATACGATTCTTGGGTGTCTCCAGATGTAGTTAAAAAAAAAAAAAAATGACTTTTGTAGCACTGTCTCTTCCTACTCAGACATGGGTGACATACTAAAACACTGCACTGATCGCAATATTTTAACATTCTTTGCTCTGACCTTTATCATTCAGTGGTATCACCCCATGGTGCCATTTCTGTCGAGCCTATAGACAGATCTGTAGTAGTGCCTGGCATTCCACTTGTTAAGTATTGCTCAAAGGTTTTCTCAGTGAAATGCTTTACTGTTGTCTAGCAAGACTTTTACTGGTTCTCACTCCAATAAAAGTATCATTGAGCACTGCTGCTATGACAGCCACAATTTTAAACTGGATCTCCCTCCAATTGCAACTAGTCAAAGACAACAGTCAGTTGTTGTTAAATCTATCTTTCCTTGATAGTGGGTCACATCACTGCCCAATCTCATCCAGATGGTCTTTACATCAACTTGACCCTTTTCACACACACACACGCGCGCACCCCCAGCACTGTAATGCTTAACTATTCTCTGAACAGCTTACCTTATGACATCCAGGTCAACCTCGCAGACCACATGCAGGGTTCTGTCATATGATGCAGGCAGTGTAACTCCTTTAACTATGTATACTCTAAACACCACACCGTAGCAGCCTCCTCTTCCATTTCCACTGATACTTTTAGGCATTTTTTTCCTTATTGACATTAAAATATTGGCTTTGTTCCTCTGCAAGTGCTCAAAAAAATATTCAAGTTCAGGTTGAATATAGCCAGCAGTTCTCATAACAACTCTAAGCACTGTATGAAGATCCCCTGAGTAGTACCCTTTCTTCAGACCTTTTTAGCCATAATAAGTGAACTGATCCAGCTTTGGACAATAACCAAATCAATCCTGATCTCTATGTCGTTCAGTTCCCATTTCAGTTTCCCACATGTCACTCAAGTTTTATAAATATTTTTTCTTATTCACTTTTCTTTACGGATTATAATATTTAAATCATATCAATATGCTCAGTATAACACATGATGTCACTTTTTGGAAGCAATGAAAAATTATGATTTTGGATAGCAAGGAACAAAAAGCTGAATTTTCAAAGTGGAAGAAATATGTTCAAACAAATAAGAAATTACAGCAAAGTACTGTATATACTTGAGCATAGTGTGCATTTTATAAGATATTTAAGCAAAAAAAAAAAAAAAAAAAAAAAAAAAGGAGTTGCACTATACACAGGTAATTTTTTGAAGAGGTTAAACATCATGTATTTTCAGTTAATTTTTTCAGAAGGGATTTAAATTCATGCCCTAAAAATTCAGAGGTTGCACTATACATGAAGTTGGCTTATACACAAGTATAAATGGTAGTTAATCATTTGAGCCATTTGCATAAAGTGCCATAATTAGTTTATCATTTGTAATAAATTATTGATAAATATCAAATTTAATTGAAATAGAAATGCTATCTGAAGTTTGAAGATGAAATACAGTCATAAAGAAGAGATAAGACAATCATAGTTTATATAATGTAACAGAAAATACAATTTTAAAATATAAAACTAGCAATACCTGCAAAAACCTCATGGTTTTTCTATTTGAATTTTCTGATGAATCAATTCTGAAGTTTGTGATTGAATAAGTTCCTTGCAAGTTGTATGACAATAAAATACCCATGAAATTTCCGCTATTGCATTGTTCCATTTCACTGAAGTAGACATTAAATGCACAACAGTGTTATTGCTTCCTTAATCTTTTCTTTTTTTCTTATTATTATCTATGCTTTCATTTTTTCACTAAAACCAAAAAATGTCTGATATATTTCTGCCATCTTTCCTTGTAATCAAAATGGAATGGCAGAAAATAACACGCACTAATAGGAGAGCAAGCAGAGTTATGTTTATTTGAAGAGGAGATCTGGCTAGCTTACACAGATTTGGGGTTTTTCTATTAATATTTATTAGCCTTGATTTGGTTTGGTTGATTTTGTTTAGTGGCATATCAACGTTTAATGCTAAAATCTAAATTTTTTTAATGAAATTTTATGGCTTCAACTGCATTTATTAAACCTGATAAACATACATTTGAAAGAAAAGGAAAAACATCTCCCCTGGATTTTTTGCACTAGTGCTGAATTAAATATAATTTGTTAATAATGGAAAATTATAAAGGATACTAATGCCAAACTGATAATTTTGTCTTTAGCATTTTTTTTAATAAAAGATTAAATAGCAGTTAAAGTAATTTGAAGACTTTCACACCTAAATTGATTGGATTCTTTCCACTGAGTCTGAACAATTGTCAAAGTTCAATGAAAGATAATCTTACAGTTGCCTCATTTTGTTACACTGTAGGCATCACGGTTAAATGCACTAAAGTCACATGTCTTTGAACACAACTTGGAGAACACAGCTTTCCTGTACAATGGCAAGTCTGAGAAGTCAATGAGAATTTCCTGGTAATGGTCAGAACACAATGTATATCGGACTTGATTTAAATGATTACAATGAAAAACTTCCCTCTGCCTGGGTAGGTGTTGCTGAGATGCTATGAGGGGAAACTTAAAATCATTGCAGCAAACATTGTAACTTAAGGCATGGCTTATTCCCAAGCTGGGACAATAATATATGAAGTCTGGATGTATGACATCTTCTTGGCTAGTTCTTCTATTAGAAAATAAACCACAAGGGTAAAGATTTCAGTTGGAGATAAAGACCGTGGTTCAATATGTAGAATCTGCATATATGCAAATATTATAGAAAGGTTGATTTTATCTCTTTAATTGAACCTAACATTTCAAGAGACATTATTTAACTGATGAAAACATATTTCATTAAAATTTATAAGCAATCTGATTGTCTTTTAAGTACTGTATCCCTTCAAGACGTGTAACCCTGGCTCTCTATTACTTCCTAAATTTTGTAACTAAGCAAATCTGTCTCTTTATTAATCCTTGTTCTATCATCCATTTACACAAGCTCATTAGGTAGATTAGTTTTTTTTTTCCCTCTCCCCTTCAATATTCCCTGTGAGTGTCAAATTCTTCAAGCCCACTTTCCTTATTATGTGTCTCAGAAATTTGAACTCATTCTGATCTTAAGTAAAAAGTATCCTTTTCATTCCCATTTTCCTCAAACATCATTGCTCACATGCTTCATAGTCTTAGCATTTTCTATATAGCTGTATCCCATTAAACCTGACCTTATCTTAGATTTGTCTCAGCATCACCAACAGGACTGCCTTTAAATAATGCATTTCTGCCTGCCATCTGCATGGATGATGCTAGACTCCTGATGAGGAACACACTGCACCTTCTTGGCCTAACATTTCAACTGACTTGAAGTAGGGTGACTATATTGAATCAATAGCTGCATCTACTGCAAGGAAAGGTCGGTCACTATATCGTGCCAGAAGGTATTTCTCATCAGAATCCATCTTGCACATTTACAAATCTATCATTCACCCATGCATTGAATACTGCTGCCATATCTGGTCTGATGTTCCTGCTATTCATCTCAAGATTCTTGACAAAATCCAAAGAAGGATCTGTAATGTAATTGATTCTGACTTGGAATCTCTACTTCAGTCACTTTCTTACTGATGTGGCATGGATCCCCTCCATCTTTTCTACAAATATTTTCATGGTAACTTCTCTGATAAGCTTCCCCCTCCTCTGGTGCCCAGATTACATGAATTTAGGCCTGATACTAGATTGGCTTCTAGGTCCCATCAATTTACTGTTGAAATAGCTAAATGCAACCACCACTTCTACTCCAATAGTTTCTTTACACACACTTCCCACCTTTGGAACTCCCTTCTGTTTACTTGCTCCCCTGATAACTACAATCTTCAAAAATTTAAATGCTATGTCAATCACCATCTTCCGTCTTCTTGAATCCTATTCATCTTTTGTCCTTTCCTCAATCCTCCCTATTCTCAGTTTTTTCTTTCACTTTTACTCCCTATAACCCCCTGCATACTAGTAGCATCTCCACCTTGTTGGGGTGGTATGATGAAAAAAAAAAATTAAAAAAACAAAAAAAATTTTTGTTAAGAGTTGCTGCATTTATTATTTGATTGTTAATTAGATTTTTTTCATGACAAAGAAGAAATGTTGTAATAAAGTTTAAAAAGAAAAGCATTCACTGTTTAGGTTTAAATAACATTCTTTTTGGGACATGGCTCTCCAAGGTTTCCTGCTTTTAGTTGCTCTTGGCAACAATTTCATCTTTATAAACCCTCTTTCTCTTTGTAAATTGATGGAGAAACAAGTACTATAAAAACTTATTTATTGCTTTTCTCTGCTTCTTTAGATATATCCAGTGATTGTTTAATTTTTGGTATTTTTGTCACATTAAGTGTTCACAAAATTTCAGTTGTCCGTTTCAGTTTGTTTGTCATTCCTATTGCACTTAGAACTTTCTCATTTACCACATATTCTGATTACCCTTTATAAGAATCATATCTCAATTACCTCAAGTCTTTCTCAGTGTTCAAATTACTTGGAATATGTCTTACAATGTTGTAAGCAATCAAACTGTACATATTTCTTGCAGATCAGCTGAAGAGAATTCTCATACAAGAGAAAGTGTATATAAAACTTTATGAAATTATTTGACTTTCAATTCTGCTATTAAGAAAACATGCAAGCATTTGAGAGTAAGAAACATTCGTTCCATGTCAACAAACATTCACTTTTAATACTTCTATAGCTTCATTGTTATTGCATTGTTGCCTGGCTGTGCTAGACTGTGATATAATGGAATATGCGTACATCTGTGTTCCCCCTCACTGGAATATGATTGGCTGGTGTTTGTTATAAATACCAACAGACATATAGGAGAGTCAAAAAGCCTTAGTCTGAGAGTTAAGTCTATAACGATGCCCATTGTGCTACACCATTGATCTACACTTCTTACCTGCGACTACGACGCGTACCAGTCGATTACTGCTACCGTATTCTACTTGGTTATAGTAGCCAAAATCACTTAGCTACTTCGTTCAAATATATCCCTTTCCGGGACATACCAGACTGCTAGAGTAAAAATAAAAGAACTGTTGTTTATTGAAAATAAATAACTATAAAGATGCGGACAGCAATTTCACATGGATGTCACTATTTTCGTTTCAATAGGATATTCTGCATTAGAGATTAAACTGAACACAACTCCCAACACACAATAAAATTTCATCATAAAACAGCTTGTATTGTATGCTACTATATATCTATACTGGTTTGGAAATAGTACTAAGTACTACTTAGTTTTTATAACACAAATGCTAGTGACTGACATTTCATAGTGCCTTGAAAATGCATATATACATGAGGTGAATGAAGAAAACAGTAACCAGCGAGTAAATTCAAGCTCTCCCAGCTGGTATTTCAAACTTGAGTCGTTCCTTCTTGAGTTCTGTCTCCAAATCACACTAACTGCCCGTTCTCGCCATCAACCGTGAACGTCCCTCAAAGAACTCAAGAAGGAACGACTCAAGTTTGAAATACCAGCTGGGAGAGCTTGAATTTACTCGCTGGTTACTGTTTTCTTCATTTGCCTCAAGCTATTTCGGCCTTCATTTCAACTGCAGTAGCTTTACATGCTAAGCAAATACGGGCTCTTTTTTGGCGGGGACAAGGCAAGTCGCGACCAGTTGTGCTCGTCCCAGGTTCTGTCTCATGTCCGCCACAATACATCAACAACAGGCAATGTAAATATATCCGCACTAGAAGAAGTGTTAAATATTGTAGCATACATCATCATAAAATTCCCAGAATGAAACTATTATGCATAGAATATTTTTGTATTTAGTTCCCAAGCATTTCCATGAAACATAAATAAAAAAAGCAAAACAATGAACAGATTAAACTAATCAGTAATCGATTTGAGTCATGAAAATTCAATCAAAAAGCAAATGAGATTTCTTTTTTTTTTTTTAACCTTTTCTTTTTAAAAATACTTTCAAGTTAAAGGTTTTTATCAAAAATTAAAAACAGATAAAAAAAAAAAAAAAAAAAAATTGATTAGTTGCGCAACATTTATTCCTTCAATTCTATATTTTTAGACAAAAGTTATATCCCATGGGCAAAGCCAAAAGATCAGAAATCAGTTATCAAACTGTGAAGCAAAATCATTATGAATTAACTACTTTCTTTCTTGCTTGACATGTAATATAAAAGGAAATAATAGTCATACAAATGTAGTCTGTTATTCACCAACTGCCTTCTTTAGGATTTTATGCAGGTGTTGGGTAGTGGTAAGTTTAGTAATGACATTGATTATTGTATAAACTATGAAGAGATGAATGTGTAATATGATCATCATAATATGTACATATATAAATAGCTCTATGGTCCAAGGATGGAAAAAAAGTTATAAAACAAATATTTGTCTATATTTCTGAGATGAGGTATTTTAACTATTTACATTTTCCATTTTGTCTTCATATTTATTGTCATATTCACAATTTTTTGACCATTGTATGTTCAAGCCTTCTTTGGGTGATATACATTAGAATTTCGGACTGAACCCTTTATTTTGTTCACTGGGGTGGATTGTTCTAGTGCAATGCTATTTCTGGATATCTCAGTTAATTCCCTTTAGTAATTCAACTCTCCATTTTTGGTCACCTCTGCTGTGGTCAGGTATTTAAATCACAAGTCATTGGATTACTTCAACCAATGCTCTTATCTACTGAGCCATGTGGCCTGTGGATAAAAGCACTGCTTGAGGTAACCCAGTGACTTGACCCAAAGAGATGTGAGTTCAATACCTGGCCACAGAGGTGTAGAAAAATAAAAAATAACTTGGAGTGTTGAGTTAGTAAAGGGAAATAAATAAAAACATAAATTTACTATGGAAGATTCCAAAATTAGTTCCTTTTAATTTAATTTAGCCAATCCATTTGTACTACATTTAAAGTTAAGCATCTCTGTATCATCATCATTTTTTTGATGTACAATCATGATTGGCATTTGTTATATTTTGTCCTTCACTTATGTATATAATATTCCATCAATAAAAGTCCTTTCAAAGGATAAAAAGAATAATGTAAAAATGTTTCCATTTGTGTCCTTCAATTATCCACTAGTTGTCTAATATAGAGAGTTGTAGATCATATCTTCCATTAAAAAGATGATACTAAAATGATAAAAATGGGCATTCAAAACAAGAAAAATTTACAAAAAAAAAAAAAAGGGGAGATAAGAAAAATATTACTGTAAAATGGTAATATCAAAATACAATGCAATTAGCAAAAAAAGGTGAGGTAAACTAGTTTATTGGTTGTCTCTTATCAGAGCTAAGATCAAGAACAAAATAAAATATGCATGCAAATTTTATAAAACTTGCAGGAATTTTACAGTTTGATTTTCTACGATGAGTTATCATTATTTACATTCAGACTAATGTCCTCATCTTTGTTGCTGTTATCACAACATTTCCGCCATTATGCCTTCTTCCACAGGGCACAATGGTCAAAATGTGTTTGAGTGTTCATTTTTAGTTATGTGCACATTTTTTGTTCTTGATCTTAGCTCTGATTACAGATGGCTGATAAAGTAGTTCAGCTGTAATTTTTGTTAATCATGTTTTGATATTACCATAATATTTTTTGTTACCACCTTTTTTCATATAAATTTTCTTCTTGTTTTAACATGTACATTTTTATTGCTTTAATAAAATTGTGTACACAAAAAAAAAAAGAAAATGAAAAAGAAATCAATAAATTCCCAATTGTTTCAACTGAAGAAAATAAGATTAAAATTTTCCATCCTTTTTGTGGCTTATATACATGCAGTAGTATCCCCTTTTAATTTCAAATTATTTTCTTTTTAAAGATTAAGATTTTGCAACATTATTAAAACAGTAAGTTGTAATTTACTGTGTTCAGCCACCCTTAAACAGGTAGAAGGAGATTAGTAGTTAAGATATTTGCTTCAGTTTTTTAACCAGTAATAATTTGGATGTTGAACCAGGTTCAAGTGAAAATCAAATATTTCAGTTACGTGAAACTGCAATTCAAATGTACAAATAGGATGCAAGACCAGCCTGGAAAATGTACTTAATTTTAAATTACAAAAAGTTGAGTGCTTTTAAAATCATTAAAGGGCCTGGTTTAAATAATGTCTCCTGAGGCACTTTTGTTCTGATTGGAGGCAAACACTAACCACCAATGATCAATCAATCAATCACTTTCATGGTAGCAGACAAACTATTTTGAAAGCACAGCTTTGTAAGTTTTAGTGTAAACTCTGGCAGGTCATATGGATTGGTCAAAGATAATGTGATTGAAAAGCCATCGTAAGTAACAATGTCAAGATGATGAACTGTGATTGGACTTTAATGTATGAACATAAAAGCTTTAGTGTATCTCAACATTTTTTGATCACTTTTCTATTGCAAATACTACATTAGACAAATTTCATTCTTTATAACTATCTCATGCTTTCATGGTCTCTTTACAAAAAATAAGTAGGCATATATTAGTCTCAAGAGACTACAGAATTTGCTAGGGTGGTTAGCTATTCCCCATTGCAGACACCTGCTCAGGCACATTTGCATTTCTTCAACATCCACAAGGCTAACCTGTGGTTTATACTGCAACTAAGCTGAGCAGCTCTTAGCTACAATTTCTAGTGCATAATATGATGTGGTCACTATTTGGACAAAGGTATATACACTCAAGCCTCTATCATAACTTTTTAATTTGTATTAGCATTGATGGCTTCAGAATAATTTTGCCTACTCAGTTTTACTGATAAGGCTTTGGTCAAACTGTAGTATGATTTTCAGGCACTTCCCAATAGTGTTGCATTCTGAGATTGTTTTCCCATGCCAATATTACCAAAAAGATCACCTCATTCACAAATCTATAGGGCTCATGGGAGGAATGTTACCACATGCTCACAGGCCAATTTTACAAAGGAAAAAAAATACAGAAACAGTTTTATAAATAAATAAATAAATTAAAAAAAAATGAAAGTAGTTTTCCACCAGTTCTCTACACCTGTTATGGTAGGACAGTTAAGCCATAAAATACAAATTGCAGTTTTGGAGGAGTCTACTGTTATATAAATATTTTGTTAACACAAGTTTTGATATAAGATTTTTCAGCATTTTTTTTTTTTTGCTTTCATTTTCATAAGAAATAACAATCTTCGTTGTACAACAGATCAGTTACAAAATACACGTGAATTGTTTTTGGCAAAGGTCAGTATTTAGTTTAAATATTGGCCACAATAACAATTTAGCTACGCTGAAATTACAAATTCTTTTAAATACAAATTCTGTAGAAACAATATGATGTTCATATTTTTCTCTCTTTCAAATCTGTGTAGGCATTTTTCTTTTCCAACACTTTCTAAATTAAGTAAATGATTCTATTTTTACAAACTTTTTTATAAATTACAAAACTGTCAGTTGAGAAATCACCATAAGTGTTCTTACAATTTGAAAAGATCACATGTGATGTTCATACTTGAATATATTCAAATCATCATTTCTTTTTTTTATCTTCTGAGCAAGACAGATGAGTCAAGTGCTCAAAGATGGTGTCATTCAGTGGGTATAAAAGTTTGAAATGATTATATCATAACTTAATGATTACAGCATAAAAAAAAATATCTGAATGTTTTTTTTTTTAGGGTACTTATGTTACATGCATTTGGTGTATAAATATGTTAAATTGCTAATTTTCTTTCTTCTCTAATGAAATATCATCACCATATACATCGAAAATATGATGAACAAAATCCTACAATTTTGTTGTTATTATCATAATGTTTCAGTCATTGTATCCTCCAGAAGAAGGCCAAAATTTGATAACAAAAATGAGGACATTAGTTCACATGTAAGTAGTGATAACTCCTCATACTAGAAATCCAGACTAATATTTCTACAAGTTTCTGCTTGTATGTGTATAATATATACATATGCAAAAAAAAAAAAAAACGTGTGAGGACTTCATTAGACTAAAGCAATAATTTTGTTAATGGAATTATATATATATATATATATATATATATATAGAGAGAGAGAGAGGAAAGGAAGGGGAATATAAGAAAGTAAACATTGGTTATAATTAACAGATAGGAAACACTGAAATTTTAAACTTGTAAACTTTTTTTCCTTTTTTAAAAGACATGTTTAGTTATATAGTCTAGCCAATTTCATTCAGTTTTTTATGCTTTTGTTTTTATCACATTGGTCATTAAATATCCTACATTGTGATATTAGAAGATCTGCCAAGAGAGATGAAACATTGTAAGAACCTAGACTCAAATTTACTGTGAATGATCTTCTGATTCCTTTACACTATCATCTTAGTAAATTGCTTTCTCTTTTAATTAGCATTTCTGAAATTGAAATTATGGTCAGATTCATTATGGTGAGCAACTAATCAACTAATGAATTGAGGGAGTTGCTTTGTAAATGACCTCTTTTGTTTTCATGTCTTATTTAAATTTCTTGAGGTTTCTCCTAGGTATTCCTTGTGGCAATTATCACAGGTAATAGTGTAAATTCCTCCTTCAAGTTTTAGCTTATTCTGTTTTGTATTAAGTTTTTTTTTTTTTTTTTAGAAATAGCTGTAACAAATTTTACATTGAGTTTAGATAAATTCTTTTCAATTGTAGTTATGGTAAAGTTGTAGGTAGAACAATATATTTTGATTACTTGGGTTTGTCAGAATAGCCCACTCCTATTTTGAAATATTTTACAAGTCTTTTGTTTTGCATTGAATATGCAATATTTAGGGTATTGGAGGAGCTTAAAATCATGTATTTGTCCTTTTCATATAAATATTGAGGGATACACATTTTGATTGCTCACATTTTTTTTTCACTATCATTAATTTACCTAACATTATTCTGATATATAAAAATTTATATATTATATTCTCCCATATGTATATAGTACATTTTTTTTTTTTTTACATTGAGACATCATTGTCTGCATATTGCTAATTGTGCTTGGCCAAATCAGCAAAACTTTCATGTCCAGAACATTTATTAAACTAAAATGATTTCGTAAAAATATATCAAAGACATCAAAGCCTGAGTGGAAAAGCTCAAATTAATAAAAAAAATTTATTTTCATTTTACATTTTTCTTAATTCAAATATATTTGATAGTGAAGGTTGTGCATATTGTCCCGTTTGTCATCAAATGTGCTTCCAGTATGGAGTAAAATATTGCCAATTAAATTAAACATTATAAAGACTGACTTTATAACAGTCCAATAATACATTATACAAATGGATATTGAAAAGTTTTTAGCCCAACCAACAGGAGCCCTGAAAACTTTTCAGTGTCAACTTGTAATTAATGAATATTTTCCTTTTGAAGAGATCCACTTATATGACTTTTGTAAATCAGGGATTTTAAATGCCTTCCTCTGACTGAAATAAGAAGCAACTTTTTTAAGTCAAGGCTCCCAGTTAACACCACATTAAAATTTAAAAAAATAAATTAAAAAACTGGACAGTGACAAGCGGTACTCATCAGTTACTGAAATGCCATCTATGTTACCAAATCAAAATCTAGCAGGTATTTCAAATTCCTTAATTAACTGAGGAATAGTGAGATCAAATGAAATTAAGTAATTATATCTTATTGAAGGTTACCTAGATTTAGACAACACTTGCAAGCAGGTTTTATTTTCAGTTAAAACAGTACAAATCACAGAAAATTAGGCTATTCGAAGACAGCAATTGATGAAAAAAATGAACAGAAAAGATGTAACATTGCATTGAGATAATGTTTGACTGCATATTTCTTTGGTGACAAGGGAGAAATTGTTACAACTTGGCTTCTAATCTTCTAATTAATAAAATGGGACACAGTGTTTAGAGGCAAGTTATTTTTTGTATTAAAAAGATAATGAATTCACAATTGCTTCAACTGAAGAAAATAAGATTCAAATTTTCCATCTTGCTTTTATGCAAAGGACCATTTATTTAATTTCAAATTACTTTCTTTTTTAAGTATAATTTTTGCAAAGCTTTTAAAATAGTAATTTATCTGTTTAAACTGTAATTCACTGTATCCCACCACCATTAAAATAGCTGGGAAGAATGTTAGTAGATACTTCTTTATTATATTTTGACACCAAAATTTACATGCAAATTTTTCATATGAAAACCTTAAGCAACTACAACTGATATAAATTGCATGTAGATTCATCAAACAAAGCTTAAGCTAATTTTTGAAGTTTCAATTATAGATTATAAAACTAATGAATCAATTTTATATTTTGATTGACTAGAAAAGATGCATATTATACTTCAAACCTAGTCAGAGACAAGCAACTAGGCACAGGGTAATAGAACCTGCCTCTTCTGACAGACACAACTAATAGAATAAACAGACCTCATTTAAAACAACTGTGGTGAATGGAAAACAAAAAAGCATCAAGATCAAAAAGAAAAAAATTGTATTACTCTTTTTATTTTATTTACTGATGGAGAGAACTACTATAGCTTCTTAATTCAATGCAAGGATTTATTTTTAATTCAAAGCTAGCACAATCTTCTATGTACTGTATCTCTCCAGAACACTAATGGTCATGGCTCTCCACATTTTCTTGCCCTTTGTAACTCTTAATAAATGTTGTCTTTTTGTTATTTCTCCTAAACCTTCATCTACCATCAATTTACTCAAGCTCACTAGGGTAGATCAAGTATTGTTTTCCTCTATCCCCATTTCTTATGAGACAATTTGTCCTGTGAGTATAAAATTTTCCAAACCCTTCTTCCTCATTATGTGCCTTAAAAATTTTAACTGCCTCTTCCTGATGTCAAGTATAAGTGTCTTTTTTGTTTCCAAACTTTGAAGTTGCTCACATGTTCAGTTCATGATATTCTCAGCATCCTTCTGTAGAACCACATTTTTGTTGCTTCAAGTCACATCTATGTAGAGATTGTCCAGTATTCACTAACATCATAATACAAAAGAAATCAAATATAATCTTTGTTAATCTTTGTAGCCGAAACCAAAAAGTTATTAATTCACAAATAATCTCCAAATTTACTCTCCAGTATTTAGATGGCTTCAAAGTTAGTCTTATAAAAATAAAATATAAAAACTGTTTTTTCTCTCTTATTCTATTTTTTTTTACTATTTTATCCAGTTAGGTTAGGTTTAACAAAATGACTCATATTAGTGATGATCTTGAAAGCCATTGGGTATCATCCAAATGGTTAATCTGAATCATTCACTTGGTTCAAAATACAAAAATGTTTTCATTATTTGACACAATTTTTACTAGTATCTTCATTTTTTAATTTATAATGTTTTGTGCTGATTGATAAATTTTTCAGTCTTCATGTTATAAACAGGAATAAAATGGCAGATTTGCATGAAACTTAAACTCTGAACCCATATCATGAGAGTTTGCTATGTCATGTAGCACAGTCTACACCATCCTATAATTTAACTTGAACATTGAATGTGCTGGCTGAAAGAATTGTGATAAAAATTACGAAATAAAATGCTGGTATTTATTCAGATTCAGTATCTACTATATACTTGTTGAATTTTGTGTAGGGCGCTCAGTGAGATTCAAACTCCCTTCTACTCAGTAGTAATAATCAACCAGACTAGCCTCACTAAACATTACCCTAAATGTAGAAAAAACCCACACTTTTTTTAAAGTAATATATATGATAAAATATAGTTTTAAGGCATACTATATTTATGGATAAAATGCTCCATATCAGGGATATAGTATAAAAAATAAAATAAAAGTGGATATTGAAGTCAACACCCAGAGTATTTTTCATGCAGATGTCCTGACAATTGCATTTAGCATGAAACAGAATTTCACCTCTGGGTGTTGACTTCAATGTCCACTTTTATATTTATATATGTTAAAGAAGACACTGTATATATAAGTGTACAGATATCAAAAACTACTGGATAGGTTGAGTCAAGATTTGACCTCTATATGTGTTTTGACCCCAGCAGTAAACTAAGCATATTGGGATAATGCTTACTTGTTACAAGAAAGAAATACTTTTTCTTTTTTTGTAATGCCATATCCCTTGAGGACATGATTCCACAGGTTCACTTTCTTTATTATATGTGAATTGCGATGCATTTTTGGGAAAGATAGTGAAGTAGTTGCCTTCGACTAATTTGAATTTTGATATCCAGTTTTAACTGGAAACCCAAAAAGTAATGAATCCTGTTTTGAAGCAACAGTTCTAAGGTGACTAATACATGTTAATGCAGTTAGTAAATGGCATCTGTTATTACAGTGGTTCTTAACTGTTGATCCTCTTAAGTGTGACATGAAATATTGTCACGGCATACATATATGTGTGTGTGTGTGTGTGTGTGTGTGTGTGTGTGTATATAGAAGTAGTAATGGTACAGCATTAGTATTTGAATAAATGAATAAGTATTAAACTTTTATCCCACATTAGCTAAAAAGGATTTATCAGTTTTATTGCAATTTTTTACTTATTTATTTAATTAGACTTCTCAACTGTAAATAACATTAAAAATAAGAAGTGAGAAAGACTATGCTCCACTGAAAAAGAAATAAGGGTCTGCTTATCGTGCATTTCAACAAACATTGAAGAAATTATGAAAAAACACTATGCACAGATTTTCAAACTAAATAAGCTGCACAAATAGTTGACTAGAAACATTGAAATGAAGTAAGTTCATATTTGCATGTGTATTTAAAAAAAAAAAAAAAAAATACATGGTTTTATTTCATAACATCTAAATGTATACCCTTTCAAAATTTTGCTGAGTGTGCTGTGATATTTTCATTTGCTCCTAAGTGTGCCACTGCTTAAAAGGGTTGTAAAACACTGCATTATTTGAAAAGTGATAAGAGTTGATCTTTTTCTAAACTCTTTCTCATAAGTTTCACCAACATCAATGACATGTAGACAAAAAGAATGCAGTTTAATATTCATCAACTTGAAACTTTAACAAAAATCAGCTGGAAAAGCATGAACCATATTGAACTATAGATGCATTACTGAACGTACAGTTCAGCATTTGTTCGAAAGGTTTCAATATGGAGATGAAAGTTCTGAAGACAAGTTAGTTCATGGAAGAAAGTCAACATTTGATGATAATGCATTTAGGAATACTGTTGCCGACAAGCCACATCACAATTGTATATGAGTGGGCAGAAAAGCTTGGCATAAGTAAATCAAGAACCGCCAAACACCGAGGTGCATTTTGAAAGAAACAAGGTTAGATAAGTTTGTTTGATAACCAATCTTTGCATTATCAGTTTTCATTACTTTTAGAATGATACCTAATTGAAAATAACCTAAAAAAAAGAGAAGCTTGGGTTATTTGAATTTTATTGCAGCAATGTAAAATTCAGTTAACCTTTTCTCTTAGGGATAAAAAGGAAAAAAATTCTATTTTCTTATTTAATTATTGTCCAGTCAATACAGGCTCAAAAAAAAACTCAACCCAAAAATAATTACTATAAAGCTAATATTGAAGTAAATCTGTTCTAACATATCCATGTTTTATTAAAATAAATGCTGACAAAGTCTGAGCATTTTTGGCAATTTTATCTTAGACTAGCAGTAGAGCCCGGCGTTGCCCAGGGATTTAACAGTAAGACATAGATCAAGTTTTGTTGAAATCGATTGAAAAATGTAGGAAATTCGATCCCATATATAAATGAACACACACAAACAACCTGGGTTTTATAATAAGTATAACTTGAAGTGAGTTGTCCCCCTTTCATTCTGGCGACTTAATCGTGTTTTCAAATTGATTTCATGCAAAAACAATTGTGTTTTTCCAATTTTTGGCGCTGTCAGAACCACTGCAAGGTAATTTTATGTAGTCCTGTGAAGTTTTGTTGAAATCGGTTGAAAAATGTAGGAAATCTGATCCAATATATAAACGTACAGACACACACAATCTGCGTTTTATAATAAGTAAGATTTCTTATTTTATGTGCTATGTCTTGTCAGGATCTATGCAATCATGGCTCTCCATATCTTCCTGTTCCTTGTAGTTCTTAATAAATTTTGTCTTTTTGCTGTTTCTCCCAAACTGTTCTGCCATCCATTTGCTCAAACCTATCAAGTATGTTACGTGTTGCTTTACTCAGTCCCTCTTTCACTCAATCTGTCCTGTGAGTACCAGATTTTTCAAGCCTACCTTCCTCATTACATACCCTAGAAATTTCAATTGTCTCCTCCTGATGTTAAGTTTTCTCTGTTTCCATTCTCTCCAAAACCTCATTGTTGCTCACATGTTTGGCCCATGGTATTCTCAGCATCTTTCTGTAGAACTACATTTCTGTTGCTTCAAGTCTCTTCATCTTAGTTCAGTACTCTTTTCTCTGTTTCCAATGAAATTTTCCTGTCCCTTAATACTCTGCTTAGCTTTTGGAATACATCCTTGGTCATCCCAATATATCTATGGATCTGTGTCACATTTTCTGTCCTCTGTTAGAACACTTCCCAGATATTTAAATTTCTGTACTTGCTTGATTTTACCCCTCTAAAATTAAAATTGAAAAAAAAAAAAAAAAAAAAAAAAAATCAAATATATTAGGATTTCTTAAGGAGTTGCAATTCAGGAGTTAGTATAATGTATGGAAGGTAAAGTAAAGCAAAGTGATGTTCATATTGTGATACATATATTTATGTGACCTCTAATAAATAGAGAGTTACTAAAAAATTTTTTCCAAAATTTTCTTTTCAGTAATTTTACAGACATTTTCACAACCCTAAAATTTCTAGATTTACTCCATTTCAAATAAAATCAATGTTTGAACATTCAAACATTTCAATTCTTCTGTGAAAAGCAATAATTAAAAATGATACTTGAAAGAAATTAATATCTAATTATTAACAGAATAAAAGTGATTAATTTTAATATTTCTTAACCTCCTAATAAATGTAAACTTATTTTGAAACTGATGTAAATCAAAAGTCTGAAATAAATAAACACTGAAATATTAACAGAATTAACAGCACATTATAAACTGAATTTTAAAATTAGACTCAAAAGAGGACAAGAAAAGCATGGTTTCATTAAAGACACTGGAACAAGAAATGCAATCTTTTTTTATCAAAGTGACATCAGAGAGTAATACAAATACAGACGGTTATATACCCATGTAAAACTATGCAAAAATATTTGATAAAGTACAACAAAGATCTATTTGAACTTCTAGGAAAACTATTTATTTAGAAAAGTTATTAGAATAATCCAGAACATTTACTGGGAGGAAACCGTCTACATATGGAGAGAAAATGAACTGAATTACAAAAATCTAGTGCATATAAGAAAAAAAATTCATCTTCTAACTAGATTTATTTAACCTTTACAATGAAGCAATCTTAAAAGAATTAGATGTCCTATCAGGATTTATTACTCGTGGGCATAATCTAAACAACATACAATACACAGATGATATTGTATTGATGGCAGACACACAAAAAGTGAAGGAACTCCTAGACAAGGTAATAAATGAAAGTGAGAAGAAAGGCCTAACCATCAAGTGTAAGAATATAGAATGTATGGTTGTCACAAGATGGACAGCTCAAAATGAGCTTTATGAATTGGAGATATCAAAATAAAGCAAATATACAAAGTTAAATATCTGGGAAGTATTTTAACAGAAGATAGAAAATGTGACACCAAAATCCAAAGGCACATTGGAATAGTTAAAGATACTTTTCAAAAGAGTAAACAAAGTATAAAGAAACCAGAAGATTTCTTTACAATCAAAGAAAAGAGTATTGAATAATATTAATCCTCCAATATTGTGAAGAGTGCTGGACAGGTTCTTGAAAGATGAAGAGGAAACTGGAGTTAACAGATGTGGTTCTACAGAAAGATGCTGGAAATAACATGAACAGAGTTTATAAGCAACAAGGAAGTTTTTAGGAAAAATGAGAACAAAAGGATGCTTATACTTAGAATCAGAAAGAGATAGTTGAAATTTATTGGGCATAATGAGGAAACAAGGCTTTGAAAATATGACACTCACATGATATGCTGAAGGCAGGAAGAGCAGAAGGAAATAGCTAATAACAATCTTAGCTTAATGGATTAGTGAGATTCTGATTTTAAAATTCAGTTTATAATGTGCTGTTAATTCTGTTAATATTTCAGTGTTTATTTATTTCAAACTCTTGATTTACATCAGTTTCAAAATAAGTTTACATTTATTAGGAGGTTGAGAAATGTTAAAATTAATCACTTTTATTCTGTTAATAATTAGATATTAATTTCTATGATTGTGTAAATAAATGGCAGAACAAAGTGGGAGGTATTGTAAAAAGGTAAACATTGCTAAGAGCTACAAAAAATGGGAAAGCCATAATAGCTTATATCATGAAGGGATACAGCACATTGAAGATATTGTGTTGTATTTAACATTTATACGGTTCGACCCTCACTAATCTGAGATTTTCCAATTATGATGGTTAGGGACAATAATTTGAATCTCCTGGGGATTTAGGTAGAATCAAAACTTTTAACAGGGAAATGAAAATGTGAGCACAAAAAACTTGGATAAAAGTTAATTTTGTCATCAAAAAATTGTGTCATGCATATTTACCTGGCCTCCTCACTAAGGCCAGGATGTGACACAAAATTGTTTTTATGTGGGGCAGCCCCATACACATACATATGTATATGGGTTTAGGACAAAAACTTTTGCATAGTTCACTGTTATGCTGGCATTGATATTACATGTCTACCTCCTTACTGCAATGAGAAAGGTGTTGCCATGGAGTTGGAATCCCGGGGACTGGGTGCTTTCTCCCATCTAAAATAAAGAGAAATATTTACTCCACTTCTAGCCAAATTGTGCCAGAAAAAATATTGGAAAAAAAATTCAGATATAAAACTTTTTGTGTTCATTTTATAGAACTGGAGTTATTTAGGAAAAATGATTGCATGAAAAGTTATCTGTAAAAAGCAAAATTATTTTAATAAATTGCTTGAAAAACTTTTTAATTGAAAAAAAAAAAAAAAAAGTTTGGCAAGTGATAGCGTAAAAAGTTGTTTACCTGTAAAAAGTATATATCTCAATAAATAAATTTATTATGTAAATTTTATTTAAGTGAGAAAGCAAAAAATGCTCAAATTTAAAAATCTAACAAAAGATCAACTAAGTATTGAATTTTTATACTTTTTGGCATTTATTTAGGATTGCTCTTATTTTTCTCTTGATTTTTATCTAATGATTTACAGACATCAGTCAGCTTATTTTTGTACCACTACAGTAAGCTAAAGAACTACAAGAATAGCATTTTGTTACAATAAAGACTAGTATAACTAAGCTAAGTCTAGGCCTATGTAAATTCTAGCTGTATCAGTAATACACTACAATATATGCTTTTGATATTTTCTACCTTAAGCTTCAAAGCATCACTGTCCTGGGAAATCCATTACTCTAGCACTTGTCTTGTCCCAAATTTGCCAGATTCCTTCCATCCCATTAATTTATAAACCTTTTGCAGGTTATTTAAAGTAAGAAAACTTTTTTAGATTGTAAGAATTTTTTTAGAGATAGTAATGATTTACTGATACAAGTCCTACTAATTAACCCATAACTGGGGGGAGAAGAGATGGATTCATATCTTTCCTAAATATATTTGCACATAAGGGAATATAACAAACTTGACTAGAATTGGAAATTGGCTCTCTGATTTTCAACTCTGAGCTATCACACCACAACACACATCCAAGCTTACGGCACCTGGTATTCCCAAGTGGTTACCTAAGTGTTGACCAGGCTCGATATTGCTTAACTTTGATGATTGTATGAGAACTAGTGTTTCAACGTGATATAGCTGTAAGCCAGTTAAACTACAGGGGTAGCACTTTGTCATAATGAAGTCCAATAAGTTTAGGCATATGTAAATTGTAGTAATATCAGTAATACAGTAAATGTATGCATTATTTTAACTTTTTCTACACTGTTCTGAAAAAAACGACTACACTGGCAGTTGCCTATTCAAGTTTACTGGATTAGAAAGATTCATAATTAAATTTGACATTTAAAAATTATTTTCTCTTATTCAAGTTCTATAAGAATCACTACAATATATTCCTTATTTTCCACCCTAAACTTTGCTATTTCTGGAAAAGCCTAACTACCCTAGTTCCACCAGTCCTGGCCTTCACATCTAAGACCCACAATACATATTCATTACTACAATATATTCATTATTTTGTCATTTTCTACTTTAAGCTTCACTTTTTCTGGAAAATGTTCTCACAACTATTGCTATTTATATGGCTAACTGTTCCGACAAGCTACATTCCTTAGTTCCACCAATTTTGGCATTTACAGCTAAGATCCACATACACTGGGATGAATCACCCTCATTCCCTTCATATTCTATTAGTAAGTAGAAAGTTCCACTCAGTGAGCTTCTTCCCAGAAACCAATAGTTTGTGGAACACACACCCAAGAAGATGTTTTCTCCAGATTATTACAATCTTAACTTCTTCAAGTCTTGAATTATTTCGTATTTTTTTTCTTACATAACCTCATAAACTGAATATTTTACCTCTGCTTCTTATGTTAATACAACAACATCATTCAGTATCATGCTACATTGTGTGGCTCTTGTGTCTTTTGAACAGTAGTAAAAATTAAAAAAAAAAATACTATTCTGGGAACTGTTTGGTCACAAGCTTAGTGGATTAGTGAGATTCAACATACAGTTTAAAATTGTTATTTCTATCAGTATCAGAATACATGGCAATATATACTTTGTTTTTTTTCTACTTTAAGCTTCACTGTTCTGGAAAATTCATTACTTTAGCACCTGTTTAGTCCCAGACTTTCCAGATTTCATCCACCCCATAAAGTTACTTTGAGCTTAGTTTTACCCATGTAAGCTGCATTGGTATTAGTAACACTGAACTGAAGATAGATTATTTTCCCATCTTCTACCCTAAGCTTACTGTTCTGGAAAATCCATTACACTTACATCTGTCTGGCCTCAAGTTTGTTCGATAAGCAAGATTCAACCTAAAGTTTAAAACTGATTCCTGCACAATTTATTTTTAAGATCTAAATTACTTAATTCTTAAAAGACATTTACAGGTAAAAACAATCCTTTAATCATAATAAAATGGGCAGGTAAGTAATGTAAACCAGAAGAATGATAGTAAAAGATGTTTTCTTCCAGGTAGAGATAATTTACTTTACAATTTCTGTGCTTAAATTGTATTTATGTATATCAGTTAAAAATGGTTTTAAAATAATAGTGTATTTGTCCCAAAGAAAGAACCTTTTTGAAGTACTGATAATTTACCATGAAATAAGATAGCATGATACACACACACACACAAGAGAAAGAAAAATCTTAAAAGAACCTTAGATAGAATTTGAAAAAAAAATCTCTTACTGAAAATACATTTTTAGAATCATTCACTTATAAAGAAATCATTATTTGTAAACTCGGAGCTTCTGTCATAGAATAATCAGGGTTATCAGACTAAATTATATCTTATATAACCAAGTCATTTATCAAAAGAATTTACAGCCACTCCAGGTTTTCAGTTCAATTTGGTTTACTTTATACAGGGAAATAGTTTTCCAGTTAAAGCTATGGCAAGTGTATCAGAAAATGCATGGTTCAATCTTGAAGTAAAATAAGCAAGTTATAAGCTAACATTATGTTCCATTATATATACATTATATATAAAGTTCCATTATGGGCTGACATTATATATATATATATATATATATATATATATATATATTCCATTATGAGCTGACAGCAGAAAGGAGAGCCAGAAAAAGTTTCCATTTAAAATCAATGGACCAAAAATAATTTTTGCAATAAAAAATATCCAAGAAAAACCAATGACACTTAATTGATTTTTGTTCGTTTTGTGTGGAGGGAAATATATTGCTAATAGTGAATATAGTCGGTTTAATTATTACAGTGAAATTATCAAAAATAAATTCTATTCATTTGGTTTAAGACTTATAGAATTGGAAAGCAAATTTTATTTCTAACCCTTTCTAATGACTTTCTTATAAAAAGTTCTTGTTCTGAATAATTTTCACTGCCTAAATCTCCTAAGCCACCAACATACATTACAGTGTACAATGAAGATGTACCTACCTTTATTGGTAGACTGCACCACCATAGCTTTTTTATTTGTTACAACACCACAATCTTCAACATTATGAGGAATATGTATAAAAGTAAATCACAATAAAAAGAAAAAAAAATGTACCATGTACCTTGCCTCACTTTGGAGGTGAGAATAGACAAACTATTTATAAATAAGAATGACAAACTGTTTTTTTTTTTTATCATTTCACCTAAAGCAAGACAATAAAGCCACTAAGATATTAGTATGATAGAATGTGAGAAAAACCCTATTAAGGAGATTGAATAATAAAAGAACAGGAATCAAGACATAAGATAATGATTGACATTGCATTTAAATTTTTGAAGATCAAATTTGAAAAGTAAAAGGCCAGAAGAGAATTCCACAAGTAAACTGTAAAATGATGAGACCTTGCCATCAATCTTTGCAATGGTTTGCAGAAATTTGGTGGCTAAGGGATTAAATGACAAATAAAAAAATGTTAGCCTCTATTTTAATAAATGAGGTGAACTTATTTCCTTTAATAAGGATCTGATCTGAGGTGGAACTTGATTGGAGTATTAAAAAAAAAAAAAAAAAAATTAGACACTGGTTTGGAGAAATGACCAAAGATTTATTTTCATTTACAAGATCTGAAAATGTCACTGGTAAGTTGTATAGTATAGCATTTAAATGTATGGTGTATGAGGTGTGAAATGAGAGTGTGAAAAAGGAGTATGCTTAAAATGGCTGACTGCTTGTTGGCTATTGGTTTGGGCTTGTTGCATTGATAAGAGAGACTGTTCTCTTTCTGTGTTCACAGGAGGTCATTTTCACAGCCTAATAGTTAGACGGGCAGTCAGCTGTGCTCTCAAGTAGCCTCTATGGTTAATGTGTGTGTGAAGTCTTTTTCCTCTCTCTCTGCTGTCTGGCTTCTTATAGTATATATATATATAAGAGAAACACACAGATGTAGTTGTAGCCATCTGTAGCAAGTGAGAGTCATGTTGATAATGGCCAGCACCCTGGTACATTTGTGTGTTTTAAAATTTGTTTTGAGTAGAATGCGGCATGCGTGTGACTTAGCTAGATGAAAATTAGTATGTAGTTAGAGAGATGTTTTCTAATAATGGTATAAATTTGGCTTTAATTTATTATCTCTATGTGTAAATAGTAAAGAATGAAACAGTAAAGAATAAATGCAGTATTTTAGTTTGCTTTCCAGTCATACAAATCCATTTAAGTCATAGTCATTAAACAATGAAAACTTCTTTATATTTATTTTCCTTTTGTTACAAATCAAATAGTTGCTGTTAAGCTGTCATGTAGATCATGATTTGCATGTGGAGAATTGCATGTATCTTCCCCATACACAGTGTTTCCAACTTGTCTATTTGAAGAGAGTAAACTTGAAATCATTGAAATGACATTGCTTTTCAAAAAGAAATTTTCATGTGCTTTTACATGATTACACACATACAACTATGTGACCATCATACAAGATAGTCATCATACTTTAAAAAAAAGAAGCATTTATTTTCAACTGAAACTGATTAAACATGTCCAATTTTTATTTAATACTAGCAGCATTGCCCGGTGTTGCCCATGCTTGATTCAAAAATCGTACGACTCATACAGCAATCGCTATCACTTGACTTAAAATATTTTTGCCCTTCCTTGCCTTTAAAGGAGTGCCCTTTGCCGTGCCGATGTGGCTACATGCCTTACTTCTTGCCTATCTCACACTGTGAATTTTTTCTAAGCTCTATACTAAACATTAAATCTGTTAGAAAAAAAGAACTAAACAAAATGAACACAAAACAATCAGCTTTAAAAAAGGACTCATAACTGGAAAAACCGAATGAAAAAAGAATGTTAACAACACATGCTTTTTCACACCCAACCCAGTTCTGCAGAATCAGAATCAAAGTTGAGTTTAAGCAAGCGAATGAGCCAATTGGAGTAAAGTGCCATGCAGATTTAAATTTTTCCCACTTGTGGCGAATACAGCTATCGATTTTTTTGCATAGTTGCATGCTAGCTAACATTCGTCTCAGTCAGCTGTTGGCTCTCACGCTGGCCAATAGAATCTTCCTGCCTATTCGTGGCAGCTAGCTATTGGCTCTCACTCTGGCCAGTACAAAATGGCCGCAAACTACATGAAAACTGCCGTAGAAGCATGAAATAATCGATTATTTCCATTATTGATAGGAGTTGGGAAATGCAAAGTTGGTCTTGGCCTTCCCGCTAACTTGGAGCATGTGCATGTAAATTTTGGTGCAAATCTGTCGAAAATTGTGGCCGTGCATTCGTTACACACACACACACACACACACACACACACACACACACACATCCTGCCTTTTATAGATAGAGATTGAATCTTTGCCATATTTAGCAAAAATTCTATTTTTTTTTTCTTTAAATCTGAGTTTTGGAGATAATTTCAAAATTGTCCACACCTTATTCTTGACTTCATTTTGTTTTGAATGGGAAATCAGAGAACTGAGTTCCAATCCACTTATGTACAAATGCCTTTGGGAAATGTATGAATCCACCTCTTCTGTCCCCAGCTATGTGTTAAGTAGTAGGACTTGTATCAGTAAATCATTATTATCTCCCAAAAATAAATTTTACAATCTAAAAATATTTTCTTGCTTTAAATAACCTGAAAATAGATATTGTAAATGTACAAAGAAACACAATGGGATTCAAAAACTTCTAATGAAAGAAATAAATGAAAGTATATCTTTATTTTCTAAAATACAAACACTTAGGCAAGTTACAGGAATGTTTTCTATTTAAGTAAAATAAAAATATAATGAAAGGTAAATCTGAGCTATAAAATGTTTCTAGTTGCTTCAACTGCAGAACTTAGAGCTGATAATCAATCTTAAAATAAAATGGCTAATCACATGTCACAAATAATGGCCAATGTTCACAAATAATTATGATGGATATCTTCAAAAACTACTTGTTTTGTCAATTTGAAAATGAACAAGAGTCAAAACAAGAGATTGACAAGCACAGAAATCAATTTAAGGAAGAAATAACACCAAATGCCATGGAATTTATACACTTGGAAAAAGTATTAATGCACATATACAAACATGCTACAGAAATGCTTCTGAATTGATATTTTTGCCACAAAGAATATTGGCTAAGCAAGTAAAAATATTAAGTATTCAAAATAAATTTTCAAACAATGAAATGAAAGTAAATTTCAGATCAATTTATCTGTTATAAGTGATAACAAATAAGAAGGATAAACAAACACTTGTAGACAAAAGAAAATGGTAGAGATACAGAGAAAGAGATAGAGAGATTTTCAAGAGAGAGAGAGAGAGAGATCTAGATTTTCAAGAGAGAGAGAGAGAGAGATCTAGATTTTCAAGAGAGATAGAGAGATCTAGATTTTCAAGAGATAGAGAGATCTAGATTTTCAAGAGATAGAGAGATCTAGATTTTCAAGAGATAGAGAGATCTAGATTTTCAAGAGATAGAGAGATCTAGATTTTCAAGAGAGAGAGAGATCTAGATTTTCAAGAGATAGAGAGATCTAGATTTTCAAGAGATAGAGATCTAGATTTTCAAGAGATAGAGAGATCTAGATTTTCAAGAGATAGAGATTTTCAATCTAGATTTTCAAGAGATAGAGAGATCTAGATTTTCAAGAGATAGAGAGATCTAGATTTTCAAGAGATAGAGAGATCTAGATTTTCAAGAGAGAGAGATAAAGCAATGGATAGATGAATGTGTTCAAGAATGCAAAACAGAAAGACAAAATAAAAAACTTTGAATTATTTTATCTTTTTAGTATGTCCCAAGTCAGGTATATATACCCATAAAAACTTTAACAGGCAATTTATACACAACTAGCAGTAGAGCCCGGTGTTGCCCAGGGATGTAACAGTAAGAGATAGATCAATTATCGACAATCATAAAGACTGAAAAATAAAATTGACAAAGATTATTTGTTTAAGGTTGACAAACACGCATGTCATAATTAGTCTTTTTTTTGTTTTTTTTTTACGAATTGGTCAAACTCAAACAAAAACATTGTTTTCAATCGTTATGAGTCTACTGATTGAATAGAATTTTATCATAAAGAATTGTCTTGTAAATGGAATTTTTAAAGCATTCTGAATGTAAAAATAAAGAAAAAGGTGTGCAAGACAATAAGAAACACTACCTGCCAAAAAAAAAAAAGTGAAGTTTTGTTGAAATCTGTTGAAAAATGTAGGAAATCCGATCCCATATATAAATAAACACAAACAACCAACCTGGGTTTTATAATAAGTATAACTTGAAGTAAGTTGTCCCCCTTTCATTAATGTCTCTTAATCATGTTTTCAAATTGATTTTGTGCAAAAACAATTGTGTTTTTTCAAATTTTGGTGCTGTTAGAACCACCGCAAGGTAATTTTACGTAGTCCTGTGAAGTTTTGTTGAAATTGGTTGAAAAATGTAGGAAATCCGATCCAATATACAAACGTAACAGATACACACACACACACAATCTGTGTTTTATAATAAGTAAGATTTAAACTCAATTTAGACAAGATCATTTGAATGCATGTAGTTTTTCAATTTCAGTACATTATGGAGTTTCTTTTCAGTCAAAATTTCTGGAATGAGTAGTAATCATTACTCTATTTACCCACACAATTTCCTCATCTCTGTTGCTAATTATCATATTTAGGCCATTGTTTTCTCTGGGTTCTTCAGCCGTCTATTTATTCAAGTAACATTCAGAGATTTTTTTTTTTTTTTTTTTAACTGATCTCATTATTTAATCTACAGGTGTAGAGTGTTTTTGTTTCACTGTCCAGGACTAGGCATATCTTGTTTTTTTTTTGTTTTTTTTTGTTTTTTTACTGCTCAGTTATTGTTAGTTCTCTTTCCACTAAGTTTGAGTCTGTACTATCTGCCCCAGGGACTGAACTCACAATTACTATGTCACCAAATTCATGAAACAAAACATTAATACTATAAGCTCTCATCTGGTGGATTAAAAAAAAATGAGATATATGATATGAAAAATAAGATCAATCTACCCAAGTAGATTAAATAGGGAGATTGAAACAGCTGAAGAAGACCGTAAGGCACTGTTGTATCTCATGTTTGTGATAACAGAGGGAAATAAATAAGACAAACTTGTAGGTAAGTAATGAAATAGAAGGTTTACCACACAAAGTTACACTTAGCAATTGACCTAATGTTAACTCTCCTCAATTCTGCTTATCTCTGCTTATTTACATAGATGGACAATTCCATTCATTTATGATAGGCACAAGGGCCAATATATTGTGGTAGTTACAAAGATGAGAATATTAGTTTGACTGTAAATAATGTTTTTTGTTTAACCAAAATTTTGTAAAGAAAATAATAAAGACCTTGATCAATACTTATCAATGATGCTTCACATCAAAAGGATAAAAATACAATTTATTTGCTTTGAGAAAATTAACAATTGTAAAAAGAACATTCTTTTGCTATGAAAATAGACAAAAATTTGGTCCAATTTGCAAAATAAAAACCTTTTTGTTCCCCCAATTCAGTCTGACTGAGGTTATCCTGTGCAAGAATGGAATAATTCTATTATCCGTGTTTCGAGACATTGAACATGAAGGTTATTAAGGTACATTTATCAGTTTGAGATGCATTTCTGATATAGCACTGAAAAAAACTTGACTGTCAGACTATAAATTAATGGAATTGAATTAATATAAGTAAAATTAAAATATTTCTCTATTTTTTGTGTTTTATCTTTGATAAGTAACAATTAAATTTTCAAAGAAAAATATGTGCTCTATACCTGTGAGTGTAAACTTGTCTCCATCTCACCTGTGGAGGTTTGCCATTGTTGTATTTTAATCCAAATTAGGTAATACTTTCACAGCTGCATTGTTATTGCATTGTTGTCTGGCTGTGCTGACCAGTTTTTTGGGGAAAAAAAGGAACCTGCTATTTAATAGAAATTCTTTTCCTTTAGAATATCGTTCACTCTGTACAATACCCAAAATCCAGGTTAAGATTGTAGTGATCGGGGGAAACATCCTCTTGGGTATCAGTTCAATCAAGCAACATTTTGTGGGAAGCTGCTGCTTAAGTGGAACTTGCATCTCACCAATGGAATATCAAGGGAATGTTGTGGCAGGTCTTAGTTCTACTAGTTTTAACCTTCATGGCTAAGGAACGTAGTTTGTATGAATATTTTCCATGGAAATAGTGATGGGAGAGTGAGAGGTTTGCAATGTTTTGTCTGTGGGAAAGGGGTTGTAGGGTGGAAAATAATCACCCAAAAGGATACATAAACATTTTTGGACTATAAAAACTGGAAAGTGACGACTAGACAGATACTGTCCTTTATGGCAGCAATATTCCATTTTTAAACTGATCTGGCTCTTATAGAGGATAGCAGGAGTAGTTAAATACTTACTGGAGCACTACAGGGAACAAGATCAATTTCCAATATATTTAGTAATGGATCATATGTATGAGTTCCAGTATGGGCTGAGCAGTAAGTGATTAAAGACACTGACTGCAATTTCTAATGGGCACTGCCAATTTGATTTTGATAATCAGCTCTGCAGTACAAACAAAGTTAAATAATGTCTTAATGCATAATAAATAAACATCATAGAACATGTTGTATTGTATGCTACTGTATGCCTATATTGGTCTGGCAATAGCACTGTTAGTTAATAACACAAATGCTAAAGACCAACATTTCAGATAATGTAAGTTTTGTAAAGACAGTAGCAGAACCTACACCTCATTGTTGAATCATATAATTGTTAATATTGGTTAACATTTCTCCAAAGTAGAAGCTGTTATTTACTTCCTTTATTGCAGAATAGAGCTCTCATTTAATATATAAAGCTTAAAGCTTTTGTGTGCATGTCTGTTTAAACCTCTAAAAATAGATATAAAACTGATTGTCTATCCACGTGTGTTTGTTTGTGCAAATATTATGCAAAAATTATAGTATCAAGTACATTTATATCTGCCAGCATATATCTTATATTTTAGCCAACTTAGTTATCATCCTTATGCAAAACCTACTAATTTACATAACCATCTTTAAAAATTAAAAAAATTATCTGTTTTGTTATTTATTCCCAATCAGGAATTTGGTGATTTTTATAAAGAAGATATTTTTAATGGCTTTTATAATTAAATTTCTTAGTTAAAGCTATTTTCTTCAGTGAAAATGGTAATGACGTTAGCATTTAGATTACAGCCTGGAAATAAGCAATGTTGACATTTTTTATAGTATATTTTCAAAATATGACAAATCTAAATTTTAAATTTCTGAAATATATTTTTGTTTTGTTGTTAATAAATAATAAAATAAGTTACTTGATTTGTATTGTGGATTTATTTGTTTATCTTTACTGAGTAAAAAAAGTCAAAAAAAAACTTTTAATCAAAAAATATTTTATATTTAAAAATGAATTAAATTGTTCATATAAAAAAAAGACCCAAGTTGAAAAAGTGAATTTTCTAGGCTTTGATACAAAAAACATTGTATTGCTGTAGTAACTAACTTCTGTCCTGTCCATATCATTTCTCACCAGGACTCAAACTTGTGTGACTATACAATGATATTCAATTCTAGCTTATCAATGTACAATAATGAAAACAACTACCAAAATATCAAAACTTATCAAACAACTTCAATTATGGCAATTATGTCAGCATAGTTTTATAGCATATACAAATCTCTCAAAGAAAGAAACAACTGCACTTGCCGTAAAGTAAAGGGACTTGACCTGCACAATGCAGACTTATCATTGATAGTAAGATATAAAACTGAACTAATTTCAAATGATCTCCTGTAGAACCAATCTTATTACTGCCCTTGTAAAACATCTTTTACATCATTAAATATATTATTCTATTTTTAAATCTTCTTGCATAAAATAAATAAGATATAATAAAAATGTCATTAAATTCATGATCCCAATAAGTTTTACAAGAATTTTTAAACAAAACACTTCAATGATATACAAGATCCATATTGATGACATATAAACTAAAAAAAAAAAAAAAGTACAAGTATTGCTTGATAATTAACATCTCCTACCATGTGGCATTACAGGAATAAAGAAATATTTGAACATCTATTTAGCAGAATTTAAAGTCCTCATCAAATGTGCTTAGTGTTAACTGTATTATGGTCTCATTTTTAAGTATCTAAGAGAAGCCAGAGGACAGTTAATTTTTTTTATAGATATTTTCTACCACCCCCACACTCTGAACTTATTAAGAACACCCCATTTATTAATTTTGCACTTACCCTAAAGCTTAAACAGGAAATATTGCCCTGTAAATATCTCTCAATTTTCAATCTGCCATAATCTGCCCCATGTATACTCTTCCATAATATATGATGACATCATTGCAAATAATGTAAAGTCAGGTAAACAGTTAAGACTGACTAGAAACAGTGTAACTTTGAGATCTGATATTTATGGGTCAGGTTTGAGCATTTTGAATGCTAAAGGGATAAACAAGTTTTAATTTTTAGGTTTAACAGCAATCATATCCCTAAGATTTCTTACACTTTCTAATGATTGTGTACAAATGCACTTTTTATTTTCATGTGAGTTAAACAAGATGATATTTAATTTATGCAGGCTTTTTTTTAATTCTATGTACTAATTGTTATGCCAGGGTTTCTTTGCATGAAAAGTCATTTGAATTGAATAAAATTTCATTTTATCAAAATGCAAGAACTCCTAAGTCTCAGCTATTATAATACTGGTTCTGAAAAATATTAATTTTTTTTTTTTACAATTTCAATGAGCTTATGAACCGTCTTTTATTAGGAACCACCATTTGTTGAATATTTAGAAAAATCCTCCACTCCAATTATTAAAATACTTCTTTTTATTAGGCATCCAAGCATTAGTATTCAAATTTGTTAGTCATGAGAATTACAAATGAGTTACATATAAAGCAGAAATAACCGAGAAAAATTTTTGATCATTAAAGATTATGCATGAACTGAAATTCATAGCTTCATAAAAGCAGAGAGAATCTTGTAAGCACTCACACAGTGCATCTGCAGAATAAAGTCTGAAAGAAAAACTTTTTTAGCATCACAACAATGCAAGGCTGCATTGCAATCAACAAATAGTGGAAATAGTGAGAAGCCTGAAATTCATAGTTGTTGCATATTCTCTATACAGGCCCAATATGGCAGCAGCAGCCTATTGGTTGCTCCCAAAATTGAAAAAGCTATTGAAAAGACAACATTCTTCATCCTATGCCAAAACTGATTTTGCTGTGCAGAAATGGATCAAAACTAAACCAGAAAATTTCTTCATAATCAAAATGAAAAAGCAAATAAACCATATTTTTCAAAACGTTATATCTTTCAATAGTCACCCAAATGGTGACTATTGAAAGATAAACTTGCAATTTTGAAAAGAAATAAATTTATTTATTTTGATAGCAGTTTCTATCTGATCTAAAACTTGTTTTATAGGATTGGAGACCTTATCAATCAACACTAATATATATCTACTAGCAGCATGGCCTGGTGTTGCCCGTGCTTGATTAAAAAATAGTACGACTAATACAGCAATCGCTATCATTTGACTTAAAATATTTTTGCCCTTCCTTGCCTTTAGAGGAGTGCCCTTTGCCATGCTGATGTTGTTACATGCCTTACTTCTTGCCTATATCACACTGCCAACTTTTTCTAAGCTCTATAGTAAACATTAAATCTGTTACGAAAAAAGAACTAAACAAAATAAACACAATACAATCAGCTTTAAAAAACCGGAAAAAACATTTTTAAGGGTTGACCAATTGTCGATTTGCACTCTGTTTGGGGGACACTCAGAGTTGAAACTTCACATGATGACTCCCAATGGCCTCTTCATAAATCCGCTCGGTTTTCGCTAAAAACCAACATGCGGTTCAGACGCAATCTGGGCGTATCGGTTTTTGGGTTTTATCGATTTTCTGCGCTGTTTAGGGGTCCATGGTCCTGAAACTTCTGGACAACACTTTTAATGGTAGACTCTAAGAGGGTGTCAAATTTGGTTGAAATGCGATCATTCCTTCTGTAAGCAGAATTTTTTCGATTATCGATTTTTTCAGAACCTGCTTCTGAACTCAAAAATCGGGCTCTGTCATGTCCTTACGGCAACCATTTGCAAACTTGTGTTGAAAACCGCATCAAAATCGGGTGAGAAATGTGGCCTGGGCGAGGTAACAACACCCACGACAGACACACAGACAGGCAACATGAGAAATATAGATAATAGATTTTTGAACACATTTTGTTTCTCATTACGGACAGAAGTGAATTAGAACAAAGATGAGATTAAGAGTTAGGATGTTCCAAATGCTTCTGAAAAATATAACTACCAACAACTTTTATATATATATATATATATATATATATATATATATATATATATATATATATGTATATGTGTGTGTGTGTAAACGTTATTTTTGGAAAATAACTTTTAAACAAATTTAAAAACTCTGTTGGATTTAAATCCATTTCCTAAAATATATATGTATAAAAGAATAGGAAAAAAGTGTATCGAAAGAAAGAAAGTTTCTGCTGACAGATTCATAGAGTTAAAATTTAATGGGGGAAAAAGAAACTTTGGGGAGAGTGAAGTAAAGATGGAGTAAATGATGGAGACAAATAGAGAGAGAGAGAGAGAGTGTATGAAGCCAAAGGAGACAAAAATAGAGAGAGTGAGTGAAAGAGGCAGAAATAGAGAGAGTGAAATTTCACAGAGTGAAAGAAGAGTGAAAGTTCAGAGAGAAGGAGGGTGAAAGTTCACAGAAAATGCAACAGAGAGTGAGAGAGAGAGGGAGAGGAACAGAGGGTGAATATCGATATCACAGTAAGAGAGAAATCAATAAAGAGTGACAGAGACTGAAGTTCTGAGGGAGAGATGAAAGAGAAATAAATATATAAAAAGAAAGAGAGGTAAGGGATAATTATATTGTGTGACATAGAGAGTAGAGAAAATTGTATTGAACATTGTATGAATTTTTCTAGCATTGACAAAGATAAAAAAAAAAAAAAAGAAAATAATGAACAATGATTTATTCTTGATCAGATTGTCCTTTTCTCATTGTTTACCCACCTGCTGACAAGATTGAGGACTTTCTCAATCAAGAGATAAGTTGATAAGTTCTTTTTGTTTTTTTTTAAAGAAAGACAGTAGCAAAATTAAATCATGGTGAGTTATGTACCTTAGACCATAGATGATTTAATCTTAAATAATTTATCATAAGAGATTCCCGGGAGAAACATTTAGCAACATTATTCATTAAGTGAAAATTTATGAGGAAATGGTTTTCTTTCTTGTTTCCAAGAAATGTTTGTTTCATTTCTCTTGTATTTTCTAAAAGTTCCAATCAATCCCTCTGTTTATAGTCTGACCTTGAGACAAGTTTATGCCTTGAGGCAAATTTTATACATATGACCTCTCATTGCTGAATAAGTGATGCTATCACACATTCTATATATCACACACAAATAAATTTAAGAAATAATGTAATTATACAAAAAAAGATTTTCAATGAAATTTCAAATTTATTTCCAGTAGTTTGATTTAAAAAAAGAAAAAAAAAATGTAGCTAATGAGAATCAGTATGGAAAGTGGAATATTCGAGTTCAAATTTTGGGATAGTTTGCTGTGTTCATTTCTCACTAATTCCCTTGGAAAAGGGGCATTAATCTATCACTTTCTCCCCCAGCTATGGGTTAAATAGTTGCGTTGGCAGGTGTCAACACATATTGGAATAGCAAAAGATGCTTTCCAAAAGCTAAACAAAGCATTAAGAAACAGGAAAAATTAATTAGAAACAATAGCCCTATATGACAGTAAATGCTGGATAATTTTCTCACAGAAGTTTTGAAGCAACATAGATGTGGTTTTATAGGACGATGTGAATATCATGGATGGAGCATGTGAACAACAAGGAAGGTTTAAAGAAAACGGAAACAAAAAGGACTCCTCTACTTAGAATCAGAAAGAGCTGAAATTTCTTGGATCCATAAATGTCGAAAGAAAGCTTTGGGAATTTGACACTCATAGGATATATTAAAGATAAAGTGGAGCAGAGGGGGGGGGGAGTGTGTAATCTAACTCATGAGCTTGTTTAAATGGATGGCAGAAAAGAGACTGGAAGAGGAGAAAAACTGAATAACAAACTGTGGGTAAGGCAGTGGGAAAAATCTCTACTAGTTTTCCCCCCAAATTATAGCAATTCACAGATATTAAAAGAAGGAAACAGGGGAGAGTTATGATTTCTTATTTCGTGAAAGGACATAAAAAAATAAACAAACAAATGCAATACGAGTTTTCCTCGTAACAGAATGTGCAATATTAAATATATCTAACTCAGCAGTTTGATTATTTCAGATTCATCTGAGTGGACTGTAGCCAGATACTGTAACCTCTTGTCTTACTTTAAAAGGATAAGGACCACTTTAAATGCCAAAATCTTTTGTTTTACTTGTTGTCACATGAAAAATATCACTGACAGCTGAGTGTGTACATTGTAAACTTGTTTGATGCTCACTAATCATTCACTGGGTTCTATGTAAACACACTTTGTTTGCTGCAATCTCAACATTGTAGAACAGCCACAGAAAATAGACAGAATCCTCAAGATAGCATGGTTTACTATTGATTTATTTGTACAATTTGAGTATTGATAATGCCTTGCAGCACTGACCAAATACTTTCCAAAGACCACATTATTGCTATTCTACAAATACGTTTAAAGTGTTGTCAAATGAAGGACTACAACAAGATCATTGATAATACTTACATAAGCATATATTTCCTTTTTCTTGAATGAATGGGTGCTGAAAAATGTCTCGGTCTAATGAAGAAAAGATTAAAAAAAAAAAGGATGTTGATGTTTGGTCAAGTTTTGTGAAATGTGTTAAGACCAAGAGCTTTTCAGCACACTCTTGTTGAAACATTCATTCACACAGCTTTTTATCAAGGATTAAACACGTTCTGGAACAGATTCCCATGTGAATGTTTCCTTGAACACTACAATCTTAACTTCATTAAGTCAAGGGTCAATTATTATCTATCCTCCTTATCCTCATAATCTTTATTTCCTGTCACCTCATTCATTATCACCATTTTAACAGTACAGTGATTCTAGAGCTTTACATTGGGTAAATTCTAGTATTTACAAAAAATGTATTGGTTTGAAAGAAATATTGTTTAAAATTTACTATATTATTATCTATGCTATTTATGGAGGAAGAATGCTTCATATTGGAGATTTGTAGGTACATTCAATATGGTCACAGGAATCAACAATGCATGGTGACTGTTGGTTTCATGTGTCAATGCCATCTTCAGACAACTTATCTAGAGATTGCATGGGTCTGAAGTACTGATGTGTGAAAATGACAGTCACCATGCTGTGTTGATTCTGATGTCCATAATGTTTAAATCTAAAGAATTGAGTTTAAATTAAATAGATAATATAATATATATATATATATATATATATATATATATATATATATATATATATATATATTACTGTTCAAATCTAAGTAAAAATCAGGACTTTCAATGTTGATTTTCCATCTACTTGAAAGTATGTTGTGTTGTTTTTCTTGCTCCACTACAGTATACAGACACAAATATATGACACATGTGAATACAAAAACAATATCATATTTATCAAGACCAAATGGAAGAATTTTGATGGAATAAGAAGCTTGTGTTGTGTTAAACTGGCAAATGAGGTAATCTTGTCTTGAAAATCAGCATTTGAGATCCTGGCTTTTCTTTAGGCTCAAGCACTGATCTCTGGTACAAATAAGAAATATACAACTCTTTCAACCATAAAGCAGACTGTCATGGTATTATTACAAAAAGGTTTCTGCAATCTGCAAATCATAAGGGTAATTAAATTTTCAAGATAAAATTATTTGTGAATTCTCTAAAAGAGTTCCATCTATTTTCAGCACTTTTGCTGCCAATCATGAGTTGATATCTCTTCTCAGAAGTTACTACTTTTTTTTTCCAATTTTTTTTGTACAATTCTTTTAGAATGCCATGTTCCTTTAGGATGTAAACAGTCATGGCTCTTTCCACATTCCTTTTCTTTATTATCCATAAACACTGACTTCTTTATGATTTCAATTCAGATTTGTTTTTATCCTAGATGATCCTAAGTATAGATGGCAGCGTCTACTATGCTGTTTAACCCATAGTTGGGGAGTGAAGAGAAAAATGGATTCATGTCTTTTCTAAGAGCATTTGTGCTAAAGTGAATATAACAGACTACTATACCATTTGGTACTAACATTTTAGTACTTGGTTACTTACAAAATTTCAGAACTGACACCACTCACTAGCAGTAGATATGGTACCTCATTTTGTACCCCACATAGCATGAGCATATTTGCTTAATGGGTTAATCCTAAATACATCAGCTACAGGATTAATTTCCATAATACAGGGATAATGGATATGAGAAGACAACTAATTAAAAATATAGGTGGTGTTTTGCTAAAATTATCACCCAAATATTTTAAGAAAGGTGTATGAAAATGCCAAATTTCCAGACAGGATGCTGATATAGTTTTCATGACATCTTGGATTTTGGTATTGCACTCCATTAAAGATTTTATCTTTGTTAAAATTACCTAATATTGTATAAATGGATAATAATGGGTCAATTTTGCTAAAATCTATGAAAAGCAAAACCTGATTATAGTTAAAAAAAAAAAAAAAAAAAAAAATTAAATGCAAAGCATTCAAAGAGTTTTGAAGAAAATTTTTTTTCATGTTTTGAAATTTTTATATTTTAGCAGAAAACGAAGGAAAATATTTCATATATAAACAAAAAAAAGTAAAAATATTTCTAGAATACAATTGGAACAAATGAAGAAGTCAGAATAGATATAAAGAAAAAAAGCTTTACTTATTTGAAAGAAAAATGTTTTTGAATGATGAGAATAAATCTTTCTTTCATCGCAATCATGCCAGACATCTGGCAAACAAAATGCAATCTTTGCACTTGATTCCTAATCACAATTTATAAAAACTAAAAAGAATTGACAGCTTGTCTAATTATTTTTTCCTTGACTAATTCACTCCCATCTTATCCCCAAGGCAGATAATGGCTTTGTGGTTAGAAGTGCAAACAGGAAACTATCAAGTAGTGAATTTATTGCTGCAATGTAAAGAGTGATTGTAAACATTGGATTTTAATATTGATTTTTTTCTTTACAATTTTCTTATAAAATATTGCGAAAAGATTCTTTTATGCACCATGTTCCTTAAAGTCATGGTTGATCAAAGATCTCCACAACTTCCTATCCTTTGTAGCTCAAAGTAATGTTTGTTTCATTACTGTCCCTCTCAGCACCTATTTTGCCATCCATTTACACAAGCCCATTAAGGAAATTATTTGCTCTTTCCCTTGCCACTTCAATAATTTGAGTGTCAAATTTTTCAGGCCTTCTTTTTGGATTATGCATCTCAGAAATTTCAACTGCTTCTTTTTTATTCTAAGTATAAGTGTCCTTTCTGTATAGGTTTTCCTTTAAACTTCCTCATTGGTCAAATGCACCATCCATGGCATTCTCAGAATCCTTCTGTAAAACCATATCTTTGTTGCCTTAAGTCTCCTCTTTCTGCGAGTGTTCACTGCCATATAGGATAATTAATATTAGATAGCACTTCAGCACTCTTTCCTTTGATTCTAATGAAATTTTCCTATCTCTTAATACATTGCTTATTTTTTGAAAGGCATCTTTTGCTGTTTCAATGCTCTTTGAGATTTCTGTATCACATATTTTGTTAAAACCTTTCACAAATAAAAAATATCAAGAAAGGTACTAAGTTGCTAATTTACTTATATTCTAATATCAGAATTGTATAATGTTTGTTGATTATGCTGATTAGTAATTATATCCACACAACTAAATGTATAATTATTTAATTATAAATTAAATTTATAAATAATTATTTAAAATTTAAAGAAATTTATTTAATTATAAATAATTATAAATCATCAATAATAATATTCTTTTATATTGTTCTTGCAGTTTACTTGTGTTTTTTCATGGCTATGACAATGAAATACATCCGGCAGCAAGGCCTCTGATCGGGAGATTGGATGTTTTTAGGAGCATGGAACCACCTCTTAATTGCTGTTAGTGCTGGGGTAGTAGCACCTGTTAGGGTCCCAGCTATCAGTAAATAGTGAAATCCAAGCAAAAACAAAATACTGTGAAAGTAAAAAATTACCAGAAATACATTTTTATAAAAAGAAAAAAATTACCAACAATATATATTTACCTGTAGTCCAAGGCATGCAATTGTGTTCAAAATATTTAGATTTCGGCATTGAATAACTCATAGAGGTTGATATGCTGCTAAACAAAATCAACCAAACAAGCAATATCAAAGAACTCTTTCATGGCATTAGTCCATATAATATTCTACAATTTCTTAAAGAAATCAAACTGTATTCCAAATTATAACTTCAACAAAACTACAGCATAAAACACACAGCACTAACTCTAGTAATTATGTGCACACAATCAGGTATATGCACAAAAGCTGTGTATCATCTACCATGTATTCAACTGTGAAAGCAGAATAATATTTTTATTACTTTAAAGCTCTGAAGAAAATTAAATTTTGGCATTAAATGACCCATAAGGAGTTGATATGCTGTTAAACGAACAAAACAAACCATTTTTTGTTTTAGCTTTAACTGCTTAATTTACAAGCAGCAGATCAGATGCCATAATATTCTAAGTATTTTTAATACTACCTCCATCCCATAATAGTTATTACATTTTCTGTGTGAAATGTGTATGCAAATATAACTATTTTGAGACAAAGTATTGTTTATATAATTGATGAGAAGCTACTTTAACTCATTGGGAAGCAGTTACCTCCCGGCAGCTTCTGGTCATTCCTGTCTCTGCGTCTGTGGGAATCCCGCGGCAAGCAAGAACGTTATTCAAGTAGGCCTGGGTACCCTACTTCTGTAATTTATCCCAAGAATCTTCTTCTCATAAAAGGAAGAAGCCGGCTCAATCCGCCCAGTGTGAATGCCGCATCAGTACAGTACAGCAGTACCTCCCATATAGTGTTGCCAGTTGAAATCTGAATGCAGCTATTGTAAAATTCACATTATTAAAATGTAAAGCCTTAAATGAGGATGTTGCATGGTTTTATATTCTCCTTTTCTTATTAATCAATTCATTAGAATTTTTGGTGAAACCTGACAGCAAAAGAAAAAAAATTAAAATACTTACAAAAGTATTTAATAGCATTTAACAAGTAATGAACCAAAAAAGAAATTGATGCTGACAAGCAAAATCCAACTGGATTTATGACATTCACAAGAAGGGAACGACATGATGAAAGCAAAGGGTTTGGAATGTAAACATGGTGTGAAGATAATGGCAATAAATCTTGATAATAACTCTGAAACTTTTACAGGTTCACAAATTAAAAGTTTAAGGAACATTAAGAACCAATAAAAATAGACTTTCAATATCAGTTTGTAAGAACATAAATATACAGAAAACAAGATATAAAATCACATTTAGAAGTTATTATAGAAATAAAGACAATAGTGAAGACAAACATAAATTAAAGAGATACTTTTCCCTATTGTTATTTTATGTTAAAATATATCATATTTTAAACCAGAAGAACACATCCTCAAAAACCATCTTATACACTGGATATAAAATGTAAGCTTTATACACCAGTTATAAAATGCAGGCTTTTATCATAAATAATAAGCAAATGGAACTGCTTGTTTAAAATTTTCTCCCTGCCTGAACCTCAGTCATCTTATAGCTAGGACAATAATGAATATAATTACTTGGCTTTAGGCTTTAGGGATGCATCTCCACAGTTGAAGCCACATGTCTCCATGACTGAGAGCTTGAGCATTCTAACCTTGTTCAAACTGTTGATCATGCCAGTTTATGTGCTCTCTTCCAGAAACTGTAAATAAGCATAGTTACAATGCAAGTTGTCTCTGTGGGTGTTGAAGAAACACAAATGTACCTCAGCAGGCTAGCCACCATCGCAAACAGGCATATTTGGATACAAGCAACCAACTATTATTATATATTACTAAACAAGGTCTTAACACAACTAAATTGGATACCGTGGTTTCTCTAAGTTTAGTTGGTCACAGTAACTGACCTTGTATTGAAAGTCTATGAAAATATTGCAGACAAGTAGTTTTGTCTTTACACTCTTCGCCTAGAGATTTACAAACGACAAGAGACACAAAATCATGGATGAAGCAGACAAAGTGCAGTCATGAGTTAAAATGATTAAATTTTATCTGCTTATCTGGAATGTGAGGAGTTTAATTTGAAAGAAAGCAACAAGTGAACTGTGCAACTCACATCATCAGTGTTCAAAATCTTTTTTAAAAAGGTGTTTATTTTTTTGTTCAGGTCTTTATAGCAACTCTTACACTTGTACATTAATCATATTTCCATGGCATTGTGTCAAATAATTTTACTTCAATGAAATCAATGAAAATTGTTTAAAGATGGAAAAATAAATGTATTAAATTGATTAACTTAAAATGTCACATGTTTAACCTAACAGTATAATGCTATGTGATCATAATAGTAATGATAGTAGACTAGCCTTGCTCTGTATTAATGGTTCCTTTAAGTAAAGAAAACAATGAAAACATATTTGAAAATGTATAATAAGCGAGAAAGAAATTCAAGCAACACTTCCAAAACTAAGATAAAACTATAGCCATTATTCCATTTGAAAAACATTGAAACTGTCACTTGGATTTGTAAATTGTTCTAATTAATGTTGTGATAAGGAGCAGCCTAAAAAATGGATAAAGATAAACTATTTTCTATAGACTTTATCAGATAGAACAGGCCAGAAGGTAGGAAAATGCATTGGCCAAAATATAGTGTTCATAACAACAATAAGGATCCTAGTCCAAGTAATTTCTGTAATACTGATATCTGTAGATCACAGGATGTGCAGGTGGTGCAATGTGACTCAGAATGAGAAATTAATGAACTGAGTTCAAAGTTTGGTCAAGTTCATTACATTCACTTTTACACAAATACCCTTGTGAAAGATATCTTCTCCTCCCAGTGATGGGTTAAATAGTAAGACATTTCTACCTATGGCTGGCAACAGATATAAGTGAAGGACAACTCTAAATTCAAAACATATATAGCCATTAATGATATGGAATTCGCACTTAACTGCAGTGTGGGTTTGTAGAATATGGTCTTGAATGTGGTCAGTGGGGTCACAAGATTAATCTTCTTGAGACAGACTGAATGTTCCCAAAATAAAATGAAAAATTAAATAAAACAATATATTATTTGTCACTAAATCTGTAATGTCTCATTTCCAGGTACAAATAGGTAATTATATTTTAATAAGTGAAATATGTATTGAAATGATCATCAAAATATTTATAAACAAATTACAACCAAACTGAATAAATGTCTTCAGGAAAAATGAAGTAAAATGTTTTTAAATTTATGTATTTTTTTTTTTAATAATTTGTAAAAAAAAAAATATTATAGGAGAGTACATATGAAAGCTAAATATTTTCTTGTCTAAAGTTCAGAGTTGAAATATTTTTTTTTTTTTAATCATTTCACCCCAAGTAAGGTAAGAATGTCACTAGTATGCATGGGAATTAGAGAGTGAAAGTGAGAAAAAAAACAAAAAAAAACTAGATATGGGGGGGGTGAGGAAAGGATAAAAGACAAAGGAGGTTTAAGACAACAGAATATGGCGACTGATGCTGCATTTAAATTTTTGAAGATTGTAGTTTTCAGGACAGCAAGTAAACGGAAGGGAGTTCAACTGGTAGGAAGTGTGAAAACTGTTGGAATAGAATTGGTGGTTACATTTAACTATTCCAGCAGTAAAAGGGGTGACAATCTAGTAGCCTGCTTAAATTCATGTAGTCGGGGTACCAGGGGAAAAAAAAGCTTATCAGATCAGTTACCATGAAAATATTTGTAGAAAAGACAGAGGGAAGTCACATAATGTCTGTGAGAAAGTGGCTGAAATTAAGATGCCAAGTCAGGATCAATTACATTGCAGATCCTTCTTTAGATTTCATTAAGAATTTCGAGATGAATAGGAGGAGCACCAGACTAGATATGGAGGCAGTATTCAATGCATGGCCGAATGGTAGAGTTTGTAAATGTGTAAGATGGACTTCTGGTATGGCACAGTGACCCAACTTTCCTTACAGTAGATGCAGCCATTAATTCAATGTAGTTGTTCCACTTCAAATCAGTTGAAAATGTGCAGTGTGACACTCTCCAGGAGTCGAGCATCAGCCATGCTGATGGCAGGCAGGAAAGTTTCTCTATGGTGATTAAATGATAGCAGTTTCATTTTGGAGGTACTAAAATTTACAAGCCATTTCCTGCCCCAGTTAAAGGATTGGAGGTCCTTTTCAAAAATAACAACCAAGTTAACTTTGTCAACTCAAACGGATTTGCTATTGAGACAAGAGTAAATGGTGGTGTCATCTGCATAAATGCCTACTTGGGAACTGATGACATCAGGAAGATCATTGATGAAGATCAGAAACAGTGTAGGACCTAGGATAGAGCCTTGGGTGACACCTTCATTCGTGTGAAAGGATCTGGAAGCAAGCCCATTCAGAACAACCTTCATTTCGCGATTTGATAGGAATGATTGGATTAAATCAAACAATCATCCTGTAACACTATAGCCCTGAAGCTTATGTAGAAGATCAGCATGCCAAATCCTGTCAAACACCTTTGAAATATCTAGAGTCACAGCTCAAGCTTTGCTGTTATCATCAAGAGCTTGATATACATATTCAGTGAAGGCTGTAGTGGTAGACTGGGCAAAACAGAAGCCATATTGTTTATCAGAGAGTAGGTCATAAGATACTTAACCACTTTAGCATTGATTAAATCCTTGAATACTTTGCTGAAAAGTGATAGGAGACTAATAGGGTGATAGAGGGATCAAAAGGTTCTCCAAAGTTCTTAAAAATAGAAACTACAAAAGAGGATTTCCAGCAACCTGGAAAGTAGGAAGCAGCAAGGCAACAGTTGTAGAGTTTGGAGAGAACTGATGTCAGCTTTGAGGGACATTTCTTTAGGATGATGGATGGGATCCTGTCACCTCCACTTGCCTTATGTGAGTCTAATTTAGAAATGATGTCCGAGACTAGTGACAGGGTTATGCACATATCACTCAGTAGAGCCTCTGTTCTAGGAGAGAAATCAGGTATGGGTACTCCAAATCAGTCGAGTGTTGAGTTGGAAGAGAATTTGCAAGCAAAGCATTCAATCTTATCTGCTGTAGATATCAAGACTTCAAATTGATTGAATAGAGGAGAGATTGAGAATTTGCTGTTGTTCAGCAAACTTTTGCATAACTGCCAATAGTCTCTAGAACTGAACTTGCAAGATGCTATATGCTGTCTCATTCTAACAACAAACAGTAACTTTGCTTCATTGAGGACGCACTTGCACTCATTATGAGCAGAGACAAAGAGAAGTCTGTTGCAATTAGACATGTTCTGGTACAGCCAGAAGTAGTGATTCCTTTGGTTGAGAACAAAGGAGATAAACACGGTTTAACTTGGTATTTCCTTGCTGAAATGAAAGCATCAATGCTGGCTTTCACCCAGGAGGAGACTTCAGATGCACATTTTTGAACAGGATAATTAAAAAATTCAATCAAAGGGAATCACAGAATGAGTCCGAATCTGTTTGTTGATAACAGAAAGATATTCTGTTGGTAGGAGGTTCCTGGCTAGTGGGGGAGTGGAAAGAGATGTTTACAGGGACTACTGCATAATCAGAGTTGCCAAGTGGGCAGAGCTGTGTAGTGCAACAAGAGTCAGGGATAAAGGTAAAGAAGACATCTAGAAGAGAAGCGTGTCCCTCAGGGTTATTGGGGAAACATGTGGGGACGTTAACCACTTGCATGAGAGATTGAGAAGTTAAAGGTTTGGATGCCAGCAAGGTCAGTGACAGAGTGTTTGAGCCACATGGTATGGTGGTTATTAAAGTCACCGAACACAAATATATTTGCAAACATGTAGGGAGATCTGTCTATATTTCTGAGATGAGGTATTATGTACAGTATTTACATTAGTCGGACTATTGTCCTCATCTTTGTCGCCATATAATGTAAATAATGTAGGGAGATGACCTTGTCTATATTATTGGAAATACTATCTAGTAGGTATTATATAACAAACCAGCAATTTAGATTAGTATCCTTATCTTTGTTGTTTCAATCCCAACGTTTTGATATCCAATTCTGTAGCATTCATTTGAATTAGTTATTATATACTATAATATTCATAAATCTGAATAGAATCATTTATATTTCCAATTCCTGGACAATTTTAATCACTATATTTACATTCAAGCAATACCTGCAATATTTGTTAAAAAATTTAAATCATATGTAAAAGTATTTTATGAACTTAAACTAATAGGAAGTATGAAAAGTAACATCATTTTTAACCTTTCAAACTTTTGTACATTCTACATCTGGCTTATTTCAATGATCCAAGATTTTCTCTAAGTTTTCACATGGAGCACTTTTTATTTTGTATTTTAAAGCATCATAAACAACTACTGATGCAAGAGAGAAAGTTATAATCCTTAAAAATAAAATGCTTAAACCAGTTTTGATCAATATTGTCAGATATTGTTCCACCTCCCAAATTCTGTGAGCAGCTTCAGTGTCTTTGAGTCACAGTTTCAAATAATGCCACAAAATTATCAGAATCCTAATATTTGCATCTAACATAACACCTGAAACATAAGGTACAGCTGAATAGTAATAATCGGATATATAATAATAATAGTAGTAGCTGTTATTGATAACTTTTGGAGTAAATGTCTGTAAAAAAAAAAAGTAATAATAAAAAAAAAAAAAAAGGAAAAGAAAAGAAATCTTTTTGATACACATTGATAAATATATCAGTGTGTATCCCTGGACAAACTGAACTTCAGTGCCCTTAAAAGCAGGGCTTTACGGAGCCCTTGAAAAAGGAGTGCACTCCTTTTTACTGGAGCAAAGGAGAAGACGGCTCATTTTATATTCAACCGGAGTGGAGCATGAGCAGCTCTATATTTGGGACTAAAGAGCGGGAGTGTGAGATTTCCAAAATTATTTGTATTTTTAAAAAATTATTTTGTATTAAACAATAAAAAAGAAAAAAGAAAATGTGAGGTAAACTCTGAGTTATTTTTTATTACTAAATATGTGTGTGTGAGTGAGAGAGAGAAAAGAAGAAAAAGTGTGTGTGTGTGTGTGTGTGTGTGTGTGTGTGTGTATAAAAGTATTGGACCATGAAAATGGAAGCTATTTCAATTTCTACCTGGGTTTTTAAAACATAGGCAAGTGACTTTGGCAATTTTAGGTACACCATTCTGATGTCCGGGACATTTCTTTTAAGTTGCAGGAGACAGCCTGAAAAAATGTCTTCAAAAGAGTCAGTCACTCTGTAGAAAGTCTTTGATGTCATTTTTTTTATTAGATATGCATGTATGTATGTGTGTGTGTGTGTGTGAGGAAGTGTCAGTGAGAGAGAGAGAGAAAAACTGTCTGTAGATATTGGTGTGGCCAAAGAAAAGTTTGAACTTTTTGTTTTTATGACAAATTTTCACTGCTGAATGAATAAATAAACCAATATTTTCTTTTTAATTTTCTGACAATTTACTTTTGTACACAATTTTCTTCATAATAATAAAGTTATTAAAAATTTTTAAATAAATGAAATCTTTACGGGTAATAACTTCAGCTGGATTTTCTCGCCTATTTCCTTCTATATTTGTTCAAATGTTGGATATGGAATCTTAGTCTGAAATGATATTTTTTTTTTGTTTGACCTAAAATAAAATTCTAATTTATTTTTTAAAACATAAATTAGCCCCCTAAACAGCCCTGATATTGTTGCAGTGGGGTTTTTCTATACCTCCCTCCCTAGGGTTATGAGTTTTTTTTTTTTTTTGTAAACTGTTGAGATGTTGGGTGTTTCCCTGTGCGTGTATTGAAATAAGGACAAACACATACTGGTATATCTGAAGAGGTATTTACAACAGAGAGATTAGTAGTCAAACGAACGCAGGTTAGTCAGTAACAATCAGAAAGAGTATAAAGTCCAACTGTATCTTCCGGTAGAGAGACGGAAGTGTGATGGTCACCTGATCTTCCCAGAACTCTATAGAACTGTCCTATTAGTAGTAGAGAGATCAGTCCATTCTGATGAGAAGGTGGGTGGCCCCAACATAAACGTTCGACAAAAGAGATAATCTGCAATTTACATTGATATTGATACATTGTTACTAGCTTCACTTCCACCTAGTCCTGTCATGCATTTGCTCCAGAACAGTTCAGAAAATTGGAGCTATTTATTAAAATCATTGCAAATTTCATAGTGCTATTCATATAAAAAGAAAATTTTATTGTACTTTATTTTATTAGGTACAATAATGAATCATAGCATCCTCAACAATTCAACGAGAGAAAAATTGAAAATACAATATATAAGTACAAATTAAGTGACACAATAAAATATTACAGATTAAATAAATTAATCATTAATTTATTTAAGCTGTGACAATTTTTATTGCCAGAAGGTCCAAAAACACTGCTGAAACTAGCCCTACCCAATCATGGTTTCAGGTGTAAGTATACATGCCAGTCATGAAGATACATTATGTATATTATTAGTTAATGACTGACAATGTAACATCAGTTTAAAAAAAAAGGGGGGGGGGAGGCCATAAAACACCTGCTAAAAAATGGCGGAGGGCCACAATGGGGTCTCATGATCAGGGGTTTGGCGGTAAGACACACTGGCCCTGCCTAAAATTTCGTTAAAATTTGATAATTATCTGATATTTTTTTTAAAGATGTTCTAATTATTTCCACTTAATAGACATATTTGTCTTAATGACAAAGATTTTTACCATAATATTTAATTTTATATAAGGTGTGGGCATTTTTCCTCTAGACATCACTTTTTAGTCAAAAACACCTTTTCAACATGAAAAATAGTAGCAAGTAAAACAGAAAGGTTATTTTCTGTTTTTTTTGGGGGGGGGGAATTTTAAAAAGTATCCAAGAAACTACAAGCAAATGGAAAGCCAGTGTGTTCAAAGAAAGTAAACAAAATTTTGATTAAAAAAAAATTTTTCTTTCAATTCTGGTCAACCTTATGTTTTTTTTTTGAACACAGTTATGTTTTTACATTAGTCACTCAATTTTTTTTTTCATCACAGATGAGTCATCTAGAGATAAGATAAAGCTACTTAAGGACTTCTATACCAAATTGGAGGATAGCTTGTTCAAATGTATATCCTATTTGCCAAAGGAGAAAAATATCTCCATCAGCCAGAAATCTCTCTTTAACCTGAAGAGACACATCCAGTGTACCCATATGTCAAAGATTTCTGAATTTGAGAAGGCCTTAGCCAAAGGAAAGGGGAAATCAACTGATGACAGTCCTGCGTCAACAAAACAGACCAAGATCAATGCTATGATGGCGAGTTTCCAGAGGAATGTCATTACACAAACAGGAGTGAATAAGAGGATCTTTCAAATGATCATAAACTCAGGGCTGAATTTTACCTTGGTTCAGAACAAGAGTTTTAGAGAACTTCTTCATTACATTCAAACCAACAGTGAAACCTCTCTTATACTCTGCTTTTATGATGATGTTTACCACAAAGTTTGAGGAAATGAAAAGTTCTCTAAAAAGCATATTTGTTAACTTGGAATATGTGTGTATTACATGTGACATCTGGTCTATTGTTAATAAAAGTTATCTTGAAATGACTGCCCACTACCTGACTGGAAACTTGAACAAGAAATCAGCAGCCCTGGCCTGTTCTTGATGGAACGGCAGTCACACATTAAATATTCTGGTAAAAACCATTGAAAATAAATTGAAAGATTTTTGCATACAAAACAAGTGTGTGGGAGTCATCATACTTACTATAAAACCCAGGTTGTGTGTGTCTGTACATTTATATATTGGATCGGATTTCCTACATTTTTCAACTGTTTTCAACAAAACTTCACAAGACTACGTAAAATTACCTTGCGGTGGTTCTGACAGCGCCAAAAATTGGAAAGACACAATTGTTTTTGCATGAAATCAATTTGAAAACATGATTAAGAGGCATCACGAGAATGAAAGGAGGACAACTCATATCGAGTTATACTTATTATAAAACCCAGGTTGTGTGTGTGTGTGTGTGTGTGTTCATTTATATATGTGATCGGATTTCCTACATTTTTCAACCGATTTCAACAAAACTTCACTTTTCTTTGGCAGGTAGTGTTTCTTATTGTCTTGCACACTTTTTTCTTTATTTTTACATTCAGAATGCTTTAAAAATTCTATTTACAAGACAATTGTTTATAATAAAATTCTATTCAATCAATAGACTCATAACGATTGAAAACAATGTTTTTGTTTGAGTTTGACCAATTCGTAAAAAAAACCCAAAAAACAAGACAAAAAAAAAAACTAATTAAGACATGTGTGTCTGTCAACCGTAAACAATAATCTTTGTCAATTTTACTTTTCAGTCTTTATGATGGTCGATACTTGATCTATCTCTTAATGTTACATCCCCTGGCAACACCGGGCTCTCCTGCTAGTAACTGATAATGCCAGTAACTTTGTAAAAGCTTTTGAGGTACATATAACCAAGATAAATCTTTAACTTTTTTGTGAAAAATATTAATCTAATTAATTAAAAATGTTGTGAGTTCTTGAAATTTTTCTTTTATGACAAACAAAATAGCATAAAGTTGTGTCCTTAGAATAAAACCATTTTTAATAAAAAAAAAAATGAATGTTACAAAGCTGGCATTTTTCTTTAACTTGTCAATTAATAAAAAAAATGATCATATTTACTTTTAAGGAATATGCTGCTGTTGAAGTCTCTGAGGAAGAAGATTCCAATGTAGATGATAATGAACCAATCTCTATAAAGAATTCAGGGAATCTACTAGACCAGAGACATGACACTGAAGAAATTCACCATCTACCTAGCTATTACCACTGTGTTGCCAACACAGTTTAATTTCAAATAAGGAAGTGGAGTGTGCTTTGAGGAATACTGTTTATAAAAAAACTGTATCATTGAAAATTGGGAAAATGTAAAGCCATTTGGAACAAACAGCAAAGGTGAACTCAGATGGCATATGAGGTGAGGAAGAAGTGTGTGGGGTCTGCTATTTAAAATTCCAGTCATTACTAGATGGAATAGCATCTACGAAACTCTTGAGAGAGATCAGAGGTGTTTTAAAGAAAGCAGAGATAACCTGGACTCTCATGGAAACCCTTGAGCTTGAATGCTTCAGGAAAGCAGGTATTCATTTTATTGGAGAATACTTGGAGGTAATGAGACCCTTTGCGCAAGTGCTAAATCTCCTCCAGAGTGAGATAAATTGTTACATTGGCTTCTGCCTTCCAACAACTGAACTATTGAAGCTTTGAAGGAAAGAACACAAATTGTGTTATTGTATGCCATTAGTGGATGCCCTGTGTGATAGCATAAATAAAAGATTTGCTTCACAAATTCAAGATAGAAATTACTTTCTGGTGGCATTTCTAATCCCACAATTTAAAAGCTTGGACTGGATAAATGTCCAAGAAACTAAGACATATCTTGGAAAAGGTAAAGCAAGAACTGTCCAGCTTGAAAAGGGACAATTCAGATTGCAGGTCAAGTAGCGATGAGGAATCTGATGATGACTTCTTTCCAAGTGTCCAAGAAATAGAACACACAAGTGCAGTCATTTTGAACGATTATACAAGTACTAAAATTGCAACAATTGAGGAATTGGCCAAATATCCAGAAATATGTGAATTATTTTGCATATTCAACATGGCCATTCCCTCATCATCATCTGTTGAGAGACTGTTTAGTCTTGGAGGAATTTTTCGAAAAAAAACTATCACAGCTTGAATGATGGAAATTTCGAAAAACAACTATTACTAAAGTTAAACTCCAGTTTATGATAAAATAAAATTTGTAAAACTAAATTTGCTGTCTGTTGAGGCAATTCTTTTGGGGTTAGGAATGATGTATGCCTTATAAGGAAGTACATTGGGGGAACTTTCGTATGTTTTTATGGGTAAAAAAAGGGTATGCTGACAGGCTAAATGTTCTTATTAAACTTGAGTACCAAAATATTTCATACCCAGCTTATTAATTGCAAAAATGTCCAACGTTTATGAAAGAAGGTACATTTTAACTATGGAGTGCTAAAAAAGAGCTGCTTTTAAAAAAAAAAAAAAAAAAAAGCAAAAAAAAAGTAGTTGGAGCAGTTCCTTTTTGAAAACTGGAAGTGTGAGGGGAACCAGCTCCAATTTGTGGTATGAGAACAGGAGTGGGAGCAGCTCCAAAAATAGTGGAGCACGTAAAGCCCTGCTTATAAGTATAATTTTTTTTTAATTTTCACATGGAGAAAAACTGAACATATAGAAGAATGCTCACCCATTCATTTTTCTCTTCTGGTGTTATATCACCACACCATAAGAGAAAGAATTAATTGAATTCTCAAAAATTTTACTCCACTCAACAAATTTAATATTTTGTTGTTCTCCCACCCACTTTCATTTATTTTTTTCACGTTTTTCCTTTTTGTTTGAAAGATGCCAAAACATGACATGGCAGCACAATGGTGCCCTGGGTGACTGCCCAAGTTGCCAGTATCTTCAGTTGGTCCTAGATTATATACGTACAGATTTTTTCAGAGACTTCTAAAGTGTCTATAAAAATGGAAAATATTTGAAATATATCTCTGTGCTTAGATATCCAATAAATCTGTAATCGCGTTCTTGATTAAATGTCAAAAGGCCAAATAATGAGTGACAAGGTGATCATCAAGGTATTAGAGGAAAGGATGAAGTTCGATGATAAAATTCTTTATCAGTATTTCAAAATGTTTTATATCATTTATAGAGATAAAACATTTTTCTCTATTGAGATAATAAAGAGGTCAACTCAGATAGCAATTCAAGTAACCTATTATTCTTTTTGTCATCTGTGAATTAGTAGCTACTCTATAAATGGTATTTACTGACTGTAGAGTAAAAGTAAATAACTGTTTTAATGAGGAAGATAGTTTTCTCTCAAATGTGTTTCAAAGAATAAAACCAAGGTATTTTAACAATGAAAACATTGTTTTCATTTTTAATCCATTGGATAAAACCTTGCTTCAGTCATAAGACAATTTAGTGATAGGAGAAAACTACACATTGTTTAAAACTTTTGTTCTTTCTTTTAGTTCAAGTGGAAAAGTTTGTGTTTAAATTGACATCAGAAATATATGTCAGACTAGCAGTAGAGCCCAGCGTTGCCTGGGAATGTAACAGTAAGAGATAGATCAAGTATCGACCATCATAAAGACTGAAAAATAAAATTGACAAAGATTATTGTTTAAGGTTGATTTGACACGCATGTCTTAATTAGTTTTTGGGTTTTTTTACAATTGGTCAAACCCAAACTCAAACAAAACATTGTTTTCAATCGTTATGAGTCTATCGATTGAATAGAATTTTATTATAAACAATTGTCTTGTAAATGGAATTTTTAAAGCATTCTGAATGTAAAAATAAAGAAAAAGTGTGCAAGACAATAAGAAACACTACCTGCCAAAAAAAAAAAAAGTGAAGTTTTGTTGAAATCGTTTGAAAAATGTAGGAAATCCGATCCCATATATAAATGAACACACACACACACACACAAACCTGGGTTTTATAATAAGTATAACTCAATATGAGTTGTCCCCCTTTCATTCTGGCAACAGAATCATGTTTTATCATGTTTTCAAATTGATTTCATACAAAAACAATTGTGTTTTTCCAATTTTTGGCTCTGTCAGAACCAGCGCAAGGTAATTTTATGTAGTCCTGTGAAGTTTTGTTGAGATCGGTTGAAAAATGTAGGAAATCCGATCCAATATATAAATGTACAGACACACACACAATCTGCACTTTATAATAAGTAATATATTATTATTCAAGCTATTGTTTTCACAATAAACTTGGTTTTAAGCAACTAATGTTAGTAAAAGTTACACATTATCCATTTATTTTATTTTTTCTTTTTAATATTTTTAATAACTTATTTGGTGGTGTGAGATTTTATTATGCAGCTCAAATGCTATTTGCTATATATATGAAATAAATATGTGCAAGCATCTTATTGATATTTATTTTTTAAACTTTAGATACATAAAGATTGCCATGGGTCATATAAAATGTTATGACCTCAAAATAGTAACTTTACAATATTTGGTTTCTGAGTGATGGAAACAATACTGAGAAAACAATCAATTGTTAATTCATTTTTTAACTAGTATCCTTTTTTTTTTTGTATGACAATGCCTCAAGCTGGTGTCTTCTTGATTCTTCTTCAGCTATATGATCCGACAACATAGCTTTGCATGAAACAGTTCATTCAAAACTTCCCAAAGGCAACACATGCAATCTGATGAACACCAATGAAAATTATGGTTGATAGTCACAACGAGCCTGATTCAGCACAGGTCAAAACCCTTCCTGCTTCATCTGTGCAGCTTACTTTTTATTCAGGTTTTTGACCACACATGCAAATTAATTATAGTTTTAAAAGCACTAGAGCAATGCATGTGCTTTCCTAAATTTCAAAATGGCAGCTCTGATGGGCAGGAGAAACATCATGGCCTCTTAACCAAAACATCACAATATTTTGGCTAAAAATGAAGATACTAATAGTGTAGAGGAAAAAAAAACTATTTAAACAATAACAGTAAGTTTCAAAATCCATTAAAAAAACTTATCGATGCTTCAAGTAATTATGATCCTTACTAACACAGAAAAAACTGTTTTATAAACAGTTTTTTCTGTGTTAGTAAGGATCATAATTACTTGAATCATCGATAAGTTTTTTAATGGATTTTTAATCCAGTATTATTTCATTACTATAATATAATTGCTATTTTTAGTTGGTAATGTGTTTGAGTTGCTATGCCAGTTTTTTTTCTTAAATAGTAAAATTAATAATAATTGACCTAGATTATTATTCCTACAAAAAAAAAAAAAAAAAAAAAAAAAAATTGTGCCTCCAACAGAAATTGAACCTGTATCTACTTTTCCACCAGAGAAAGCTTTTCTACAACCAAAATGTGCCTTTGTCAATTTCACTATGAAGGCTGCATTGATAAGGCAAGATTTGAATTACCTATTAATAAAAACATGTTTCTCATTGGGACTTCTATGAATTTATATCTACTAGCTTTAGTTTCGTACTCTGAACATTAACAACAGTAATTTCTGAATTCTTTCAATAGGTAATTCAAAACTTGCTTTATCAACATAGCCTTCGTAGCAGAATTGGTAAAGGCACGTTTTGGCTATGGAAACCGTTTCCCTGATAGAAAAAGATACAGATTTGATTCCTTTTGGGGGCACAATCTTTCTCAGTCTAAGCAAGATGTTGTTGATTTTACTGTATAAAAAAATCAGAGATAGCAACTTAAACCAGCTAAAAACATGTTTATTGAAGCATCAACAAAGTGATCATGAGATTTGATGTATCACCCCATTCATTGAACTTATATTGAAGACTTCATTTCTTCCCAAATTTTTATAATAGCCATTTAAAAAATATCAAAGGCTGATTTAGCTGTTCCAATCTACTAATAAGGAAGGGAGGCAAAGATGTCTCATAATAATAATAATACATAAATTTTTTTTCAGACTATAAACAAATGAATATTAATGATTTGAACAGATCTGTCTAGAGAATCTATCACAAGCACAGATTCTTTAAATAAGCATAGCTGACTTAGAACTAGTTACATTGTTTTAAAAAGGTTTTACATAACCAGGTTATGTAAGCACTTATCAGAAAAGATAAGTTATCTGGGTGTCAAAAATCTTTCAAAAAGCTATAGAACAAAAGTAGTGTGAACAGAAATTCCTAAATATATTCAGCAAACAAAAGGGGAAAGTTCAAATGTCAGTTTTCAAGATAAATTCTGATACATTTCATATTATTTACAGCACTCACATTTAATGCAGATTAAAAGATAATTCTAAAATAATAGCTGAGCTGAAACTATTTAGGACAGGCATGTCAAACTCAGGGCATATGGAGGGCGGCATCGGCCATATCTGCAGCCTCGAGAGCCGCACTTGCTTACAGTCTTACATTAATCACAGCTAGTGGTAACTAAACTTTAAATACAAAATACTTACAATACAAGGTAGTACAATTTAATCATTTTTATGTTGTCCTGATGATTGACATTGCTTTAGACAAACTATTCTTGATATATCAGGTTGGAATGTCTGTTTAGATCCCACTTTGATCAAAGATGACAAATGTTCATCAGTTACTGGTTCTGTGAGATGTTTTTGTGGCCTTCATAGACAAAATAACTGCTCACAGACATATGTGGAATCAAACATCGTCATAATCTTTGTGGCAAACTTTCAGAAGTTCTTAAATGTCTGAGGAAGGTATGAAAAATAAATCCAGGTACCCCTACTTCTAGGTACTTTCCCTTGAGTGTTGAGTCAGTCTGCATTTCCAGTAGACTTTCCTCTGCCTGAGCAACATCAAAAAAATGAATGGTGCTGAGAATAATGTAAACCGATCTTCACAAGATGAAAAGTCACAAAATCTTTGCTGAAATTCCTTTGACAGCAATTCCAGGTAACTGTCATACTTAGCAAAGATAAATACAGACTCAGTATTGGCAGTTTTTTCAATTCCTTGCACATAGGAAAATGAATCAAGTTTTCATGTGACAACTGAGATTTCAATAAAGCTAATCTTGCAATGAAACACTTGATATCATTATATAACTGAGTGATGGGATTATTTTTACCTTATAATTTCAAATTTATCCACTGAAAAAGCTAGATCTTGGAGACAGCTTTTATCTTTCAATTCATCTGTGCTTTGACACTTCATCTACAAAGACATAACAATTTTGTCACAATAAAAAAAACAACCTTTTCAGTACCTTGTGACATGAAAGCCACTGAACTTCTGTATAGAATAGGACATTTGTGAACTGATTATTCATGTCTTCCAATAACTGACTAAACTGATGAGCATAATTTGCATGTCCAGACCTTCCTTTGCAAGCCAATCCCTTTACATATATATTTAAAATTTACTATTTTTGTGAGGGAAGAGTGATTAATTTGATGAAGATAGAGTTTGTAGTGATAAATAATGTGGATACAGGAATCAACACTAAGGTGACTAGCAGCTTGACACCTTAAGTGATCATCAGCCCATATATATATATATATATATATATATAAAATTGTGTATTTAGGAAGCAATCCCTCTTTTATACCAGTTTCATTAAAAACAACTGACATGGTACTGCAGTTAAGTTTTTTTTTTTTTACTTAATTTTTCATGTGTTCTTATACTTATTTCTTTTCTGGACATGAATTATATAGAAATTGTCCAAATGTTTTGTATGTCCAAGCACTTTTGGCTATATTTTTTAGTCATTATCAGGGATGAATTTTATTTTGACTATTAACTGAATGTATGGATTATTTTATGTATGTATCTTGAGTTATAGCAATGTTTTATTTTCCAAACACAGAAAAATAGGCATTATAGAAAATTTCTTATCGTCCAGTTTTTGTACTACCTCACTTCCACTAAATGGAAAAGTGTAAGACTGCTGGAAAAACTAAATAAAAAAATTAATAAAATTCTCCTTGTCTGTCATATTTAATGAAAGATGTTTAAAAGAAGGGTAGCTGCCCAAATATATGCCCCCCCCAAAAATCAGTTGAGCACTTTAGAAGGAAAAAGCACAAATTTGTAAACAGTGACTGCTACTGCAAAAGCTCTTCTATGAATTGAGCACTCTGAGTCTGTGGTGTGTTTATTCTAAAATAAATATGTAAAAATTCACCTCTCTGCCAGGAGATGATAGCTCAGAGGAAAAAAAACTGATGCCAAATCAGTTGGGTTTCAGTCCTGGCTTGAGTCAATCAGATGTCTAGACAGCTGTGATACAGTGAAACACTGTCTGTGGATGACACAAACGGATATATATATATATATATATATATATATATATATATATATATATATAGTTTTTTGGCCTTTTTCATCTTAAAATTTTGCCCTTTGTTTCTTTCACTCTCAGTAACCTCCTTGTATCCTAATGGCTTTATTTGCCTTGCTTGAAATGATTAAAGGAAATTGCTTTTAGTTTTATTATATAGACTTCTAAGTTTAAATAAAAGATATAAATAAATGAAGTTGTGATAATGAAGTAGTGAAAGCAATAACAAAAAACAAAAAAAAGCAAAAAAATTTTTATAAAAGTATTTTTTAAAATTTTTTTTGTTTTTGCTTTCACTACTGTTTTTATAAACAAAATCTAAAACTAAAAATCTACCTGAGAAAAAATTTATAACACCTGTAAGTTTTATTGAGTATTTAAAAATCATTACTTTTTAAATAATATTTAAAAAGCTTATACTTGATAAGGTTATGCTAATTGTTGTAGTCTATCTTTTTATTACAACTTGGGGGAAAAAAAAAAAAAACTGTAAATTTAATAAAAAATTGCTTTAGGAAAGCTTAAAAACAGTGATAACTAGAAGACAACAATTTAAAATTATTACCTGTTAATGCAAAAAAAAAAATGGGCAATAAAAAATGTTGGATGGGAAAAGTCCATTGAAGTGAAATCTTGACAGTATAGAAGTGCAACAAATTATATAATGAGTACAAAAGAAGACATGACAGTGGTGGAATCAGTTGTTATCAGTGATGAAGTCTGTTCAAGTAGAACAGAATATGAAATTGAAAAAAAAAAAAAAAAAAAATGCAATGTCAGATAAAAATCAGGTTTTTTCTTGATAAATTGTGAAACATGAAAAAGATAATGCTGTGTATAATTATTAGAATGTTACTGAAGATTCTTGTTGGAATAAATTGAAACTGTTTAAATAAAAGCATTATTGTAATTAGCATGAAGAATACTGTGGAGTATAGAAGACAGTGAAGAGATTTGCAGTCACTTGATCTCTAGCAAGATACACTACTTGGGTAGAACAGCAATAATAAATGAATGGTATGAGAAACTAGTGTCTGTCTTTGAAAAAGAGTAAAATACTTTGAAAATATTTAGATAAAACAGACGACACTATCCAAATCAGGAAACAGACCAGGTTGTTGTGAAGATGTAAAGATAGATCAATCAAATAACCGTTGAGCTGGCTAATTGAGTAGAATACAGAAGACATGATAAACTGAGATAGAGATAAAACTAAACGGGAGAAAATGAGGGACATATCCATCACCAATGGATAAAACTGAAACAATCAAATCACAAAGAATTTGTTAAAATTTGCAAGAATATCAAAGAAAGAATTAAAGATTTGACAAGACTTTTTGTCTCTTCATCACTATAGCAATTAGATACTTCTGCTATGTGAAATATAAGTAATAACTATGATAACATTGAACTATTTCAGGAACTCTCATTTGTATTGACAAATTGCAAAAACAAAACTAGACTTTTTTTTTTTTGTTCCTTTTAGTTTTGCTTATTTGACTTTGACTATTTTCTGTCTCCATAAAGTAAAGATAACTTGGCATCCAACTTGACATCAGCAAAAATCTCATCTCGGTCAAAGCCTTCTTCAGCTGACACTACAGTCGCCTGTACAATTCTACAAACATGTACCATCAGCAGAAAACATGAAGTGTTATCTTCAGGCAGACATCTTGTTTCTCACAAGTCAGAATTTAATTGGCAATTACAATGTACAACTTCCTTTTGACTTTCTTTTTATTGATGCATTTTCAGTGTAATCTATCTGGAGTTGAAGTTTTCGTTCAACCTTACAATGACTAACAATTTGCTCTAGTAACATTTTAGGTAACTAAGAAAATTTAGGACAGATGTAAATTTTTTTTTTTGTAGTGGCATCAGTAAAATATAAATATAGAAGAATGATGATGACAAAAAATTAACTATTGGGAAAATGATTAACTGATAAATAATATTTTTAATCTATATTGATATTACTTTTGGCTCTGATAGCATATTAAAGATAACATTTCTTGTTCTAGAGTCTTAATCAAAGGCTACACTGTCCTTGCTCTATTTTTTATACTAATGTTCACCCAATACAAGGCCCAAGAGCCACTCAAGGTAAAGTATTACTACTTGGTACTGTATGAGTGTAAGAAAAGGTCAGAAGTGAAGTTCATGGGGCTATGCAAGGAAGGTAACAGTTAACCCCAGACTTGAAGAGGTCAAGATTATAGTGATTGGAAAAAAATCCTGCTGAGTGTCTATTCCATAATGCATCAGAAGAACCTGTTTGAGTGGAATTTCAAGAAAACAATAATAATAATAATAATCCACATAATCTGGAAACATAAGATTTTATTATTTCGACTAATAAAAATAATTTAAAAAATATTTACTTAAGTTTTATTCATTTATATATTTTTTTTACTATTGTTCAACAATACAAAGCCCAAAAGTCACTCAAGGTAGATGGTAACTACATGAGGTGGTTATGAAGGTGTACAGAGAGAGAGAGATACATGTTATTAGAATATGTACGATAGATAAAAGTTGATCTTTGACTTGAAGATGTTAAGATTGTAGTGATTGGGGAAGCATCCTCTCAGGAGTCAGTTCCACAATGCAACAGTTCTGGAGAAGAAGCTGTAGGAGTGGAACTTCCTCTTCACCAAGGGAATGAGGATAAGTTGACTCAGTGCATGTCTTATCTTTGAAGGTCTGGACTAGTGGAACCAAAACTTGTAGTTCACCTGAACATCAACCATGAAAATCGAAAGTGTAACAAGAAGCTAAAGCATTTTGTCTCTGAGAAAGAAGTTTTAAGGTGGGAAACGATTCATCACTCACAAGGATGCACAAATGCTTTTGAACTCTATGAAGGCTTTAAAGTGAAGATTGTGCAGCTCCAGCCCATTTTAGTTCTGATTTAGTCCTTGTAATGATATGGCATGGTAGGAGGCATCAGGTACTTTCTATGGGATAAAGTAAGTAAAACAAATCATTTACTTATCAGAAATGGCTGTTTTCTTGTTTTAAGTTGTTTATGAAATTTTGGCGGCTGACTACTTTTCTCCATACATCTTGATCATGTGCTCACTATTCCATAGCCCAATAATAATGTTCTCTGGCCCAAGGGTGGTGCAGTAGCTGATGTTTTAGTGTTAATAATGATACCTTTGTTGGATGATGATTATAAAACCCATTGAACATTGTTTATACAGCACAGTGCATTAAGTGATTTGTTGAACTGCCCCAGTGTTGAATTGGAATTTGATTTGATGCAATGTTCCACTTCAGTGGGTTACATTACAATTGTTATCAGATGCCGGCAATTATGTAAATGTATTATGTGTGGATGCCTACATATTCCAGATGCTGCTGATGCCTGCCTGGAATTTACATATTCTGGGTTTACACTTGTTATTGCTGCCTGAAAAAAAATCTAAATTACTTGTCACCTTGGAAATAGAGTATACTATCTTTGTAGTACCAATAATCATTCTGTGGTCAAATTATATTAAATACTGTTTGTCTTTTGCGGTTATTACAACTGCACTATGTCTTAAACTATATGTTACATATCTATCCAAATTCATTTCTACAAAGAGGAGGAAAGTAATTTGTCAAAGAATCACACAATTTTAGGAAATGTTGAAAATCTACAATCCCCCCCCACCCCCAAAAAATGCAAAATTAGAACTGGAATTGTAAGTGTCTTCTATCTTCAAGTGAGCACGGTATTCATTAGTGCTTAAGTATGCATCACATATTTGTAAAATATAGAATCTAGAAAACAAGGAATGTAAAGTAAGAATAAAAAACAAGGTCAAAGAGATCAAGTGAAATATGATGTTCTTTGACCGATTTGGTTTTGTGGGTTAAATAAAAGCTGAAACATTTAAATAGTGAGAATAATTATTTTCTTGTGAATGAACATTGTATTAACATTTTCTTTAGAATAACAATAATTCTTTTCAAATACAAGTCCTATTATTTAAATCATCATAGAAGGAGAGACAAAGATGGATTTGTACCTTTATCAAGATTTTCTGTGCATAAATTAACATAATAAACCCAAATGGAATTTGAACTTGGCCATCCAATTCCTCATTCTGAGTTGCCATCCATTACTAACTGCACATCCACAAGTGAAATATGAAATGAAGAGAAACGTAAACTAAAATAATGCACACTGATAGAAAAATCAGAATAAATTGAATATTATAAATGTCTATCAAAAATGAAAGGAATGAATTAAAGACAAAACAATGGTCATTTTGGATCATTTTTTTGTGAATTTTTTAGAACTCTTAGCTGTACAATAAAAAAATGAACACCTAAAAATTATTTTTAGTAAAAGCTGGAAACCTTGTTTACTTTCAAAATGAAAGTTTAATTTAACTACAACATTGAAATCCTCCAATAAAATATACCTGATTATTTATCACTGTCACTATTTTCTTTGTTGACAAAATTGTATTTAGGATTTGGAATATTAGATCACTGTAATTGAATGGCTAAATATCAACAGTCTTGGAGCATATGAAAGTCGATACATATGCAATGGCGACTTCACAAACAATGGGCACAGAATCATATTTTCAGATGGAGAGAAAAATAAAAGAGGAACAAGACTAATATTAGATAAAGACAAGAAGAAATGAATTCTGGGATACTGACAACTTTCAAATAAAGTTCTAGTGAAACTGAAAGAGAAAACATTCCATATAGTCATCATAGTATTATATGTATACACATCACAAAGCACGGAAGTAGAAATAGATAACCTTACAACATGTGAGATAATGCCGAAAGAAATTATCATTATAGGTAACCTCATTGCAAAATTAAGAAAGATAGTGAAATAGTAAGTATGACTTGGATGACACAATGAAAGCAGTGAAGAATGTGTTTATTGGTGTAAAATGACAAAGTAATGATCAACATCTGGTTTGAAGACAGTAATGTGCAGAGGTTTTGTGATGCCCAGTGCCAAGTCCTTGATTGTATGCCTCTAAGACTCAAGTAGAGAATGGTGGCCTATTCTAGACTTGCTTATCAAAACACAAATCCACCTTCACACCAGCTTGTGGGACTGTAGGGTACTTTTACAATGAAGCTAACAGAGATAATTTCAAAAACTAAATTTTTATTTCACTCGTTGATTAGATGCCCTCCTGATATGGATGCCCAGGGCTGTCACACCCTCTGTACCCCTTTTGCACACTACTGTTTAAAGAATACTCAAAATGCTTGGGAACATGAAAAATCCCAGGAAAGGGTACAAACGATCAAACATTATCTAAAAATCAGTAACAGATATAGAAATACAATACTATACACTAAAATATACCCAGTACCGATTGTGGGTATGGTCATCTCCCAGTTATATGCAAAGTAAAAATCAGTTATGAAAATTAAAAATTCTAACAAAACCTAAACTACAATATAAAAAAAAAAAACTTCAGGCATAGTTAAGAATAAATATAAAGGCTTAGAAGAAGCCAGTACCTTAGAGTGGAACATCCTAAAGTAAGTGTAGAGTGATTGGATATGGTTAAATGTAAATAAATGGTAGAACTGCCCAACAAACAGAATTGACAAAGTTTGTAATGAGCAATAACAAAAAAAAAAAAAACAGGGCAAAAAAATAAAATAAAATAAATAAATAAATAATAATAATAAAAAGCAAGCAAACAATATATGCAAGGCAAAGTAACAGTAATATGACAAAAAATACACAAACTAGGAATTTGGGTTGACACACCAGAGCAATGTCGAATAAACGTAGCATTCTGATTTCAAGGCAAGACAGATTGGAAGTGAGTCATATGAAATGAAGAACTGGCCTCTTTTATTGACTAGGAATTAATCCCAGCATGCATTTGTGTGCTTCTCCTTATAAATTGGGGAGGGAAAGTGTTTTGCAGTCATTCCCACTGGGACTGAAACCAACAGTAAGCATTAGTGATATTGGCAAAAGAAACAAAGAATAATAGATTAAATTCTTGAGATAATAAAAATGAGGCAACAGATAATTCCAAGGAATGACAAAAAAAATATAGATTGTTAGGTAAAAACATTAGAAATAAATGCAAGCAAACCAAAAATGAATGATTTAGCAAGAATTACATAGATATGAAGACAGACATAGCAGGCATATATACAAATATAGGAGAGATAGCAAGACAGAATATGTTCTCTTTGACAGGAGGCATAAAATCTAACAAGGGAACATTTTCATAAACGAGAAGATAAAAGATGGAACAAATGTATCAGAATATTATTCCGTGACAACAGAGAGAAGAAGCCATAAAAACATGGAAGGACCCAAAGAACAGGAAACAAAGCAGCAAGAAGTGAAAAGATTGTAATAGAGATAATGATAGCTTTAGATGATTTCAGAATCGATAAGGTTACTGAAATAATACATGAAATATATGACAGTGGCAAAATATCCAACCCATCAGTACATTTATCTTCATAGTGATGCTAAAGAAACAAGGTATAAATGAAGGAAAACTATGTTGGAGTATTAGATTAATGAGGCATATAACTGAACTTTATCAGGTTTCTAATGACTAGAGCTCAGTAGAAGGAAAATTAGATCAGAAGAATTAGCCCAGGTAGCATAATATGTGGAAGTTTGTAAAATCCAATATGGCCAAAACCAAACCAGCAGCATTCTACTGCCACTGAGCAGACAATGACCTTTCACCTATCATAATGGATAGGCATTCTCTCTCTTTGCTTTGAATGTCTATTGCAAGTCAAGCTCTCTCCAGACCTCAAGTGAAACTCATATGATCTATTGCTAAAGATGCTGGAAAAATGGACAACTCCTTGTATCAATGAGTATCTGACACCCCTTGTTATAATCTTTATGAGATCAGAACAAAAATGGATTATGGCTACCATGTTTGAGTTGGAGCTGCCCAGTCCTCACTTGCCTGTCTTGATAGAGTTCAAAAGCATCTATGCAGGCATATGGGTGATCAATTATTTCCCACTCTATGACCCCTTTCTTACAGATGAAATGTTGCAAGTCTCTTACTAATCTATATCTATTTCCAGGCCATGTGTTCTGATGGGCTATATTCTTTGTTCCCCACCAGGCTTGACCTTTGCAACTGGGACCTGCCATGCTACATACACAAGTGTGAATCATCTCCATTTACTTCATTCCATCCAAAAAGTTCCACTCAGCTTCTTAAGAACTGATATTTTGCAAAACATCTGATGCGAGTCCATCAGATGTTTTTCCCATTTGCTATAATCTTCATCTCTTCAAGTCTAGGGTTAACTATTTCACTGATTACCTTTTCTTACGCTTGTAAAAAAAAACAAAAAAAACTAAGTAATCCTCTAAGTGAGTGGCTCTTGATAAAGACTGTGGAACAAGAAACATTATCTTTATGACGAGAATACTATCAGAGCATCAATGCACAAAGATCTTTACTGAGGTTTCATTATTTTTTATTTATTTATTTATTTTTTTTACAGTGATGTTCACCCTGTACAAGGCTTGCTGTCACACAATATATAGAGATACAGAGTTAGAGGCACAGTTTATGAGGAAATGTAGGGAAGATAATGGTTAATCCTAGACTTGAACAGGTTAAGATTGGTAGTGATTAAGAAAACACCCTCTTGGGAGTCATTTTCACAGAGCAGTGGTTTGTGGGTAGAATTGAGTGGAACTTACATCTCACAAATGGAATAAAAAGGGAATGAGGGTGGTTTGTTACAATGTGATAGCATAGTGGGTCTTAGTTCCACAAGTTCTAACCTTCACAGCTAAGGAATGTTGTCCATTTGAGCACTTTCCATTTTGTATACTGTTGTATCATCAGTGTAAGTATTCACAAATGATTAGAGTATACTCTTAGATCATTCAAGCAAAGTAAAAAGAGGTTTGTTCAAAGAAGTGACACCTGGTGGATGCCTGTATTGATTGCTAGGGTCCCAGAGGACTGGCCATCAACAACTACCTTCAGGGAACTAGTTGTTAGGTAGAACTTTATAATTGAGGAGACTCCATAGCTAAAAGGATTGTGCAGTAATCCTTTATGCCACATCTTGTCAAAGCCCTTTCAAATATCTAATATGATAGTCCTTGACATGTATTTGTTGTCTAGTACCTCACTGATTCTGTGAGCAATGGTAGTTAAGACATCAGCAGTGGAGTGGGTTGATTAAAACCTATAGTGCTTGTTGCTCAAGAGGTTGTTCTTATTTAGGTAATCAACAACATTCTTGTTGGCTTTAGCCTCAAAAAGCTTCCTAATGACACCGAGAAAACTGAGGAGTCTATACTGATTACACAAAGGCATGACACAATGAGTTAGTTAAAACACAAGAAAAGCTTGATTTATTTGTGAAACATATTCAAGTACAAAAAGCCTACATGCAGACAGGGAATGAGCTCACTGACTACAGAAAATCTGTTTTCTCACTTGATTTATTTAACCAGTGAGATGATCTTAAGAGAATTAGAAGACCTATAAGGATTTAGTATCAGCATACATTATATGATACACAGATGAGACTGTGTTAATGGCTGACTTAAAAAGAAAAATGTAAAAAAAACTTAGACAAAATAGTAAAGGAAAAGCATGAAGAAAGGACTGTTAACTGTAAGAAGACATAATTTATGGTTTTCAATAAAAGGTGTGGGCAATGTATTGATGACATCAAAATCAAGCAAGTACAGAAATTTAACTGTCATGGAAGAAAAGCATGAAAAGTATCTGTCATAGTAGATAGAAAATATGACAGAAATTTAAAAGTATATGGGAATATCACTTCTAAAAAAGAGGACTTCTAGAAAATAAGCAAAGCATTAAAATATAGGAAAATATTATTAGAAACAAAGGAAAAGTGCTAATCTTTTTAAATATCAGTTAATGTTGGATTATCTCTTCATGGATAAAGTGACAAAAATTCTACTTATGAATTTTGAGAATACTATGGATGGAGCAATAAGGAAGTTTTAAAGAGAATAAGAACTATAAAACCCAGAGTCCTACAATCAGAAATATATGTTTGAAACTTCTGGGATATATAAAGAAAGTTTAACAAACTTAACATTCACAAGACAAACTGAAAGGAACAATCTTAACCTGTTCAAGTATAGAGTTAACCATTATCTTCAACTGCTATCCTTATAAACTACCTCTTAATGTAACCCTTTTCCTTGAGTGGACCCCAGGCCTTGTATAGAGAACCTTACTGAAAAAAAAAAAAAAAAGAAAGAAGCAGGTGAAAAACAGTCAGTAAGCAACTTCAGGATCTTGCATGAATAGATAGCAGAAAAAGGAGAGGGGGTGGAAAAGGGTTAAAAGTTATTTATGTTGAGGAAAGTCATCATTGGTCACATCCTGAAAAGACTTGGCACATAAAAGAATTCTCTCTAGAAAAAAAAAAATGAATTGACTGCATTTTTATCACTTTTGCTTGAAATTCTACTAAACCAATGAATTCTTATACTTTAAAGATTTTTTTTTTGTTTTTTTTTTTTATCTAGACATAGAGAATGACATTTTTTTCTTGACAATTACTATTTCCGTACTGAATAGTTTTGAAGGTATTCAATAAGCTTCTTACAGGCTGTATATAGAAGATATTTTTTATTCACCAAGAAGTATTTTCTGCATAGGGAAAAAACACATGATAAAGTAACTATAAACACACACAATCTATATACCTAAGAGAACAAAGAAAATATGTTGTGAGAGGTTAAAAATTTCATACCAGTGGCAAATTAAGGTATAAGCTAAAGAGGTTACAGACTGAGGCCCTTACAATCTGCAGAGGCCTCAACAAATTTCAGAATTGCTTTGGTGAAAGGAGCATTAAAAAACAAAAAAAACAAAAAAAAAAAAAAAAACTACCGTTATCTTATTTTTATTTAACAAGAGAATTTCAAACTTGAGTGCCTCACCACATCTAAATTTGGCATTGTCTCATGCACACATGTATTTTCTGAAAACAATTTAACCTCAAAAGACATGCAAAAAATAAATAAAAATAGACATATAAAATAGAATATTATTTATTGTAAGAAAAACAAGTGGCACAATATGTTATGCTTGAATATACATATATTTAAATTTTATCTTTTATATATACAAACATATCTGTTAATACAGTTAAAGGAATCAATAAAGGAATGTGTATATATATATATATATATATATATATTTGCTAGTTGTCTATATATCATTCATAGGTGTTTTTAAAAAGTACTTTTACTGTATAGACAGCAGTGTCAGACAGATCCACCTAGTGAACAACTTGGTTTACATTAGAGAAATACAGAGATAATATCAAATAATGTCTATAAAAAAATTGAAAAATTTTAAACTAAATCTGATATAAGACTAGGAGAATTTTATTTTATCCGTCCTAAAATTTTGATGACGATGAATATATTTTCAGAAAAATAGACATCTCATAGCATCTGCATCTGCCATACTGTCAAGAACTTTGCATTTCAATGCAATTTTAAAAGAGTATAAATAAGAATAACTCATTATTTTGTTATTCATGATCTATAAGCTTGTTCTTTTTAAAGTTACATTCATTTTCACTTGTAGTTGAATTAAATTATATAAATAAACTTGCTACAAGACAGCTGGAGAGGGTTAATCTATCTTCAGATATTAAACAAATTTAATTAGCACAGATCATACAATATTAATTCCAAAATTCCTCTTAATAGTGTCCTCAAATTTTCTCCAGAGAAAAAAAAAAATTGGGCTCTTTTTCATTAGTCTCCACCAAAAAGCTAATATCTATAGTTTTAAGTACAAAGCCTGGAAAAGAAACTATTTTTTTGTCTCTCTCCAAAAAAAAAAAAAAAAAAAAAAAGTTTCGAAATATTTTTCATCCACCACAAAAAACAATTCTTAACTCCAAGATGGCTAACAAAATAACATCAATTCCCACTCATGACAGTTTTGGTCTGGTGGGTACTAATGAAATGCTATATCCTATATTGATAATTCTTTCTTACTTCAAAATTTTGACATTAGCTTTGTTTTTTGAGCAAAGTTCAAAAAACCTATCAACTTGGCTAATCTGGAATCCAATTAAAATAAAAAAAAAAATAGACATGACTGAAAAAAAAGAAATGCTTGACTTTCAAATTTTGAAATTAAAAATAATTTAATGCTAGGATAGATAAAAATAAAAGGATTTAATTTGAAATCTCAAAATAAAAGATAAAAAATGAATTTGTAAGTTTCAAAAATTCAGATATGCAAAAATAAAAAAAATGATCAATTTGACTTGTCTTCTCTGTTTCTCTTACATTTCAAGCAATGAACAAGAATCTCACCTTTTGATCTTTGCATATGTTTTCATCACAATTATTACTGACTGTCTTTTCTTGTGTTCTTGCAATGCACGCAAATATGACAAGAAACCAGAAATACCTTGAAGTTAATCCACAAAAGTATTCAAAAAGTTACATGACTAATCGGAAAAATATGTGGGTGTAGGTTTGAATCCCACTTCTGGCACCAGTTGTTATAAACTCATGGTAGCACAAGAGAACAAATCAAACAGCAACTACTGCCTGTGAAGTGAAAGGAAAAGAAGACAATAGTTGTTAATATAAAATTCTTTGTATTGCTTATACAGAGGATGTGAGTGGAATGTTTCTCTGTGGGCTAGAGAAGTAACTTGGAGGAAGGGTACAATTCCTAGGGCCTGGAGTTGATACATATGTCAGTGTGGTTGACTGAGAGGCCAGTAGCAGATTAGTTGAAGCTTACCTATTTGCTGCAAATCTGTCTCAGTCATTATGAGAGGCCTTCTTAAAAACAAGTGTGGTGGAGCATAAACTCATCTTTTTAGGTTTTATCTGTGATGTTAATCTTTCATGATTGGCTTCTTTTTTTTTTATATTTTTTGAAGGTATTTGTTTTGTGGGCCAGATGTGATGCTTGGAGCTCCTGCACAGAGGATATTTTTTAATTTTGCTTTTGCTTTCTTAGTATTGACATTCAGCCAACATGTAGAGAGAATCAGAAACAGATTTAATTTGAAGCAGAGTATAACACCACTTGCTAAATATTAAAGAAAAAAAAATTATGGGGTGTTCAAACACCCTGTGGTACTAATGGAGGGTTAAGAGTGTGCAAGAGTTTAGTAAAGATAAGATAAAAATTGTTTTCTAATTTATGGTTGTCAGCAAAAGAAACAAATCAACATGTAAATTACAAATTGGAGATACAAAATCAAGGAAGTACAAACGTTTAAATACCTAGTAAGTGTTTTAACAGAACAGACACCAAAATCCAAAGCAAAGTATTAAAAAACAGGAAAATTATAGTAGAAACAAAAGAAAAGTTTACTGATATGTTCTGTAATAGTCCTCTGATATTTTAGTGAATGCTGGACAATCACATGACAGATGAAGAAAAAGACTTGAAGTAACAGAAATGTGGTCCTACTGAAGGATACTGAGAATACCATGAACTGAACAAGCAAGCAACAGCAAAGTTTCAGAGAAAATGGAAGCAAAAAGGATACATATACATTGCATCAGAAAAAGACAGTTGAAATTTCTAAGATAAATAAGAAAAGGGGGCTTGGAAAATTTGACACTCACAGGACATATTGAAGAGGGACAAAAGAAAATAGAGTTTAACCAACCTAACAAGCTTTTGTAAAAAGTAGGTGGAACAAGAGATAGCAAAAAGATAAGCTCTACTAAGAGCTACAAAGAACAGGAAAATGTGGTGAGTCATAATTATGCACATACTGAAGGAACAAGGCATATAGAAGAACTAGTTCCTTTTTTTTAAAAAAAAAAAAAAAAAAAAAAAGGTGCTATGAACAGTTATACAATGCATAAATGCAATAACTTGATAGCCAGAAATAATTTTATATTTTAAAACAGGTTTTTGAGTGTATTGCTATAGTTTTAGTGAATCAACTTAAAATAGATTAAAAGAATTCAAGTATTTATTGATGCCACCTGTTCAATATGTAACACAAGAAAAGTATCAACATAATTTACAAGTAAACAAACCTCATTCTTTAAGTCAGTGATTCTCAACTGCTGTGCTGAGGTATACACTAGTGTGCCATGTGATCCTCTTATGTGTGCCACAAAATATTCTCATGGAATATATATATCTATGTGTATGTAGAAGTAGCAATGGTACAGCATTACTATTTGAATAAATGAATAAGTATTAAACTTTTTATCCCACTTTAGCTAAAAAGGCTTTATCAGTTTTAATGAAATTTTCTGCTTCTTATTTATGTGAATTAGACTTTAACCCTAAATAACAGGAAAAATAAAAAGTGAGAAAGACTATGCTCAGTTGAAGAAGAAATGAGGGTTTGCTTATCACACGTTCGACCAAACATTAAAGAAATTACAAAAAACACCAGTCTCAGGTTTCACACTAAGTTGCACCAATAGTTGAATAGAAAGATTCTAAGTTCATATTTGTGTGTATATATATTTTTAAATCTATGTTTTATTTCATAATATTTAAATGTATATCCTTTAAAAATGTTGCTAAGTGTGCCATGATATTTTAATTGGCTCCTTGGTGTGTCATTGGTTAAAAAGGTTGATAAATACTGTTCTAAGTGAATATTTATGATTAAAATCTTTTTAAACATTTGTAATTTTATTGTTGTACAGACTAATAAAAAGATGAAACTAAATCTCTCATATATAAAATAATTGTTTATTCACCTTGGAAATTTGTCAGTTGATATTGCTGAGTGGCTTTAGGTGGTTTTCTTCAAATTTGGATTCTTCTCATAGGGATATCTTTTTTCTCTTGTTTGGATGCATATACCTGCCATTTGGTTATCCAATGTGTGCACATCCTAAATGAAGCTAGGTCAACCACTTGTTTATAATTCAAAAGCAGCCATTGATCTCCTGTAAGGTGCAAATCTGTATCTGATGGCAAAAAGGATAGCTTCCAGGTCAATCTTTTGATGCACAGGTGTGGAAATATTTATTTTGTATTTCTTAGGATGATATCGGTACACAGATCAACTTCTTAGAACAATAGCTTCTTTATTGATATTAAATTCCATTTAGACATTCTGGTATTTCCTGGCAGGAATCATATACTATACATTGTCAGTAAAAGAATTATTATTTTAGTGAAAAAAGATTATCTTTCTTTGAACTTGTCTTAGTTTATTTTCTGACAAAAAGCAAAGTCAGCATTATATCTGATTTGTTGAAGTTGCTAATTGAACAGACAGTTGTCATGGTAATTAGCAGTGCTTGGTTACCATTAACTCTTTTTGTATCATCAGGTCAACTTTAAGAATAAATTAATTACCAAAAAAGACAAATTGCCAGCAGCCAATTAACAAACAGGTGACAGGGAAGATATTTGTAAACCATCAACTAATTTAAAATAGTCAGAAGTAATTGAAGCCAATGCAAAATCATTTGTATTCAGCCATCTTCAAAAAGATGGCAACTTATAATTAGGAAGAAGCTAATCTTGATAAATTAACAATAGATTGAAAATTTCAGTTTTTTTTTTTTTTTTAAATGTTCCAGTGAATTCATTGCATTTTTTATAGATTGATTACTGTCCATTTGGCTGAGTGGTTAGAACATTCACTTTCTGACCATGAGACCCGAGTTTGAATCTCAACATAGTTGATTTGCCAGGAAGGTGACTTCTTGATGCTGTCGGTATGGATGAGGTAATGTCATCATGTGGCACCATTGGAAAGTGCTTGAAAACCATAGCATAGGTTGACCCAAGCCCTGTGAGTGAAATTTGATAAACAGAACCCTTTGGGAGCTGTTAATGGTTTGTGCTAGCATGAAGTCACAAGTCATCACAATGAAGGGTTCAGACTGTTGATCACGCTAGATAACGTGCTCTCTCCCCAAAACTGCAGCTAAAGTGCACTCTGTGTAGTTGTAGTATAAACCAGAGGTGGCTTTGTAGGTGTTGAACAAACAGAAATGTGCCTGAGCAGGTGTCTGCAACAGTGATGGTTTAGCTGCCTTAGTAGATGAGCATCTTCGGATACTGTACATGTTATAGCCATCTCATGATTCCTTCTTCCACTCTCTCATGATTCCTTCTTCCACTCTCTCATGATTCCTTCTTCCACTCTCTTTGCAATATAATCAATCTCTAAGGGTTCTATTGTTACTCCTAGCTTACAGAATATACCAAGAGATTGTATCAGCAAAGAAAGTTATGAGGTTATAAAGGTTGCAATATACAATCTTTGGCTGCCTATAAGATGCACGGTTTTCAACCCCCACCCAAAAGTAACAAAATTCTTAATATTCAATACACTGATATTATTAGAATTACTAAAAACTAGTAGATAATAAAATGTCCGAAATTCTCTCTTTTGAAAAGAAAAAATACAGGTACTAGTCATTTTGTAATATTGTTTCCTAATTAACAAGAAAGTCAGGTCACTTTACAAATGCTACTGGTATCATGTAACCAAATAATAACTCTCACATTTTTAGGTCATCAGTAATTAAACTGGTTCCCCTACCAGGTTTTCTGGTGAGGGGGATGTCTACATACACAACAGGATTAAAAATAAGATCAATCAAAGGCTGGATGAAACATATTATAAGGTCAATGGCCATCTAGTACAATGGGGTAGACAAAGGTCTACCTCTCATAGATGATATATATATATATATATATATATATATATATATGCAACCAGTGCATGGATGTGTGGCTGCTGATTCTAACTGTTGCAGTGATAGTTTGCATACTAGTAAGCATGCAAGTAATAGTCAATAGAAATGGGCTCCATGCCAAAATGTCATGGCATTTCTGAGAAGAAAACTTCCTAGACTAAAGTCATTGGCCAGAGCAGAAGGTTTCTGGACCATACCAATGAAATCAAATGCCACATATCCATGACCAAGACAAGCCTTCAGGTTAGAGAATATAAGCTGTGAATTGATCTAGAATGAGGATAAGCTCCTCCAGGTCTACCTGTACACTACACATGAATGAATACCTCTCCAGTTTTCAACCCAGATACATGGAAGGGACTGTGCAGTGACCCTATGACCACAGTTGGTCTTGGGACTGTTGATGATGATGAATTAACAAAATTTGTATCGCCTTTTTGAAAATTAATAATTTTAATATTTTATTCTTTTAAGATCTATTATTGCCTTTATGAAAATCTGCTGTTGCACTGATAGTTTGCATACTATTCTAACATGCAAGTGATAGTCAATAAAAACGGGCCCTATGCCAAAATGATCTGCTTTCCTCATGATGAACATTTGCTTCCTTTTATATAACCAACTAGTTATCAAGGAAAAAATTTGGTTAAAAGAATGAAATTTCATTGCCAGAAAAACAAATAATAATAACTTGATTTAAGACCATTATCAATTTTTTCAAATTATTAAAATAAAATGTTATCTTTAAAGTCATGGTGATTTAAGATAAAAAGATATTTGTGATCCTAAATAAACATAAGCAATAAATATAAATATGAATAATCTTGCAATTTAAAAAAAATATATATATAAGAGATTGCTGAATGTTCTTGGCATGACCAAGAAACTCTTACCCACTAAATTCTGATTAGTAATTTGGTCAAATTTTGGAAAGTGTGTTAGGCTAAGAATTTTTTCCCTATTCCATTATGTATCATATTTGCTGTATTCTTCCAATTCTAATTTGTAGAAGTTACTTTTCTAGCCATGAATTTATTAATAAATATTTTTGGACAGAAATAAATTATGCTAATAAATGTCAAAGTCCCAAAGTCAATCTTTTAATATTGTATTTAACTACTGTCAAAATATAGTTTTCTTTTTTTTCTAGGTCGGAACAGTCATATTAAAAACAGTCAGAAAAAAGAGCAATATTTTTTTACACTTTTTATTAAGTTCTTGAAAATTGGTAATTGTAGTGCTTTTTTCAAAATAGATATAAACGTAGTAGTTTCTAGTGGCATAATAGTTAGCAACACGTAAAATGGAATTGGTGAACAAAGTTTCAGTTCTAACTGAAGTCAATTACATTAACTTTACATTAATAATTTTAGATATATAAGGATTCAAATTTCTTTGATAAAACATGAGCAATTATGGTTAATTTTTATGAGTATGTATTTTTTTTTTTTATTTCTGTTGTGTTTACTTTTTGAACTTCAACATCATCTTTCATTAATCAAACAGTATGGATCAGAAATAAAGAATTAATATCTTGCAAGATTTGAACATTTATCCTTTATCCTTGGAAGCCTGTCTTTTCATAACACTGCCTTACCAAGAAAAGTGGAAACCAAATAGGAGTTATTCAATTTAACGATACATCTACTTTACTTCTCTGAATACTATACACTGTCATCTTTTTTGTTTACTTTTTCATACTAGTGTTATATGTAATAGTATCCAAATTTCCTAAAGCACTGTCAAGCATACTTTTTAAGACTTCCACAGCTATGGTCAAACTTATGAGTTTTTATGAAACTTATATTGCCTGCTGTTGACACACACACACACACACATTATATATGTTTCATTAAAAACGACAGACAAGGTACTACAGTTAAGCTTCTTATTTAATTTTTCTTGTGTTCGAACAAGAGCTTTCTTTTCTGGACAAAGAGTATGTAAAAACTGTCCAAATGTTTCATACACCTATCTGATCATAGCTCCATTAGAACCCATTTAAACACACACAAAAATTTAACAGACTCCATTAGAAACATATTAGTAGAAAAAACACAAATATAATAACTTCATCCACCTATAAAAAAAAGATTAAAAATAATGGAAGCTTTAATAATAAAAAAGAAAAAGTCAACTCTTAACAATATTAACTATGAACAAGGCCACAATGTGCTAATCCTATTCGCAAATTAAAACATCTCTACAACACATTTTAAACATAATGCACACACTCAATTAAGCTGAAAAATCGAATCATCCTTGATAATGGCTAAAGGTATAGCCAAAAGTGCTCAGAACTATAAAATATTTGGACAGTTTTTACACACTCTTTGTCCAGAAAAGAAAGCTCTTGTTCAAACACAAGAAAAATGAAATAAAAAGATTAACCATAGTATCTTGTCTGTCGTTTTTAATGAAACATGCATAAAGGAAGGATTGCTGCCTATATATATATATATGTGTGTGTGTGTTTTTCAAGACTGAAATGCAAGTCACTAGAATCTGTATTATAAACTAATATGTAGTATTTTCCAAACTAGCAGAGACATATAGTAGTGTACAATACAAACTGTTTTCTTATATATTTTTATTATATTTTATGATGGGAGTGGTGTTTAGCTTAGTCTGTTCTGGAAAATATCCTATTGAAACCAAAATGGTGGTATCCATGAGAAATTGCTATCAGTGTCTTTGTAGTCATTTATCTCCAATACACGGTAATTACCTATTTTTTCCAGAATGGGCTACCACAGACAGGTAACCGTGTTATAACAATACTACAGTGAAAGTGTTAACTAGTATTTTTTCATCTTATTTCTCTTGCTTTTTATTGCAACTCCCATATTGTCATTTTAGAACCAGTTAGTAACAATTACAGGTCATCAAACTGAAATCTGGTCATTGAGTCATTCTTTAGTTCATATCCAGGTTCTTTAATTAGCAATCAAATAATAATCAGACGTTTGTGATAAAAAGCAACAGAAGTAAAATATAATACTCATCAAAAATGAATTATGGATATAAGCTTTTTATTTTAAGACATAATATGGTTTCATTTTAGTATTGATATTTGAATTACTGTCAGTTCTTTTATGAAATTGTAAAGATTTATTATAAAGTTTTGATAGGTCATACTAGTATATATTCTAGATATACACTGGTATCAGTAATATACTAGTATTAGTATATTTGGTGTTAGGAAAATCAGTATTATAATAACCATTTTGATGATGAGATATCGATTGTCCTGGGTAACAGCAACTGAATATTTCTTATGTAAACACTATTTCATAGACATTCACTTGGTTCAAATCAATCTGTGTTATTCTTTGATGTCTCCTGCCTTCTAGAACATTCTAGCTTTAGTGGAAGAAAGAGACAAAAAGTCAAACCATGAACTCAATATGCAGAGCCCAATGTAGAACAGGAAGTACAAATAGTAAGGAAATTGATCCGAGAAGGAAACAAAATTAAAAGGAATTTTCATCAGATTATAAAGAACTTGGAAAAAAATAAAAAAAAAATAAAAAAAAAAATGTTGTAATTCTTTTTGTGATTGGCTTTCAATTCATAATACCATTGCATTGGGCAATATTATTTGGGTACTTTCCTTTAAATAAAAAAAAAAAAAAAAAAAAATCAGCACAATGATTACATCTTTGGACACATTGATTTTATGATAAAAAGCCGTGTAACTGTCCACTGGAGATCCTCAGTAGCAACTCATGATAAACAGTTGGTATAGCATATCCTAAAGATATCTTTATATAACTCATATTTATGAACCAGAAGATAAAAGCAATATTCAATGTTGATGATGAATATTTACAAAGTTTAAATTAGTGTAGAAATGAAGACTGTATTGCACTAACCTTTTTAAGTGGGGATGAGTGTACCCAACTTTGGAAATAGTATGTAATGATTCTGAGGCTCATACCAGTGAGGAGTTCAGCAGAAAGACAGTAACTACATTGAGTTTTGATCAGCTGCAGGCTAAATCTGCACTACTGGCAATGATGTCACAGCATTGTTGATTAGGTTGATTCCTAAACTGAAGTTAATAGACAAGGCAGAGGGCTCTCCTGATGGAATCAACAGCCATATATCTGTGCTCAATGTGAGCCTTAAAATCAAAGAACACTGGCTGTGGTCTGAACTGGGGAGAGATGAGCTCCACCAGATCTACTTTGCCCAAGACACACCATGCCTGAATGAAAAACTACTCTGGCATGTGAAGGGTACTCAGATGTGCAGTGACCCTACAACCACACCTGATTATAGGACCGATGATGATCAGAGCCAGTGTGTACTACCTCCGAACTCTCCACAACTGACTTGAAGACCAGGGCAGTGCTCTTTGACCCTATCTTAAACCCCTTTATCAACCCACATTTATATATGTTCCAAATTAAACTAAGCACAGCTGACTTAAAGGATGAGAACTTTTCACAGATTTTGACGTCATTCTGAGATTTTTTTTTGTCTAAAGCCATGAATTTATTTTATCCATGCTAAAAAAAAAAAAAAAAAAAAAAAAAAAATAATAATGTTGAATGTAAAATTATTCAACTTTTTGACTAGAAAATTCTCAAGTTGATGCTAAAAATTGCTGCAATACATTAATTTTTTTTTTTTTAATGATGGAATGATCTATTATGATATATCTCTAATTTGTACTTAGATAAATTGTATTTATTTTCAATTTTTCTACTTGAATTGTTCACCAATATTGCATATGATCCATTATTGTACATAATTAGGTTACAATAAAATTTGTATTTGATATGAATACTACTTTATTAAAATTGAGATGTAGTAGAGTGGGGTGGGGGTGCATGACACCCTTGCACTGGCCCTGATGATGATGACTGAATTTTTACTGAATTCCAAACTCCTGCACTAATAGTAACTATCTGCTCTAAAGCAGGTACATTATTTATAATAGAAGCACATTTTGTGATCCTAAAAGCATCATCAATTATCAACCAACATTGTTAGTTGGTTCATCATAAGACATCTAAATCTTAACAGCATTATAAACATTCTAAAGGATTCATTTAAAACAAGTGCTATTCTTTCGTATATGCAGCAAAGAACCATTACTGAAATCAACTCCTTGCCAGAAGGAATATAGCAGGTTTCATTTATCATATTGGAGCTTTCTTAAGCAGAAATGCTCAGTCATAATTGTGAAGACTGATATAAAAGCTCAATTGATAAGGACTTCATGAGAATCCAATAAACGAAGTCATCAACTCAACTTGTTCACTTATCAAACTGCAGGCATTAGGGGGTGCATTTGACAACCTCTCCTTGTTCAAACCAATTCTGTTCACTCTTGATTACATTCTTGGCATAAATGGTACCAACTTCAAAGAAATCAGTATAGAAGATTTCTTTTAACTTTTCACACAACCAGGTTCTAAGAAAAAAAAAAAAACTTTCTAAAAATACAACCAATATAAATACATTTTTGAAAATCTGATATTTCTACCAAGAGGATATCCCAGATTCTTTAAATATAGGGAAAAAATCTTGTCGAAGATAGCAAATGTTAAGAAACAAATACTGATACTATTTATGTAATAAGGATGCCTCAAGGCTGGTCTGACCATGAGTAGTGAGTTTGATCTTCACTGGGTACTCCATACAAAATTTGACATTAAAAATACCCAAGGGTTGAAATGTCATAAAAATCAACAAAGCAATTATAACTCAAGACTGAACACGAATGATTTAGGATTTAAAATATTTGCTAAATATTTTATATTCTTATTCAAATGCTTGCGAAAGCTCTTCCACATCTGTTGTAAGCACAAAAACGATGACTATGTGCAGATCAAGGTGAAAAGTCTTGTGGACCAACAGGAATTTCTCCTTGCCACTATTAAGCATCGAAAGATGACATAGTTTAGTCACATCACATGGCATAACAGCCTTTGAAAGACCATCATGTAAGGCAATGTTGAAGGTGGATGCAAGACGGGAACACAAAAGCTGGTCAGACAACATCAAAGAGTGGACAAATATGACATTGTCAAAATTTCTGAGAGCCAGCATCAACAGATCATCCCGGAGGAGGTTGTCTGTTTCTTTTACCCTTAGGAATCCAAACCAATGATTGAAACAGCCAAGAGACTGATGATGATGATGATGATGATTCTTATTTTGTTCAAAATAAAGTTAAAACTAAAGATTTTCTATTATTTAATAATATCTATTTTTTTTTCATAATGACAAAAGATGATGTGAACCATTTTCTTTTAGATGTGCACATAGTGTAATGGTTAGTACCTTGGAAAGACAAATTGGTGAGCCAAGTTTGAATTCTGTTTGTTTTTGTTGCATTCACTTTCTCACAAATACCCTTAGGAAAGGTATGAATCCATCACTTCTCGCTCAGCTATAGATTACATGGTAGAGCAGACTGGGTTCTCCAGCCATGGTTGGCAACCAGTCTAAGAGAAAGCTCACTCTGAATTGAAAACTGTATGTAACCATGGTGAGGTATAAACTATAAAGTCATTGAAAAGATTATAGAGTCCTCCATTAACTGTTGTATAGGGTTGCTAACTATGATCTTGAATAAGATTGAATAAAAAATTTTTTTTAAAGTAACTACAAAACAGACTATTCTAACAACCTTGATTTTGTTATAATTACTTCAATGGATAACTTATTTTCTCAAAACTTCGATGTAAGCATTAAAATTCCTAAATGATAATTAGTTGTTGGAATTCCATTTGTGGAATTTTTCCTTGCACAGCAAAGATCCAAATCTATTGTTATTAATTTGAGTCACTTTCTTGCATACAAAAATAAAAAGCCAAATTAAAACTGAAGTAATTTTATAATTATTATTCCCCAGACCTATTTGGAGGTGACAAATGAATGGTCATGCTCATGATACACAAAGCTTCCAGATTTTAAAAAAAAAAAAAAAAATTAATTTCAAATGTGTTGGCTGATTGTGTTATATTTTATAGTTATGTTAAGCAGTAAAAATAGATTTTTTATATAAAAAAATAATCTTATAACATCCAAAATTTTCAAATACCAAAAGCAAATTTAAAAAATTTTTTTTTAATCTGCCCTTTCAATTTGAAGAAAAGAAACACTTTCAATTTTCATGACTCTTTCACCAAATGTTTAGGAACAGCCAATAAAATGTTTGAGAAAAAGAAAAAAAATTCCTAAAAGGAGACAATTTGGGAAGAATAAATCTGAGCCAATGAAAAGTGAATGGATATTTCTGTGAATTGTTCTCAGACCAACCAGTTTTTTGTGCTTTCAATTTTAATCAATACATATTGACAAGATACGATAAAGATCAGTTTTTTATACACACATAAAAAATTTAAATGGCATCTTCTCTAGAGGGAATTAAAACTTGGTCTGCTGTTTTATAGGCAAAAATACTTACCACTGTAATAATAATGATAATAATAATAATGATTTAAATGAATCATCTGCTACTATGACAGTAAGAAAAAAGAAAAATCACTGAGTACTTATTGTAAAGTGATGGTTAACAAACTACTAAAATTTATAATTTCTTACTCGATGCATTATTTTAAACTGCTTTTGCTAAGCATTAAACTCTTTTCCTTGCTACAAATTTTAAAAAATTTGGCCTCATCAAGATCATAGAGTCCATAAACTCATGCTGTAATCATACTTATTATAAAACCCAGGTTGTGTGTGTGTGTGTCTGTACATTTATATATTGATCGATTTCCTATTTTTTCAACCGATTTCACAAAACTTCACAGGACTAATGAAAATTACCTTGTGGTGGTTCTGACAGTGCCAAAATTGGAAAAACACAATTATTTTTGCATGAAATCAATTTGAAAACACGATTAAGAGGCATCGCAAGAATGAAAGGGGGACAACTCGTGTGTGTGTTCGTTTATATATGGGATCGGATTTCCTACATTTTTCAACCGATTTCAACAAAACTTCACTTTTTTTGGCAGGTAGTGTTTCTTATTGTCTTGCACACTTTTTTCTTTATTTTTACATTCAGAATGCTTTAAAAATTCCATTTACAAGACAATTGTTTATAATAAAATAACGATTGAAAACAATGTTTTTGTTTGAGTTTGACCAATTAAAAAAAAAAAAAAAAAAAAAAAAAGAAGCCTAATTAAGACATGTGTCCGTCAACCTTAAACAATAATCTTTGTCAATTTTATTTTTCCATCTTTATGATGGTCGATACTTGATCTATCTCTTACTGTTACATTCCCAGGTAACGCTGGGCTCTACTGCTAGTTAATTATAAACTCTTTAAAATGGTTGTATATTGTGTGGATTATATACTTGTATTGAATTCAGAATTATTCTTCAAGACTAGTGACAAGCGTCAGCTATTTAACCTATAGCTGGAGCAAGAAGAGATGGATTAATATCTTTCCTAAAGGTATTTTTGTTAAACTGAATGTAATGAACTTCACCAGAATTTAAACTTGGCTCAACAATTTCACTTTCCAAATGGCTAACCATTACAGTAACCATATGCTTCATATACTAAGAAGTAATGGCGGCATTTCTGCAAAAAGAAGGAAAAATCCAGAGGCATCATGAATCTGTAAACATTCTTTGCTTTCAAGTTAAGAATTGATTAACATCAACTTAGCATTTTCAGTTTTCAATGTGGATGTAGCAAAAAACAATTTTATTCATCAGATTGCTTTAAAAGAGAAGTTTGCACTAACAACCCTATACTATATTTTCATTTTTATATTTTTTGTACCAAGAAGTGGAAGGTTGCATTCACTGAAATTCCATTTTATGGTACATGTTCTTTTCTGTTCTTGAATTTATTTGACAAAGAGTTTGCGATATTTACAAGCTTGCTCACCATTTTTTTTTTTTTTTTAACTTCAGGCTTGGTGTCAAGAAATCTCAAACTGACCAAAACTGATTTTTAATAATGGTTGTTGAATCAGTATACGTCTCATCTCTCTGCAGAATAAGGTTTATGGTAATAAACTTGATATGTATATGAATGAATAATCAAAAAAATCTTTTTATCTCATGTGGGGAAGAGCCTATGGACATGAATTTCATTCCACATCGGGGTTGAAAAGACAGATGACCACTTTCATTTTCTGCTGAAATAGTCTATTCCCCACATGAAGTAAAAAGATTTTTTTCATTAGTCATTCATATTGCTTGTATCAATAAAACACACCGAGCTCTCTTTTGTGGATCTGTTTTAATATTTTTATATTACTAGGACTTACTTTGATAATATACCCACGGCTTTATTTTACCGTTACTATATATTGTAGTGATATCACTTGATGATTTGATTTTTTTTTTTTTTATGGAAGCACATTGAATGATGTGTCACTATGTACTGAACATCAGGAAGAGAAGATATTTATTCAAAATGGTACTCTACTGATCATACTCTATAGAACTATCCATACAAATACTTAATGTTCTTAATATTGCCTTTGTGTCAGGGTTAAAAAAAGATAATGTTTGGTTCATAAATGTTGAGAAGATCAGTTAGATGGGAAATAAAGAAAAACTTTAGCATTTTTTTTTTTATCTTTGGGCAACTAATATTACTAGTGTGTAGAAGATGACTGCATAATAGCAAACAAGAATAAAGAATATAGCTTATCTGTGTGATGCCTGCTGATAAAGTCACCATAGCCAAATTGGTAAAGACACTGCTATTGAAAGAATTTTCTAAAGAAGTGCAAGTTCAAATCCCACCAGACTTTCTTTATTTCTGAATGTATGACTAACAATTCAAGTGTTACAATAAACATTAACTGAAATAAGATGAAAGAAATTAATCAAAAATTAATGACTTAAAGTTTTATCAGCTATGCAATATCTGTTTTTCTGAAGAGAATTATTTACCAAATAACAAAAACCATATCACTTGAAGACTTTGAACAACAATAAAAATTAGTAGCACATCTAACTAGAAGTGAAAATAATGATGCAATCAAGATGTTGATTTTCCACACTACCTTAAACAAAAGGTTTGGAAGGAAACTCCTACCAATACTAGAAAGAGCAATAACAGTAGATTCAAGATGTTTAATAACCTGAAAACCTTTTTCTTAAAAAAAAAAAATCATAAATTTCAACTGACAGTAACATGAATGTAATGTTTCCTCAATAGACATCTAACTGCACTTTTACCATAAATGAATTTTATATTTGTAAGATTGATTGTTAATAATTAACTGGTAGATATATTAAGTAAAAATCATATTTAAAAATGAATAGTTAAAACAACTGCTCTGTGCTTTTTAACACTTGGCTTACACAGAAATTTCTGTTTCTGAGGAGAGAGAATATGTGCCAAGGAAGATTGAACAATTTATTTTTGTGTCTATTTTAAGAAAGAAAATTCTAAAAGACAACTAGTACTTTATTCAATTTTGCTAGTTTGAGAATTCAGCTGATATTCTAAAAAAAAAAAAAAAAAAAAAAAATGTGCTGGAAACAAGAAACTACAGGAATAAAATGAGAATGAAAAGAATGTCCTATTCACAAGACACCTGCGTTTTTTCTTCTCTTGTATTTGACAGAGTTTGATAACAAGGTCAGAAGACCCTGGGGCTCAGTGAAACTGGTCATTTAATTAGAATGGATAAGAGTCGAGTTACAAAGCTGAGATGAGCAACTTAAGGTCAGTCTTGCTATCTCTATTCACTTCTTAATGTCATTTTGTTCTCTCCCAGAATTAAATAATTGTTCATGTGGCATATCCCCACCCCCTAAAAGATACTGGTTCAACCACATGATTCTCTCATATGCAAATAGTCACTATACCAAAATACTTTACTTCCAATCAATGTCTCATACAAACTTCTGACTTGGTTTCCAATACTGAGCTTTCTGTATTAAATGGATCACAAAAATGATTTATCTTTTGTTAAAAAAAATATTTGATTGATGAAAAGATAGAGGAATACCACAGCATTTAAAACTGACTTAAAAGGATGAATCTATTAATTTAGGGAAAAATCTATTAAGACATTCTACAGATTTTTAAATCAGTATTTGGATAGGAAATTAATAAGTGCAAACCTGAAGTCAGCATAAAACAGAAATAAAATTCTTAATACAAGTCTAGTTTCATTCTTTCATCTCTAAAATAAAATTCAGTGTAAATGGAAGTTTTAAAATTGTCGAGAAATATCTTTTCAACAATTGTTCTGGTTTGAAACTAATGATATTCAGTTAAAGACTGTAACAATCTCAAAATGAATGAATTCAACACATACATGGATTTATATAAAATGAAGAATAAAAAATAAAACCAAGGCTACTCATATTTCACCTTCAAAAATGAATGATTGTCCCGCCAAGTTGAACAAACTCTGCATTGTATTGAGCACTTTTAATTACCAACTTTATCATAGTTGGAGTTTACCAACTACAATTATATATATATATATATATATATATATATATATATTATACACACACACGTGTGTGTAACACCGAATGGGTAAATATAGGTAGGTATAAGAGTGAGTGATCGTATACAAGTAAGTGTAAGAAAAAACAGTGCTGAATGTTAAGTAACAGAGCTATTTAAAATATATATAAGAAATATACATAATATCTTACATTAATTGCACAACTCAGAGTTTCATGCTAAAGGAATTTTCAAGTTCTGGTTTTATTATATTTATTTTTATTTATATTTTGGCTTGTCACAGGTTTTTTAAAAGAATATTTTGGTTCATGCAAGATATTATTTTTGGGGTGGAATATTATTGGAGTTAAAATATTTAAATGAATTGTAGTTTAATTTTGAATTTAAGCTCAAATTAACATTTAAGATTGAAAATAAAGTTGGAAATAAGAAATATAATTTCTAAATTAGGGTGATATGGGTTTTGAAAACGTAAGTAAACAAAAAGAGGCTTTGGGAAATTAAAGGAGGTAACTATTTTTTTCCAAAAATCAAGAGAGTTATTGATAATATTACTAACTAAAACTAATGATGTCAAGAACAAAGTATGCCATGATAAAATAAAGTAAAATAATATAAAATAAAGCAAAATAAAATAAAGTACTAACAACAATAATAATAGTACATATTAATGGAAAGAAAATGATTTAAAATAAAATAAGAAAAAAAAAGTAAAATGAAATAAGCTCCTTATATAGGAACATATAAATATGCAAATAAACACGTTGAATATATATTTAAGTATACTAAACTAGATATAACATAGCTGAGAAAAGGAGAGCAAAATCCATTCCTCAAAAAACTACTAACCTTCTACTGTGAATGAGAAAGTGATTGGAAATGTGTTTCTTTGAAAACTTTGTAATGACATTGGGTTACTAGTTTGTTAGGGGAGTCATCAGTGTTTAATTTGTGAAATAGCCTTAATTAAATTCTCAAACCAAAACAAAACTATTAAATAAGTGATATAAACAAACTTTTACTACGTTAATAAAAAACACCGATTAAAAAAAAAAAAAAAAAAAAAAAAAAAAATTAGAAACAAAAAATAAATAAAAAACAAGCAAAATAATTTAACCCAAATAAATATATAAACAACTTCCAGTAAAATAACCCCCATAATAGACTACACACAATGCACCACTGACCCGTATATAAATAAATAGCCGAGAAAAATAACAGCACACGTGGCCTGACGATTGCATATAGCATGAAACAGACTGCCGCCTCTAAGTGTTGACTTCTATGTTCACTTTTATATTTACACATGCTCTATCTCCGATATTGAGCACTTTATCCCATAAATATAGCACACCTTAAGACTATATTTTATATATATATATATATATATATATATATATATATATATTGGGTTGTAGCAGAGTTGTTATTGTGTTTACATGAGTTTTTTTTTTTTTTTTTTGAACTGGTGATAGTATAGGGTATCATATCTGGGAACTATAAAGTTTCCTAGAGTGGAAAAAGACATGTTTTGTCACTACAACATCCTGTGGGTAAATAGAGAAAGAGGGTTTGTATACTTTTCTTTTATAGTACTTCATGTAACACCACCTAGAAGGCTTTGGAAGTCCCCAAACAGACAAAGTGTAGTAATACCACAAAGCATATCTGGAAACAAACAGAAATGTTCAAGCAATGATGACATTTACACACAACGTTCCTTTCAAAGAAATTAACCTTAGTAAATATCTAGATTTAAATTTTTCCTCAAATCTTTCTTGTTTTTTCTAGATTAAGAATATTGGTGGAATGTTGGATTAAGAGGATTTGTTTGTTTGTTTTTTAAGCCAAGATTATTATTAAAATGGAGTAGATAAAAGAAGCAGTTTTGATAACATTAATTTGTAGAGTTTGTGAAGTTTTTGTACAGGCTTATGGGAAGCAAAATATTCAAATATGAGAGATGCTAAAAAAGTATAGTTGAAAAATAGAAACTAATTTTGCCCTGTGCTATCTATGTTTTGGTTCTGTGAAACATTTTTGTTTTGTAATATAAGTAGATAAAACCTGCAGGCTTCCATGACAGTTAAAGTCTAAAACCAAACTCAGAACAATGAAAATGTATAAAAAGTCCACATTCATAAATAAATATACTATATTTTACTTACAATCCTCATATAAATTTACAACACCAGACAAATCCTTGTCAACATATTTTAATTATTTTGAACTATTGTTCACATTTTGGTTGTTATAGACACAATGTTTCAGCCAAGTACATTCCTGTCATCAACAGATGTTTATTATTTGGACAATATTGGATATCTGTATTTTTTGTCCTTATGATGTCAGTTATTGTTTGTTGATACTGAATAATTGCTTCACTACTTGATCCAAGGATTGAACTCATGATCAATAGACGACAGTAACACATGTCTAATCAACAATATCCACTATACCACACCATGTGTTTCTGGAGCGTTTATATTCAAAGTCAGTTTTGACATTTCGTTATAATGGTTGGTTCCTACTGCTTTTCATAATTTAGATAAAGTATTTTGATAATTACTCCTTAAACGCCATGTTCTTGAAGGCCTTCAACAAGTAAAATATCTAAAGCTGTTGAAAGTATTGTTATGTCGTGTATCAACTAAGTTCTTATTCCACTTCCGTTCTCGTTGGTGTCCATTTATGAGCTACCTGCTCATATGCAAATTATACTAATTTGCATATCACTACATCTCCCTATAACGGAGGGGCCTTATGCATGAGTACTTCTTGTACTTCTTCTTGTGCCCTCCCTAACATCTTCCTTTATCCCTCTCCTTTCCCTTGGAGATCTAGATCTATCACGTCTTTCCCTATAATCAAATTGTTCCTCTTGCATACTCTGGTCTTCCTCTTCTAATTCATCCCTCTCTACTTCTTCCTGCGCAGTTTCATTCTGCATTAACTCTTCTGATACATCAATAATGGGCATCTCTGAAGGCATTTCCTCATCAGATTCTTCTCCTTGGGATCTTATTTGGTCAGCATGAGCTAGAACACTGTTCCCATTTTCTTTATTTAATATTGCAGTATTATGTCCTTTCTGCATAATAAATTCGGCTGACTCTGGTTGCATATTCCTATTTCTTTTGTACCACATCTTTTGATTTGTGGCATATGACATAGTCAAAGGGGACCTTAATTGTCTGCCCATTAAGGCAGATGGACTTTCCAGCCTGCCTGCATGTGGAATTGTTCTGTAACTTAATAGTAATCTTGGTAGGAAAGCATCGATTTCCTCCTTCTGTTGCAAGCATGCTTTTATGCCCTTCTTTACCGTCTGGACCATCCTTTCCGCTGCCCCATTACTTTGAGGGTGGTAGGGAGGGGTCTTGTAAGGTCTGCATCCTATTTTTCTTAGCCATTCATGCAAATCAGCATCCACAAATTCTGGTGCGTTATCAGTCACCAATGTTCTCGGTGTCCCATTCCTCGAAAATATTACTCTTAATATTTGTTTTACGGTGGTACTTTTTTATCAGGTACTCTCACCACTTCAGGCCAACCTGAATATGCGTCTACTAATATTAATAATAGTCCTATCCCATTGACATAGGCATGGTCCATGTGTACTCTGCTCCATGGTTCTACTTCTCTCAGCCATACATGTATTTTTTTTGCTTAAAATTCCTGAGTTCTGTGCATTTTTTGCATCTTTTTACGTAGTCTTCTACGTCTCTTGAGTACCCCGCCACCAGGCTTCCAATTTTAATCTTCTTTGCGTAGCTGCCACTCCACAATGTACGTCATCGTGTACACTTTTTTTATAACCTGTCTCCTCTGTGTTTCTGGGGAACTACCAAGTCTCCATTACATATTATCCCGTTTTCTATAGTCATTTTATGTCTGATTTCTTTGAATGGTCTTTTCAGCCATTGAACAATTTCCCCAGCGATTCTGTTTTATCCTCGACATTATTCTATTTAACACTGGGTCATTTGTAGTTTCAGTATCCATTTTATCTACAGATATTACATCGGTTTCTACAAGGTGCAAGAATGTGTCTTCAAATTCCTCGTCGTTTTTGTCCTCCTCTCTATAAAACCTCAATCTAGATAAGGCATCAACGTGCGGTATCGTATTCCCTTTAACATATTCAATGTCAAAGTCGAACGCCATCAGTCTAATTGCCCAACGTAATATTCTGGACATTGTAACTTTCGGTAGCTCTTTTCTTGGGTTGAAAATAAATTCCAGTGGTCTATGATCACTTTTCAACAAGAATTTTTCCCCATCAAAAACTGTCTTGTTCTATGCGTTGTCCACACTATGGCTAGTGCCTCCCTTTCTATATTCGAATAATTGTGTTCAGTTGTTGTTAATCTCCTTGATAAATACATTATGGGATGCCCATCTTGTGACAAAATACCAGATATGGACTGCTCACTAGCGTCAGTAGTTAGAGTTATGTCCTTCTTAGGGTCAAAATTTGTACTATTGGCTTTTTTTGCCAGAATCTGTTTTAAGTTTTCAAAGGCTTTCTGTTGGTGTTCTAACCAAATGAATTCCACATTTTTTTTTCTTAACTTAGCAAATGGCTCTGTCAACTCATTATATTTTTGGTACATATTTTCTATAAAAATTTACCAAACCTAAGAAGGACTCAATTCTTTTTTATTTTTTGGTGTAGCAACTTTTAGAATTTTCTCTATTAGTACTTTATCTGGAGAGATCCCTTCCTTTGATATTGAGTAACCCAAAAATGATATTTCATTACTGTTGGTTACACACTTTTTTGTATTTATTGTCATACCAGCGTCTCTCAGCCGGTTCAGTATATTTTCAGTTTTTTTCTTTAAATCATCTTCATTTAAATCTCCAACACATATATCGTCTTGATAACAGATGGTATTTTCAACATTTCCTATTACTTTTTCAATAGCTTTTTGAAAAATTGCACTTGTTGCTTTTTATGCCATACGGCATTCTTTTTCCACCTTAACAGGCCTATAGGTGTATTTTATAGTCGTCACTTTTTAAAATTTTCATTTATCGGTATTTGGTGGTAAGCTGATTTTAGGTCTATCTTCGAAAATACTTTCATTCCAGCAAGCTTATGTAAAGCTACTTCCACATTTGGAATAGGGTACGAGTCAGCACAAACTTTATGGTTCACCCCTATTTTATAATCTCCACAAATTCTCAGGTCACCATCTTTTTTTTCAATACCACGATGGGTGATGCCCATTTACTTCCTCCTGGAGGGGCAGGTTCTAATAAGTCTTCCTTTATTAGCTTTTCATAATTTAGCTATTACCAATGGTAATAAATGCACTGGTATTTTTCTCGCTTCGTAGTAGGAGGGGGAAACATCTTTTAATTTCAGGCTAGCTTCATAGTTTTTTAATTTTCCTGTTTTTTCTATTTCTATCTCATTAATCAACTTCGTTGAATTTATTTTTAACACATCATTCCCCAGTAGTCCATGTTTTTTTGACAATTTGTAACTATAATGGGTACTATTTCATATTTTTCTTTTAATTCTATTGAACCTTCAAAGTAACCCATAATTGCTATAATCGAGCCATCAAACTGACGTAGTTGTACATTGGTTTTTTTAAAAACGGTTTTCCCCATTTTTTCCCACAAATTTCTGGGTACTATCGTGACGTCACTACCTGTGTCGATTTGCATTTCGACAATACAGTCGTTGATTTTCACTTTTATTTTTGTATCTTCGTTCTTAGATCCAGTATTTGGTATATTATCCTTTTTTACATTAAAAATCTGTCTATTTTCTTCCTCTACTCTTTCCACATTTTTCGTTTTACATACTTCTTTGAAGTGATTTTTTTTAAACACTTTGAACACGTCTTTCCAAAGGCTGGGCATTTTTTTTTTCATTTCATGAATTTTTCCACAGTACGCACAATTTTTTCTTTTTGTTTGTACCGTATATGTTTCAGCCATTGTTTCTTCGTAGGATTTATTTTTATTTTGGTTCTAGGTATGTATTAATTCCTGCTGTTGTATAAATTCTATACACATATTCAAAGGCATGTTTGTAAGTTGTAACTGTTCCATTAACTTATATCTATGTGCCGAATTATGCATACCTTCAATTAATCTTAGTTGGATTAATTCTTCTTCCGTTGTCTGCTCGCCTGTTCCTAGTTTTTCGAATTCACAGTATTTACTCGCACTTCTTAACCGTGTAAATATTTTACTATCGGTTCATCCACTTCCTGCTTCATTGCCATAAACTTGGTCCTTTCTGCAATCACCAGTCTTTTTCTTTGGCCTCATGTTTCCCTTAATAACCTGACTTATTTCTTCGAAAGTCATTTCTTCTAGTTCTCGAGGGTAAACCATTGTAGCAACCTTCATAATCGCTTCACAACCAGCGGTAGCCATGAACAACTCGGTGATTTCATTTTCCCCTCCTCTGTTTTTGTTGTCTTTCAACTTTTTACATCTAGCATTAGCAGCAAAGCAACGAATCCACGTGTCTACGTACTCTGGGTCTTCAAGGACCAAAGAGTATCCTATCGGCGACGCCATTGTTATGCCGTGTATCAACTAAGTTCTTATTCCACTTCCATTCTCGTTGGTGTCCATTTATGAGCTACCTGCTCATATGCAAATTATACTAATTTGCATATCACTACAAGTATATAAGTTGCAATCAAAGGAGATGGGTAATGGATAGTGAAAAATTAGAAGTAGATGTAGAGATTCCACAGACTGTCCAAAAGTATCCATTTATGTTATATATTTCAAATATTCATAGCTCACATCTTGTGCAGATTTTTTATTTTTTTATTTGTTACAATGATGTTCCCACTGTACAAGGCCTAAGAGCAACTCAAGGTAGTGGGTTACAGACTAAAAGGCCCCACCCCATGCAAGGTGATAATGCCACCAAGATACAAAGGGCCACCACCAGTGAAAAAGAAAGAAAAGACTTTAGAAGGAACTGGAAACCCAATTCTAAATAAGAAAGAAGGGATAAACCTCTATTCCTGTTCAAAAAGATCGAGGAGGGGTGTGAACTGGAAGATAGGTTCACCTATCTACACCTATTAAAGCAAAGTATCAGTAAACTACAATTCCAAATTTAACCCGCTGTAATTTCTGGCATTTTCCTAAAGCTAAAATTTAATTAAAGAGAATTTGATGAAGCAACTGGTAATGATCCATAAAGAAGATTTTGCAGACAGTTTTGAAGTGTAAAAATGGATACTAGGATAAGTGTGTAGAGTTGCAAAAGGAAATAATTTGAAAAGAACTAAGCTATCATAGGTAGGCTACTTTTTCATTACTAAATGATTGGATCATTTTCAGATAGATCTCTTATTTGACAACAAAAGACATAATTCTCAAAAAAAATTAATAAAAAAAAAAAAAAACCTTGTTTTCATTTTATATCAAAGTGTAGCCATTTTATAAACCAATAAACTGTCTCAGCTGCTTCAGATTCAATTTTAGCAAGACATGCCGCTGAAATAGAAAATGCATCTTATATGCTATTGTGCTGTAAATGCGATCAAATATAATAAAATGTCAGTCAGTTCAAAATAAAAGAATGACTCACCTGTTGTATTTATTAATCCTATAGCAATAATATAATTACTTTATAAAATAGATACATTTTTTATTGCTAGAAACAGAAATAAATTTGTAAATTTTGTTGTAGGATTTCAAGCAAGAGTTGGCTTTAATTTGTAAAAAAAATAAAATTAAAAAACAAAAAAAAAAAAAGAACTGGTTCCAAAAACACTTTCAATTGTTAGCACCCTTACTTATTAAATCTGTGATATCCATGCGATATGAATACATTTAAAGAATTTTATTGTTTTTGCACAAGTCTTCAACATTTTGTTGAAAAGTTTTTAAAAATAGTTAAAAATAATTAGGAAATTTTTATTTTTCTTTGAGGAAAATAATGTGGTTTATTTGATGAAAAATAATTGTTCTTCATTTATTTTGATTTGGTTCAGATAAAGAGAAAACTGATATTGAGTCAATGTCCATAATTATTTGCACTGGGATGATGATAGAATTCAAAAATCTTATTGGTGCAGAGACCAATTATCTCCCTTCGTTTGCAATTCAAATTAAGAAAATATGGAAATGTTTCTTCTATATGCAGTGTCCCTTCAGAACATGAAGTGATCATGGTTTTCCACAACTTTTTCTCTTTGTAACTCATAGTAAAGTTTGTCTTTTTCCATCCTTCCTAATCCCTGTTCTGCCAACCATTTACACAAGCTTATTAGGTAGGTTATGTACTGCTTTCCTCTATCTATCCCTCTTGCCTTCATCGTCTTGAAAGTGTCAAATTTTCCAAGCCCTCTTTCTTCATTATGAACCCCATATTTCTGATGTTAAGTATAAGTGTCATTTTCGTTTCATTTTTCTCTAAAACTTCCTCAGTACTCACATATTCAGTCCATGGTATTCTAAGCATTTCCTGTTTCTTAATACTTATAGCTTTTGGAAGACATCTTTCATTATTCAAATGCATTTTTGGATTTCTGTATTGTATTTTCTGTCCTGTTTAAAACAGGAAGTGCTCATGTTTTTTGCTACCTCAAAAATAATGCAGTGACAGGGGAAACAATTCTGGAGAAAATGCAGTGTGCTAAAAGTTTTAAATCTTGTGATTTTAAAATCATTAATGACCACCATGATATGGTGGAAATTAAGAAACTAGAGGAAGAAATCTATAATATCAAAACTTTATAAACCTAGTAATACAAGACTTTATCAATCTATAATTTACATGTTAATTTTTATAATTAATACCAGATTTTATGGTTAGCATTAATGAATTAAAACCAAATCAATCTCTTTCATATCAATTGTTAATCAATTTCACATTGACTGGCCTCATTGTACACAAACACCTTTTTGTTCGAAAGAACATTCTTCAGTGAAGAACTATCTTCTTTACTGCAGTATACTTACTTAATAAACAATATTATACTTAAGTGCCCAAAACTTTGTTCAATTTCCCTCCCTCTTTGCCTCTTCAGCACCATCATACTCCCCTGTGGAGTCAAAGGCCACAGCCTCATCACACCAGATGTTGCTGCCATGGTTTCTATAGCCAGTATGATTTTTGGAGTTGCCAACCAGTTTTGAATTCAGAGTTATCCTTCTCCTAAACTGGTTACCAACCAAGGCTAGAGAGTACAGTCTGCTCTGCTATTTAAACCATAGCTAGAGGACAATTCTTTTAAACCTATGGAAATTAAGGTTGCATATCTCTATATTGTACGTATGTGTGCGTTCACTTATAAACAATTAAAGAAACAACAAAACCTTGGGTTACTACTATGGACCATTTTAAAATTTTTTTTTTTTATAGAAATTATTAGGAAACAAAGTTCTTAATGCCTCTTAGGTATGTCCATTTCTAGTTCAGAAGTAAGGGTAAGTAATAATAAGAATGGTTGTAATGATTGAACTCAAGTCAGCTTTGCACCAAGTTGGAACGACCAAAGTAAAGGTTGTACTTCATTGATGAAGGTTCTGCAAAACCTCTGGAAAGTGGAAAGAAAGAGTGGTTCTATTTTTTTCAGAAGTGGGGTAATAAAATTGTGCAGATGATCAAAACCCTTTCCAATTCCTTTAAAACTAGTGTCATGGGAAAATGTATTTCTTTTTCTTTTCTTTTATTCTTTATTATTATTATTTTATTTATTGATTTTTTTATTTCATTTTCCCCACACACTTGTGTAAATTAGTAAAATGTTAACTTCAGGTTCTAACACATATCTGTTTTTAATTCATTCACTTGTAAATTCTGATTATATAAAATATATAGTTGTTATTTAAAATTTATGTTGTTTTATGCTATTTGTAGAATTCTTTATAACAATCTTCCTATCCAGAGTATACACTCATCATGTGAGTAACAAAGTAATATTAATTGATTGCTTTTAATCACTTGAAGAAACAGAAGATTTCACTAATTTAATGAAGCATATTTTTCAGAAGGAATAGGTAACAAAACTCATGAGAAAAAATATATTATAGTCTGTGGAATAATATTCACTGTAAATCTTTATAATAGACATTTTAGAAAAAAAAAAAAAAAAAAAGGACTAAACATCAATAGCAAGAAGACTGAATGCATGGTTGTGTTATAGACAAGCGTATGGTTGCAAGAAAGAAATACGACAACAGCAGAAATAGATTTACATGATTTATTTCAAGTGAGGGTTTGGGACAGCTACCTTGTGGTATAGTTCATAAGCCGGCTTCGGATCTAGGTCGATCTCTCATAGTAGTTCACACATGTTGACACTGGTGCTCCCCTGCTGACAGCTTGGCCTGACCGTGACAGGTCTCTTCCCTGGCCACCTGTTGTGCTTCCCTGTGACCCCTTTTATGGCATTTTTTTATGGCTTAACAGGCTCGAAAAACAAAGCAAGTATAATTAGGAGGGAAGCATTTTTATTGGACGAAAAATAGAACACTTTAAATATTATTTTATTTTTCGACCGGAACTCATGCGTCGGGAACACTTGTAAACGAAGATACTGGCCATTTTGTGACTGGGCTTTGTCCCGTTCACATCTGGCTCTCGCTCTTGAGTATGTTAGTTTATTTGCCTGTAAATCAGCCAAGATATGTCTTATTTTATAACAGTTGTTAGCAAAAGGAAGAACCGAACATGCAAATTAGAGATACCAAAATCAGACAGGTGCAACAATTTAGATATCTGGAAAGTGTATTAACAGAAAACACAGAAAGTGCAAGACAGAAATCCACAGGAGAATTGGGATAGTGAAAGATGCCTTTCAAAAGCAGAGTAAAGTATTAAGGACGAGAAACATACCATTAGAAACAAAGAAAAGATTACTGAACTGTTAAGTGATATCAGTCTACTTACTATATGGCAGTGAATACTGGACAATCTCCTCCAATGAAGAAGAGACTTGAAAAACAGAAATGTCATTCTACAGAAGGATGCTGAGAATACTGTGGGCTGAACATGTGAGCAATGATATTTCTAGAGACAATGACAACAAAAAGGACACTTATATTTAACATCAGGAAGAGACAGCTGAAACTTATGGGGTATATAATGAGGAACGGAGGTTTGGATAATATAATACTCGTTAGGACAGATTGATGGTAAGAGGGCTAGTGGAAAGCAATACACAACCTACCTGGCAAGCTTGTGTGAATGAATGGTGAAGCAATGTTTGGGAGAGATAGCCCAATGACAAAAGTTATTAAGAGCTAGAAAGGATAGGATATTTTGGAGAGCCATGATTGCCAATGTCCTGAAGGATATGGCATATAGAAGAAAAGCACAGTAACACTGAAGAAGCAATAACTTAGCAAGATTCGTTTTTGTGGTTTTTACATTTTCAGAAAAGCAAATGGGCAAACCACAAGATAAAAAAAAAATATGGAGAGAGAGTAGGTACAGTTAACAAGTTTCTTGTTTATGGGCCAATGGTTGCAATAAACAGTAATGTTTTTGTAAACTATGGTTACCCACTACTACTTTCACATCTTAATTGCTTACCGATTGCCTCTTCCCAAACTATCTTAAAAAAAAAAAAAAAAAAAAAACCCTTAGAAGACTTATCAGTTAAGCAAATAAGATATTATAATAGACCTTTTAATGAAATGTTACTATATTAGGGTGAGAGAGTTCAAGGTTACTAGGGCACAAGAGAAGGCTTGCAAAACAGAGAGAATTAATTCATTGCACATATATTGACAAATATGTTCATTCCACTTCAATCCACTTGAATTTTTAATCCATTAACATATCAGTTTATGTTTAAAATTCTGTTTTTCCAGTTATTATTACTCAGGTAGTTGCTTACTTCCTACCAGGTCAGGGTTCAGAGAATTTAGTAAATAGTGAAGGCTTTGAATGCTAATTTCCAAGGAAAGCTAACAAGTTCTTGCAACTTGGAAAATAGTACATCACAATATACCACAAGTTTCAATTTCTTTGGCTTCGTGCCAAATTAAACTAAGTTTACTAAAAGATTTATGATCTACACTATTTACACTATTCAGACTATTGTCCTCATCTTTGTTGCCATATTTATTACAACATTTCAGTTGTATGCTCCAGCCTTCTTGAGGTGATTGGAATGTCAAACTGAACCCTTTATTTTGCTCACTGGGGTAGACTGTTCTAGTTCCATGTGCCATGTTTAATGGATGTCAGTTATCAGTTATCTCCTGTTAATTCCCCTCTCCAAGTTCTCCACAACCGTAACCAGGTATTGAACTCACACGTTTTGAGTCCTGTCACTGGATCTAACTTTATCCACTGTGACATGTGTCCTCAAGGGCACATGACACAATGGATAAAGGCTGAAAAATTGTAATAAATATGGTGACAAAGATGAGGACAATAGTCCGAATAGTGTAAATAGTGTACATAATACCTCATCTCAAAAATATAGACAGATTTATGATTTATTATTTGTAGATGACCAAGTCATTCCTCTCTCAAAATAAACATAAATATCCATATTAACATTTTGTTTTGTTTTTACTAATAATTACCCTGAATGAGATGTGTGATATGAACATGAAAGTAGGAAGTGAAGATTATGCTGATATGTAGGATAGACATCACTGACCCTAGACTTGAAGTTAAGAATGTAGTGTTTGGGAGAGTAGCTATGTGAAAATCTGTAAGTAGCATTTTTTTTTGTGGGGAAAAAGCTTTTGAAGTTGAACATCCTTACTAGCAGAATAGGTAGAGAAAAAGGGGTGATTTAATATTGTGGATATAGCAAGGTGAGTTTTGGTTGTAAAGGTCTGAGCTGGTGGCACTAAACAATGGAACATGTCTGAAAATTTACCATGAAAGTAGCAATAGGCTTATGTTAATGTATCTGTGAATAAAAGACTACAGGGTGTAAAATAAGTCATCACAACCAAGGCTAGACATGTATGAGAGAGACAGAGAGACATGTGTGTTTGATTGTGTTTAACAGCTCCCCAACTTATTGTGGGTCATTTAGAGCCAAATTGATTGTGTTGTATACATTTTATAGTTAGACAAGTATGGATGAGAGTAAGTTTTATAATTCTTCAGATATGGTTGAAGGAAAATTTTATAGTTTGTTAGGTATGTTTTGAAGGAAAATTGGTAGTGAAGTTTCATTGTTCATCAGGTATGGTTGAAAACAAGTTTTATTGTTTGTCAAGAATATTTGAAGGTAGATTTTTTTTTGTTTGTGTAAACACTTATAAAACACTTTTTATATATTTTATTGTAAAGTCCAATCTTTTTGACAAATTTCTGTATGTTATCTTTTTTAATGTCTATAATAATTGTATCAGATTTCTTTGAAAGCTGCAACATTTCAATAATATGTGACTGACCATATTAGACTCTTGACTTGGTAGTGTGTGTGTGTGTAGTTTATAGTGTATAGTTTCAACTTGTTCCATGTTTCAGTCTACTGAAGTCTTTGAAAAATAAATTTTACATTTCTGGAAGTATCAATAAAATACAATATTTTTATTAATGTGATAAAAACAGACATTAAAAAAGGAACAATTCATAGAAAAAAAGATTGGGGTAACAAAAGTATATTAACATAAAACAGTAATGATAAAAAAAATAACATTTAAAGGCTAATTTATATTATGATGCTATATTTTCTCGCATATAACATTTGTCTTCAGAGAGGTTTTTTTTTTTTTTTTTTAAAATCAGTGTACATTTTTGTTCTTGATCTTTGCTCTTATGAAAGAGGCCTCAAGAAACTTGTTTAGCTATTTTTTTAATTGTTATTTTTTGGTATTACCAATTTATGATAATACCATTTTATGGTAATATATTTCATTTTTGTTACCTCTTTTTTGTTATGAATTATTTAATAAGTACATGTCTGTTTTTATCACACAAATAGAATTTTATGCCCCTATAAATGCTTTTAGTTTTCCATCATGTTAATGTTATATTTATTATTTCTAAAGAAGAAACAAAGTCTTTATTGTTAGTTTCATATTAAAACTTTAGTTTCTAGTCTGTGTTTATCAGATATAATTGAAGTTTCAGCATATAAAAAAAAAAACACTAAAAAAACATATCAATCAAGTGTTAGATTATGCAATTCATTAAAAGTAAAAGATGGTTCCAAGGATTATTAATTCAAAAATTTTTCTTCATATTTCTTTCTTTGAAGAAACATTCTATCAGATTATCAGCCTCAAAGTCAAAAAGGTAGGAAGTCATCTACAGGCTGTGATTTGCTGCCAGCTGAAGTTACTTGTTTCAAATTCCAGCAATTAAATTTGAAGGGAAACAATCAGTAAATGAAATCATTGTGAAAGAAAATAGAAACAAAAAAATATATGTGCAATCAGGAAAATGCTAGATTTCAGGACCTCAGTAAATTCCAATAAAGAAAGTAGCAAGTAGAAAATCAATGTTAAACATTGGCAATTGGCTTAGGAGTGGTTGTTTGTTGATAGTTTCAATGGGTTAGATGTTACAGGCATTGCTACATGGTATATTAAGTTCTTATGGTATAGGGTGTAAATTAGTCTTGTCTAAAGCTACTTTGTTCTGAATCACCACAATTGAATATAAAGTAATTTAAGATGTGAAGAAAAAATAAGACATAGATAAAATAATAAAATCAATCAATCAAGGCTGACAGATGTCAGGATCATAGAGTTATTGTAAACTTCACAATCCTTTCATTAGCTACATAGTATATGCTTCACCAGGGCTACCTATGCTGTCCTTCTCCTAGACAGCTTACCACCCAAGACTGAAGAGTCCTGTCTGTTCTACAATTTAACCCATAGCTGGAGGGATTCATAAATTTCCGAAGAGTATTTGCACAAAAGTGAATGTAACAAAACTTGACAAGAACATGAACAAAATAAAATTAAAAAAGACACTAATAAAAGAGAAACATTTATGGAAAATGTTAATGATTAAAAAAAAAATTCAAGGGTGATTTTTTTAATTTTTTTTTTATTTTTAAAGAGCATTAATTGTAATAAAGAATTTAGTACAGAAATCAATTAGGACAAAAATGGTCCATGAAATGGCTATAAAATTTTTAATGGATTCCCAAATCTGCTGCCTGATTTCCTGGGCTCTGTTCATGTAACGACATCAACCTGTTTGTTCATTCATAATGTCATTCTAATAAATAATTGCTGACAGAAAACCATCCATCTTCATTAGAAGTCAAGTGTTATGAAGCAGTACAACCAAGAGGGGAAACAAGAGTTGAATATTAGCTCTCATGGCATTTGATGTAGCGCTCTAACAATCAAGCTTTCTCTCTTATGCATGCACGCCTTGAAAAGAATGAAAAAGTGAATTTGATCCTTTTGTGAAACAAAATAACATTCAGAGTAAAAAGGCAATTAGAACAATTGCTATAAAGAAAGCTGAAAAACTTCCATTTTAAAAGAGAACAACTGTTTTAAAAATCCTTTTCTGCATAAATTTTAAAAGGAAATTTTCAGTACAAGAATGATTCCTGCATCGATTACCAAATTTTTGAATAGTTTTATTCAAATAAAGTTTCAGTTGGAAAACAGTCTTGAAGCAACAAATTTAAAATAAAATAAAGAGTGCATTTTGTTGTTTTTATCAAATTATGAAACAACTTGATAGAAGCAAATAGAAATAACAAAAGGAACAAAGAGGAGTTCAGACTTGAATTTGAATTAATGAGTTATTACTGTCATATTTGAAAAAAATTCCTTATGTCTGAAGTTTCTCTTTTAAATAGAAACATGTTTATATAATAAGCTGAATTATTGAGTTAACAGAATATTTAAATTCCATAAGTTAAACTGGAGTACAGAGAACAACAAAAATTGTTGATGACTTAACAAGCAAACAAAATTGCAGAGAAGTTAATAAAGAAAAATCACTTGGCTTAATTGTTTGAATGAACTACCTATATGTTTTTATTATTCTTCTTCTCAGCTGAGACAAAAGTAAATTCCTCACAGAAAAAAGTTTTCTTTTCTGCCTTTTAATGTTCTTTAAGAGAAATATTTACATATCTTTAAAAATATCAGTGACTTTTGAAGCAAGACAGTGTCTTATATATATTTCCACAGACGTGGCAATCAAGATATTCAGCCAATTTCAGTTTTGGTGGTATTTGTCAGGGCTAGGGTCCTGGTATACCTTCAGGTGTCTTGTTAGACCAAATCAACTGTTGCAGACCTTTCCAGTCTTCACATATCAAATGATTGTCAAAAAATGACTCATTGATGGACAGATCTGCATTTGGCAGATAATCGCACACATTCCTGGCAGACAAGTTGTGATGTGTGTGGGCTGATATCATCACCTTCCCTGGCTGCTCTCTGTTTTATCCCAGGTATTTGTATTGTCTGGCAACAAGATTCACTATACACCATCTTTCTTCACCTACTTCTATCATATATCACAATTTCCAAATTGGGGTCATCATATGATGATTGTCACTTTTTTTGCAGAAGAATATTTCTTCACTTGGTAGCTTTATTTCCATTTTTTATTTTTTTTTATTTAGAATTCTATTATTCCTATTATTTATAACTGAGTAAATGCTCTGCAATTGGCCCATAAGTAATTCCTAAGGCCAGTTTCACTTTTACAACCTCTCTTACACACATGGCAAACAAAGTTTGTCTGTGTTACCTTTGCTGGAAACTTGCTTGTCCCCGAGTACAACAATCATGTGATGTTTGAGTCCCACAATAGACTTACAAACTTTGTCAAAAAACTCACGCAAGTAACCTGCAGGTCTTTCTGGTAAGGTTGCATTCACAGAAGTTTGCACCTGACCTCTCTGGTTTGACCTCACATGACTGGCTAAACCAGTTTCCAAAAGGGTGATTTTTCCACAATTACTGCAAGTGTATTATTGTCCTAATAGCAATGAGACAGATTCCATTTCTTCCTTTATTCTGACAATTTTACATATACATGCATATAAACATACAGACAGACGAAAGTGCCAATAATTTGCAAAAGTGTACCTTTCAATATTTCATATACAAAATAGTTCAGTTAATTTTCTTACCACTTTGATGTTTATTTATCACATATCTAGAAAAAAATAATGGAATAAATATCTGATGAGGAAATCAATGACATGTTCTTATTCAGAAGTCAAACATTTCAATTATTTACTTTTATTCTATGGTTTTTTTACAGAATATATGACGGAAAAAATTATTTTTACATTCAATCATTTTTGGATTTTGTGTAATATAAATTTAGTAGAAAGTTCAATATAAAAATGCTGATTTCATCTTCAGTTTAACTATTTTACTTTTTAATTGTGATTTTATATAATAAAATATTTGATGATTATTCATTTAAAATTTGAATTTTCTTCCATTAAATCACTTTTTTAAAACACAAATACAAAAAGGTATTTCAGTTGCTGATTTTTACACTTTATACTTAAAAATAAAGTGATAAAAAATGATAATATAAACAATAACAATATATAAAAATAATATAAATAATAATATAAATAAAAAATAATAATATAAAAATAACAGATAATGATAAACATTTGATGGTTGTGGTGAAAAATGACCCCAAAATGTCAGTCATAGAACTTACAAACTTTCATGTATTGGCTGGAATGATTTCAAATTATTCAAGAGTAGTTGGCAAGCAAAACAGCTCAAAAAATAGATTTCAATTAAATAAGAGAAATGAGATATATGAATTATGTTCCGTTGTATGAAAGTGATCTATTCTTGCATTGTATTATCCTGAAAATGAATTTTGGTGTGCAAATGGTTGGAAGCAAATGAACAAAAGAAACAAGTAAAACCACACTTTCATTTCTGAAAGATTATGATGAATTTAGTAGATCAGGAATGATAGATACATCTTAGCTTTGAACAGTTAATACACAAAAATATATAGATTTGTGTATTCAAAATTTAAGGGGTAACTAGTTTTGTGAATCATTTTGTCATAACATAATACTAGCTTCCTAGTGTAAAATGTCATTAATAAAGTTGAATTAAATAAAAAAAATAAAAAAAACTTTGTTGCAATTCATCCAACCTCTTGTCTTTTTATTATCATCTTTTCAACCATCAAGACTACTTCCTTGAAGGCAAGGACCACTCCAATCAGGATAAAACTAAAGGCTTCAATTAATTTGATTTATTGAATAAATATATTGAAATCAGTTTATTTTACACTATTTACATGATTCAGACTGTTGATATCATCATCATTGTCATATTCATGATTTGGCCATTGTACACTCCAGCCTTCTTCAAGTGACATATGTTGGAATTTCAAACTGAACCCTTTCTTTCATCCACTGGGGTAGATTGTTCTAGTTCAATATGCCATGAATTTTCTTGATATCTTGGTTTCAGTTAATTCTCTTTAGTAACTTAATTCTCCAAGTTTTTGTTCACCTCTGCTGTGGCCAGGTATTGAACTCACAACTCAGTACAGTAACTGGATTACTTTGAACAATGCTTTTATCCACTGTGCCATGTGTCCTAGTGTAAATAGTTACGATACCTCATCTCAGAAATAGAGACAGATGTAAGAGTTATTTTAGCTGAAGAAAATTGTAACAAAGTCTTTTTATTTGATTCAACTTTATTAATGACATTTTATGAATTGAAAAAATTATTTTCTTCAGTGAGAAAAAATTGTAATGTTTGTTTAAATAAATTGGCAATTTTATGATTTATGTCCTGAAAACTTCCAAAAGAGACCATGAAAATAAAATTGTGAAATTTATTATTGAAAATTATAACCCTATTCACAGAAGTAATAAGGTGACTAGTTATTTTTTTTTTTAAATCAAACTGTTTCTAAAGATTCAACCAGGTAACTAGTTACCTGGTTGAATCTTTAGAAACCAGTAGCCAGTCATGAATTCAGAAAGTGTCAAGAAAAAAAAAAAAATCTTGTATTATTCTTTTGAAACATATACAAAAGTTGTTTTTTTTTAACTAAATTTCATCCTGTAAAAGGCTCAGAAGCCATTCAAAGTAGAGGGCTCCGGTTGAAATGTTAATGAAGAGAAGCAGGTATGAAATGGTGATAATAAGGATGAAGAAAACTGACCCTTGAATTGAAGGGGTCAAGGTTAAAGGGTTCAGAGATGCAACCACATGAGAGAGTGTCCCACAAAGTGGCAGTTTGGAGGAAAAAGTTGTCTGAGTGGAACTTCCTTTTTATATTTGGAACACTGAGGAAATAAGGGTGGTTCAACTTGGACACCTAATGTAGGTCAAGTGAATCTTTTTAAGAGAAGTTTACATATAGACTTATTTGAAAAACAATATTAAAACTTTGTCATTTTCAATTATGTCACCTTTCATTAAGAAAAAAGTACATTTTGCTTTCAAGCTAATCTTAAGCAGAAAAATTAAAAATATATTATCTGCTGTTCCATTTTTACCTAATTGGCTAAAAATAGAACTAACAAAATATGATTACCTAAGACTTGAATTATTCTTGAATTATACTAGCATTATGTCTGCAAGTGTTATAGCAAAAATTCATTCTATTGAGAAAAATATCGAGAAAAAGATTAGTAACTCATATTGTCTTAAAATGATATTTTGTAGAGAAATAAGAGCACTTAGATATGTTTTTAAGTGTCTCACAAGAACATTTCATCAAAGATTAAATTATATTCCTGAGAGGAATTCTAAATGCCATCTTTGCCTTTGTCCTACCATTTTCGTGGCCATATAATCCCTGACTCAGCCAATAAAACACTGTTCAGAAATGTCTGGATTAATTTAACATTTCATGTCTATACCAATTACTTTCTCCTTTTCTATTTTTCTCAAGGCAATCATTTTGTTACTCTTACATGATTTTATTCTGATTTTAGAATAATATTCATAACAAAAGCAAAATAATTCTAGAGACTGTGGGTTGCTGAACTTGGCTTTACCAAAAAAGCCTGTTGAGGCGGTGGAGGGGGGACACTTTATGTCTATAAAAAGGCAAGCATATTCTTTCTCTTCCTCTTTTTAACTCTTGTTTCCAGACGTAGTCAAACACAGATAAAGAACATTATCTTGGTCCTCTGTTGTCTTCTGAACTCATTCACACATGCACATCACACATACTTATTTCACACACACACACACAATGTCATTTCCTTTTATTTCAGTTATGTATACATGCAATTACTTCTGTTAATACATGCATATAATTGCCATTTGTTTTAAGTTCCTTAATTTTACCTGATTCACTAGAGTCCATCAATTATTGTTTGTGGGACAAATGTTCCAGGAGCCAATAAATATCTACCTTAAAATGTCCATATACCTTGCAAACAAAGAGGTGATACCTGCAACAAAACTGAAGCATACTTTGTTTTAATAATAACAAGTGTTTTGAGATCTTATACCTTGAAATAATGGTTGAATTTGCTTTCAACAGTACAAATACTATATTTTGTTTTCAGATAAGAGAATATAAAACATCTGATGACATATTGTTTTGTCTTCAAGCATAATTTGGACAAAATAAACCATGAATTCCCAGAAACTACATAATGTAAGGAAGTCAGAAAATACCATTTTTTACAAACTGATTTTAGAATAATATTTATAGCCATTATTTTTAATGTATGTCTTTAAAATCTTTTACTTTTAGAGTTTTGGGTTTGTGGAATAATGATTGAATTTACTCTCAACTGAACAAATCCTAGATTATGTTTGTGATGCCACTGGAATGAAATTTTTAACCTGAATGAGAATTGTACCACATGTTTCTTAGGTAAAAGCTGGCATCAATGCTTTTGTGCCATCTTGGAAATACCAGGTAAAACCACAATCTTCTCCATAGTTCATACCTGCTATAGCCCACAGGAATCACTTTTTGGCTGTACCAACAGGATAGTTCTGATCACAACAGACTGTGTCCACTAATAATAATGTGTTCTCAATGACTGACACTGACAGAATGAACCACCATAAAGACTAACAAATATTGTTCTTGTTACTATTGGCAGCTCTGTAATAGTGTGTTAAATGAGGGTAAGCCCTCTATATCTGCTCTCTTCATTCAATTTGAGGTATTATTATCTTCTACTGATAAAGTTCTTTGTCAAATTCTCTTCCAATTCTTGACTCATCTGGAGTATCTTTGACTTTCCACTTAGAATGGAGTGTCTATTGAGGGATATGCATATAACTCCATCCATGGTCTCTGCTATCATCTGTAAACTGCAATCTCACAAAGCATGTAGACCTGATGGCATTCCTGCAATAGTCCTAAAGAAAAGTGCTCCTGAACTGACTTTTTGTTCTTTCTAAACTCTACAGTAAATAATTTATCTCTTGCTTTCCAGATAAGCAATATGGCGTTTACTTCTCTAGAGGTGAACAGCTGATGTATTAATGATTATTGCTGAAAGAATCTATCAAGCTTTAGGTAAATATGGTGAAGCTTGAACTGTTGTTTTAGATATCTTGATAGCCTTTGACATGCTGGTCCTCACAAATTAAAAGGTTATTGTATTTCTGGGTGAATTTTTGATTTCATTCAATCTTATCTAATCACAAAATGAAAGCTATCTTGAATAACCACTCTTCAAGGTTTTTTTTACATTAATGTGGGTGTTCTCCAGGGATCTGTTCTTGGACCTACATTGTTCCTAATTTTCACGAACAACTTTCCTAATGGCATCAGTTCTTGACTTGGTATTTACATTGATGCCACAATTATTTACTTAATGGTAAGTCTGATAAGATCAAATTGGTAGCTGATATAAGAAAAAAGAAGTTCAATCTGTTAACTGTGGCAAGTAATAGCTGTTATTTTTAATGTCTCCAAAACTAAACTACTCCCTTTTGTCTTAGAGAACCATTTTTGCCTCCATGGTTGATGGTAATCCACAGGAGAGGATTGCATCTTCACAGGCTATTGTTTTCCACAGACATGAATTAGAAAGATTATATTGAACCAAATGCTAAGTCTGCTGCTAGGTTCACTGTGCTGTGCTAAACAATTTTTTTGCCAGAATCTTTTTTAAGTCTGTCATTTGACCCTGTGTTGAATATTGTTGCCACATTTGGTCTGGTACTTCTGCTATGTATTTAGAGATTCTTGATAAAATACAAAGAAGAATCTGCAATATTATTGGTCCTGACCTGGTATTCCCAATTTCACTCACTTTCTCACCACTGTAATTGATGTAATGGAATATCTTGTCACCCCCATGAGTAACTACACTATAGGGAGTAACTATCTATAAGTATCAGTAAGTCAATGGACTATGGAGTCTAGCTGGGATCTGTTGAGTATGACCCAGACTTATGCGAGAACTACCGATCTTCCAATAGTAGCACTCACTACTGGATTAACTTGCAATGACCATGTGCATAACTGTTACCTTTATTCTTATTGTACTAGTTTTTTTTTTTTTTTTTTACAATAAACCTTTACTTATTTTATCCACCTTGTTTGTCAAGTATATATTCCTATTAGCACAGAATATAACAGTAATGTAACTTCCCTGTATCCTTTCTATATATATTTTCTGATGAACTTTCCTCTATTAGTATTAAATTGGCAGCTAGGTTTCATTGTTTTACAGTTTAAATTGCTAGATGTAACTAAGTTCTATGCTAACAGTTTATTCCCTGATTTCTCACCTGTGGAACTATCTTCTGGCTTCTTGCTTTCTGATCAACAATGATTTTCAAAAATTTAAATACAATGACAATCGTTATCTTTTGTCTTAAATCCTGTCCTTTTATTATTTTATTTGCTCGATCTTTTTTCTCATATTTTTTCACTCAGTAACTTTTTGCATCTTAGTGGCTTTATTTCCTTGCTTTAGGTGTAATTATTAAAAAAGGATTTTAAAAGGACTTCTGATATACAGGGTGTGGCATAAATACCTCTCAAATAATAAGACAACATTAGCTAGATGAAGACACCATTGCCACTAATGTCTTACTATTAATTGGGAGGTATTTTTGCCTCACACTTTATAAGTGATTCACATTTATTGTTAATATGATTGTTTCTAGTGTGATTATTTCATTGTGTTCTGTTTCATTTATTTATACTTGAATATTGTTCAGTTGTAATTTTCTATTAAATACAGAAAGAAAGATTAGGAAAGCATGTGTGGAAAATAGTGTCTAAGATAGAAAAAAGATCTTTATGTAGGGAATGAACAGAAAATTGCAAGTAAGGTAGAGCAAGATAATGATGAATTGGCATAACAGCAGTTCTACATATTCAAGCTGTTTGGAGGAAACCAAGAAAATTAAAAGAAAAGGAAATTGAGGTTTCTTGTTTGCTTTTTAATTTTTATTTTTATTTTTTACCCTAGGCAGTGTTGCCAAAATCTATAGCAGACTTTTTCATTCACCCATTGTCATTAATATCACACCAACAAAATCGTCTCCCTTCTATAAATTCTGTTTTATAAAGACTTGAAAATCAACTGAAGCAGACTATCTTGAGAGTCAATGTGAAAAAAGATTAAAGAGAGAAAATGGAAAGAACTCAATTTCATGAAAATAAATTAAAAAAAAAAAAAGAAAAGAAGTCAATCCTAAACAGAAAAATAAAAAAAAAAAACCCCCAAAAAACAATCACTTCACACAGGTAATACAGCCAGTTAGTAAAAAAGCACGTTTCAGCCAAGGGGCAAATAGGCAAGTCTCTAAAAATTCTTAAATTCAAAAAAGAAATGAATAAAATTTATACAGTTGAGCCAAGTTTAACAAGATATTTTTGGGATACCAGGTAAGAATTAAGTGCCTATCAATAGTATGGGAGTTCAACATACTAATACACCAAAATCAGTAATCAATATTAGTTAAACTTTGCATTTGTATATTTGATACTATTTTTACAGAGACAATACAAGAAGATAAGAAATCTTAAATTCTAACTAAATACAATGTGCTTGAATACAATATGCAGGTTTTTATCTAATTTCATACTAATAGTAACATTGGTACTGTGGATTTGTATATTTTTAATATATACCTATATGTCTTTATGAAACTTACATTGCCTGCTGTTGGTGCACATATACATTTTCAAGACACCATAAAATATTGGTCCCTACTGTTTGTATTTCAAAACCCGCATATACATATAGAGTCATATACAGTACAACTTGTTTTGTGACATATTTTTATGATATAGTGTGTAGTGGGTGTTGTTTAGCCAAATTTGTAGTACAGATTATCCTCTTGAAAAATTGCCATCAATATCTTTATAGTCATTTATTACTAGCAAATGGAAATTTTCTATTTTTTGGCTAAAACAAGCCAGCCCAACCAAGCAACAATGCTATTAAAAGGTAACAGTGAAAGTGTTAATTGAAGAATTGCAAATATTGAACTTTTCTAATTCTAATATTCTGTGAAAAAATACAAGCATCAAGCATAACAGAAACATAGATTCTAAACTTTCTCATTAGATTTAAGGAAAAGTTTTGCTAAAAGGTTATATGCAAGCTAAAGGAATCTTTGAAGATTATCAAATACAGCATAAAATCCAGAATATTTTAGATTAAATACTGGATTGATTGATTTTTTTTTTTTTTTTACAGCTTACCAACCTTCTGTAGGTTATTTAAAGTTAGAAAATATTTTTAGATTGTAACAAATTTTGGCAGATGATAAGGATTCACTGATACAAGTTCTACTAATTAACCCCTAGCTGGGAAGAGAAGAGCTGGATTCATACCTTTCCCAAGGGTATTTACATATAAGTTAATATAATGAATCCAACTGGAATTGGAACTCATCTCTCCAATTTCTAATTCTGAACCATTATCTATTACACTACGAGTTTACAGCACCTGTTATTCGCAAGCTGTCACCCATGTAGGTACTGACCAGGCTCAGTGTTGCTTAACTTTGGTGATTGTATGGGAATTGGTGTTACAACATGGTGTAGCTGTAAGCCAATGAAATGCTGGAATTGAAACTACAAAGATGAAGATAATGGTCAAATAATTCATGAAGTCACAATACTTAATTTGGAGAAATCTTTGGTCAACTTTCTAAAAGACAGAACTTTTGGCAAAAAAGGAAAGTTGCTCTTCACATAGGTTTGTGAACACTTGTTTAGTATTTTTTATTCTTTCTTTCCCTGCTTTTTGTCTTTATCATTTGATAAAATCATGTTTATGTAGTTGCACATTATATCATTTTATTTGTTTACTTATTTTTGTTCTCTTTGCCTTAATCTATTATAGATGTTAATTTTAATTTTATACTTGTTGTCATTCATGCATATGGATGCAAATTTTAGACTACATTTCATTTATACGAAAAGTTATCTAAATTTGTTTTTTGATATGCCTTTATATGATTTGGCAAATGCACACTTTTTTCACTCACTGTTTGGTTTTATTTACTATTTCTTAATAGGAGTAGATAAGTTCACCTATTGTACAGTTCACACGCCTCTCCAGACTTTTGAACAAAAGTCTGCCTTGTTTCATTGGGTTTCCTTTTACTTCTAAAGTCTAATTAAACTCTATATTTCTAATGTTTCTGCCTAAATGCTGAAATTTTATTTACTATTTCTACCTCAATAGGTGTAGATAGGTTCACCTATTGTCTGGTTCACACCCCTCTCTGCTTTTTTGAACAGAAATAAATGTTTATCTTTTGTTTTCTGGTTAGGATTGGGTTTACAGTTCTTTCTAAAGTTTTTTTTCCTTCTCTTTAACTTGCCCCTTGCATCTTGTTGCCTTGCCTGGGGTGAATTCATGAACAAAAAAATAGACCAAGCTTTTGCTGCTACACTGTGCAAACAGCAGATAAGAGATTACTTCAAAAGAAATGGTGGAAACTAAGTACAATAGTAAGTCATTTGTTTACTATGGTCATATTCTTCAAGCTTTTGTGTTGTATTTCATATATAATTGAGATAGAATTACTAGCATTGATCTTGTGGCTATGTTTATATCTATGTAGAGAAAGGATTTTATTAGCATATATAAATGGATTGGTTTTATTTCAGCCTGTAAGTGAAGGTAGAGGTCAGTACATGTCAAAGGTGTTGAGCAGAACTTAACATTCAGTAAGGAATTCTTGAAGTTTATACTGGTAGAAACTACATGATGGAAGGTTGCCAGCAGAGGCTGTCTCATCTCTAGAGGCTCAGCATCATTGCCTCATGTTCAGTAAAGCCAACATTTGAGAAATATTGATTGGAAATAGTTGATGGAATTATGTGGAAGCTCAGAGCTGATCTTACACTTCAGAAACTTGTTGGCAGACATCAAATTAGCTGAAAGTGAATGAAAGGTAAAAGATAAAATGTAGTTAATCCTTCTCATATTGATAATGGAGATTTGCATTAGATGTAAATCAAAAAGCAGCAGGTTAACCTCTGGGTAAATAGAATTTGTCAACTAGAATTACCCTACAAAGATCAAATCTTATTAAAATAAGAGTCATCAATAAAACATGACTATTGTAATAAGCATACATTAAGAGTCCAACATTTGATTTACAAATTGGAGATACCAAAATCAAGTAATCTGGGAAGTGTTTTAACAGAGGATAGAAAATGTGATGTCAAAATTTGAAGGTGCATTGGGATGGCTAAAGATGCCTTTCAAAACCTAAGCAAAATATTAAGAAACAGTATGAATTTTTATTAAAAGAGTACTGAACTGTGCTGCAAACCCCCACAGTGGGGGTGGGGTGGGGTTGATGGGGAGAGAAGATGTGGCCTGTGCTGTGCATCTTGATTAAATTAATCAAAGGAGGACCACAAACATTTAAAAGATAAAACAAATGTAGATCTGACAGGTCAATAATAATGAAGAGTTTATATTAATATTGTAAAAGAAAAAAAAAAAAAATTATATATTTATTTATAATAAATAAAATTTAGCAACTAAAAAAAAATAAAAAAAAAAATATTCAAATTTCCTAATATGGAACAAGGTTAACACAAAAATTCAGGTAACAAATAATATCGTGAAATAAGGTTCCTGAAAGAATTTTTACAATAAAATATCTACACATACAGGAACATAATAAAGATCCTAAGAATCAATCGCATGTATCATATATGAGATAGTACATGGAAAATAAAGTTCATGTTTGGAACTGAATGTAGTAAAAATGTTCATGTGTTAAGTTGAGAGTAAGAAAACTTCATGTATAGAAGAGTACAAAATCAATGGCATAACACAACAAATCTGTATTGCTTACACAGAAAGATAAACCAAAGATTGATGTACAAATTAAGTATACTGATTGATCTTGATGAGTTAGGTGATATGCACCTAATTTGACGAGAAATATCGATATTTGAATTGAAGTCAGTAGAGTCTTCTGATGAAACAGGAGGTGTCCGTAGAAATTAATGTTACAGTTCAAGTTGTTTGACATCAGGACAAATAGCTGGCCACAAGAATAAACCAATATTATGGCAGATGATGGCTGTCATCAGGACAAATAGCTGACAGCATCTTCCCACGAAATCTAGCATTTGATAGATTCTAAAATAGGAATGCTGGAACAGGTGTATTGCATATGACCATGCAGAAGTAGAGGGATGTGGGGCCATTGACTATTTTTAGTCTGGGTAGACATGGTCAAAATATTGCCAAAACCTTAGTATCAGAATATGACACTTGCCCTTGCACAAAAGTTTCCAACTATCATCCAGTTGGCAGATAAAAAAAAAGTGAGCTGTAACTTAATACAGACCCCATGTTCAAGTTACATTGTTACAGTATAGACCATCTTTGTTTTTTCTCCTCTAAGCAGTGAAAAGTCATAGTATTTATCGTAAGAGAGTTATTGCAACAGACGCAAAGTTTCATAATTTCCTTATAGCTAATAATTAAATATTGAGTTACTAGGAATTACTAACAATGTTATGTATTATTCAAAAAGGAGTATTTAGATTGTGCCTCAATAATCAAACATCAAAGAAAAAATGTATAAATGTTTTTATCAAAATAAAAGGTTGATGACACTACAAAGGAAGGGCAAGGTCACAAAATATGAAAGGAGTAGCAAGCTGCTATGATAACTTAATATAAGTCCTCCTATATGGCAGTGAATGCTGGACAATCGTTTCAAAGAGGAAGAGACTTGAGATCACAGAAATCTGGTTCTACAGAAGGAAACTGAGGATACAACAGACGTGAACAATAACAAAGTTTTGGAGAAAATGTAAACAAAAAGGACACTTACAATCAGAATGAGATTGGTTGAATTTCTAAGGCAAATAACAAGGAAAGGGGGTCCGAGAAAATTTGATACTCCAGGACATACTGAATGCAAGGTGGAGAAAGGAAAGCAGTGACTAACCTACCTAACATATTGGTATTGGCAGAACAGGGATAAAGAAACAGCAAAAAGATAATTTATTAACTTATTAAGAGCTATAAAAGACAAGAAATTGTGGAGAGCTATGATTGCTAGCATCCTAAGGAACACGGCATAATGAAGATGTCTGATTTTATTATACAAAAAAATGTTTACAGAATAAAATTGGTAGTAACTAACTGATATTTGGAAAATCTTTAGTATATATTTATATTTTCAATCTTATTGGTCCTGACTTGGAATCTCAGCTTCAGTCACTTTTCTACCACTATAATATAGCTTCCCTGTGCCTTTTCTATAAATACTTTTATGGTAATTCTTCTGATGAACTTTCCTCTATGGTACCTAGACTTTATGAATTTAAGAGCAGTACTAGATTGGTAGCTAGGTCTCATCATTTTACAGTTGAATTGACTAGATGTTAGATTTTTGGCTAACAGTTTCTTTTTCTCACACTTTTTGCTTGTGAAACTCTTCAATCTTCTTGCTTTTAAGCCAACCTTGATCTTCAAAAATGTAAATGCAATATCAATTGTTATCTACTGTCTTCTTGATTCATCTTTTATTGTTCTTGTTCCTTATATTTTCCAATGACTTATTTGATGGTGTGAGATTTTATTAAGCAATTCTAAGATTATTTATCATATTGTAAATAAATAGATTTAATAGTATCAGTTTTTATAATTTATTTTTGAATTTCAAATATATAAAGACGGACATGCCTTGTAAGAAAACTATAACCTAAAAAGAAAAAGGTTTTGTCTAATAGAAAGCCCAATGCTGGAAATGAAGAAAAAGTTGAACAATGATCCTAAGACTTGAAAAATATTGGCAAGATAAGAACAAGAAACAAAATAAGCTTTAAGAATGTTAAAAAAAAAAAAAAAAAAAAAAAAAAAAAATTGATTTGGGAAAATTAAAAAAGTAATAAACAAGAAATATCAACTGAAGAGTAAGAAAATATTTAAAGAAAGCTGGTGTTGCTAATAGAAACGATGAGTAAATATGCAGATTATTAAAAAGAATTGCCAAAAGATATGAGATCAACCAAATTATCACCTGAAAATAAACACCACAAAAAGAAACATATGTTAGGTGAAGTAGTATATGAAAACTTCTTAACAGTAATTTTTAGTGACAGATGTAGAGTTACATTGGATGGACATAAAAGTGAAGCTGGAGGTTTGGTCATTCATGCAAATGGTTAGAAAACACAAATCAACAATAGACATTCGGAGTAATGTTTTGAGCTAGTATTGTAGATATTAAAATTATAGATCCCTTCTAATTTGATGATGATATCAAGATAAACACAGAACTATTGTAATTTTTTGCACAAGGGGCTTTTTTGAAAGGTACACATTACAACCAAGAAACCAAGTTAAAGAGTATATTAATACAGAACAATGTTCTCTTTCATGCGACAAAGCTGACCACTGTTGCCCTCCTTGCCCCCCCCCAAATAATGAAAGAAAACTTGTAGTCTATCATTAAAAAGAAGTGTGTGAGAATGCAAAACAATATTCAATTAAAAAAAACATCTGGGAAGCAATGAAAACTGCTGTAAGTAATGCTAAAGTCAAAACAATATAATCATTATCAAAATCAATGTTTAAAAGATTGATGGAAGTTGTAGGATTAAAAGGAGCCCAGGTTAATATGTAAAATAATAAAAAATATTGTATTCAAGTATACAGGATATGGAGTTAATCATATACATGTTCATGATGATCAATATCTTTTATAGATATATTGCACTTTGTGTTTGCCTAATAATACTGGACACTCACAAAATATAGGTACCTATAATAGCATGATGAAAAAACGCCAAACTTGGACAAAAAAAAATTTTATCGTCTAAATGTTTGTTATTCATTAAGAGGAAAGGTCAAAGTATTTTTGGGGTATTTTTTCCATTTTTAATCGTTCCTAGCACGTCGAAATTTTCGTTAAAAATCTAGTTTTTTTGAGTCAAAAATTGACCATTTTTCCATTTAAAAAAAACTGGAAATCTGACTTTGAAATTTTTAAATATCAATTATCAAAAAACTTATTTTAAGAAAATCATTATAATGTTTATTTAAAATATTTTGAACCAAACTTAACTTAGCTTTTGTGCCAAAAAAGATGTAATTTGAAAATAAAACAAAGCAGGTCATAAACTTTTATGTGATGAATGACATATTGACCAGTTTCCGTGAGGCTAATTTGTTCTATGGGAGAAAAGTGAAATTATTTACATTTAAACAAATTATTTACCCGTTATTTTTTTTTTAAAACTTTCAGCGTCTAATTTTTTTTTTTTTTTTGTACTTAGCTTTCACCTTTACGTTTATGATGCTTTATGGGAAATATATTCTAAAGAAATTAAAATAAAACTGTTAAGAGGACATTAAATTTCATATTTCTTAAGTAAGGTATCTAATTAATTTATAGGCACCTTTCTTATGAAATTTTATCAGAATTGTACATAAAATACTATAATTTTATGTACATTTATTACATTCTACTGTTATTTGTATTTGCATTCATTTTATTATTAATTTTGATATTTCATTTATGGAAAAATGTTGTAACTGAGATTAATATAAAATAAGATCATATAAATTTCATAAGATGATACTGATACTTGTAGGTAACCTTCTCAGTTGAAATTGAAAAATCAAATTAACTTCTCCACAGTGTTTCATAAAAAGTAAAGGCCTTAACAGCGGAGAACAATGCTTAACTCAAATAACGCAAACTTAATTATATTCTGGTTGGTCTTCCGTATTTTATAATTACAGCTCGATTATAAGCACAAAATTACATTTCTTAATTACTGGGGATCTTCTGATTAAAAATGATACAATTTACAACATTCTCATAAGGACACTTTTTTGTAAAATCTATTATAATTAATGAAATAACAACAATAATTGTATTAAAAATTCATTTTTCATTGAAAAAATTTTTTTTGCTTTCAGAAAATATTGTCCATATTCATAAAAACAACTAAAAGCAAATAAAAGCATTTGAAATTAAATAATATCTTTGTTTTATTGAGTTTTGTATGTTACAATTCAGAGCTGATTTTCAGGTACTGGGTATCCAATTAAAAAAAAAAAAAAACATGATTTGCATTCCTCAAAGCCCTGTTTTTTAATTATTGTAATCACTAAAACCCGATTTCGAATTTCTAGCGTTTTCATAAAATTAGTTATGGGGGTAAAATATTTTAAAAATATTTCTACCATGACTTTCATAAAAAAAACATATTTATAATAATTTTGATCATCTGTGAATAGTTCCTGAAAGTTTCATTAACATCCGATTTATTTCTATTTTTGTATTTTTTCAAATTAATGTGTGTCATACCAAAAAAAACGTGCTAAAAATTGTCTTTTATTTACTAGTTCCGCTGATACAAATAAACAAGGTTTTTTAATCAAAATTTAGAATTTTCTAAAAAGAAGGAAAACTTTTTAAAATAATAAAAAAAAAAAATGGTCTCTCCTCTAAATAATAACATAAGCATTTAGACAATAAAATTTTGTTTTTTTGCAAGGTTGGCGTTTTTTCATCAAGCTATGCTATTTTTTTGATGCGATTTCGTTACCTAACAAAATAAATTAATATTTTAATACAGATAGATTTAAGCAGAAAATAATATGTATTTTTCATATAAATATATTATTTAGATAAAGATCATTAACCAATAGTATATGGTTACTTCTGTTGGAGTTAAAGAAAAAAAAAATGTGGTTATCTCTTTGCTACCAGGTGGCTAACACTAAGGTTATGTATTCTTGCTACTAATAAGTGCAAAAACCATGTAACTTTTTTTTTTAAGATAAAAAAGCATTGCTGCCAGACAAGTCAGTTTGTGGCAGTTTTTCTCCCCTGTCTTTCTGTAGTTAGAGCAGATTCTGATTTTTCTTTAGTTGGTCAAAGTTTTCCTTTTTTTGTCTCTTTGGTTATGTCTGCAACAAAGAATCAGCTTTCATTGCCATATTTTTTTTGAAAGGCATTTGCTAAAATTTCTGTGAATTTACTCTTTAAAATACACTAAAACAGAAAATACTTCTAGATGATCAACATATTAAAAAATCACTAAAGGATTTCTTAGATCAAAATTGCCGATATTTTTTTAAAAATATCAGGTTTGTTATATCATATGTTTACTAAAGGATCTGCATGCCATGAAGTATTTGTAAAAAGAGAAAGTGGATAACTAATACCCCACCACCACTATCAAATATTCTTAGCAAAATGAATGACATGAAAATATAGTCAAGAGGTACATAACTCTACCATTCATCCATGCAGTGAATATTGTTGCCATATCTGGTCTGGTACTTTGGCTGTATATCTCAAGATTCTTGACAATATCTGAAAAAAAGGTCTGTAATGTTATTAGTCTTGATCTGGCATCTCGACTTCAGTCACTTTCCATCACCTTCATATTGCTTCTCTGTCTTTTGTATAAATATTTTCATGGCAGTTGTTCTAATGAGTTCTCTTTGGTCTATTGTTACATGAACTCATGTGTACTACTAGATTGGTTACTAAGTCTTATCTTACTGTTGAAATGGATGTAACCAAAAGTTCTATTTTAATAATTTCTTTTCTCACATTTTTCTCCATCAAAAACTCTCTTCCAACTATCTACAATTTTCAAAAATTCAAATGCAATATCAATTACCATCTTCTGTCTTTCTGAACCCTGTTCTTTTATTGTCCTTTCTCCTCACTAAAGTATTTTCATTCTTTTCCACTCTCAGTGGCATTATGGTCTTGATTGGGGTGAAATGATAAAGAAAAAAAAAGTTGGTTAAATAATACTTTTAAGATAGATCACAAGATATTTATTACCATTTTAAATTTTGAGGAGGCTTTCCTAACCATATTCTTGACCTTTCATAAAACCAAGAAGCTTTGTGTCTTTTCTTGTGATTTATGCATCAAAGTAAATACAAATATACAGTACTTTACACTAGCTGAATATGTCATACTAATTATTATGATCTTGTACAAGGTTACTAATAAATATCCAACACTGACACACACATGCCATAGAGCTATTTTCAATATGTTCATTTGATTCTAATTTGTGTCTTTGTTATTGTAGCATTGTACTAAGATAGTAAATATCTACTTATACACAATGCTTATTGAACCATTTGAAAGGAAGATTGACTTTCTTTTCGACTTTTGTAATCTGATCCAACCCTTATATCCTTTTATCATCATCTGCCAAAAACCAGTGCCTTGGAAAGCAAAACAAGCTTTCAATGAACCATATAACAGCCTTCAGTGCTTCCCATCAAAGAGAAAGAGATTTGCCAGCTTGTAAGCCAAGATTAACTAACCTCATCTCAAAAAGACCATAAATCTCTAGTTAACTATTATGTACTCCTACATAGTTCCAGATACACATACCAAGCAGCCTTGTCAGCTGTTGTTAAATTAGTTATAATTGTGACATAAGCTTTTGGCAGATCAGTAACTATGAATGACTGATTATTGTTATATTTGTGTACAACTCAAAGAAGAAATTTTTTATCTAGTCTAGTATGCAAAAGAAAACATTCTTTCATCTTTTAGAAAGCAAACACTGAATTCCAATACAGGCACATAATGTTGTCTTATTTCACATTTCTACATGGACATTGACACATCTTGACATGTAACTTATCTAAATGAATGTAATTTTTTATGGATGTGCAGATGGTGTAAATGTTACAGATTCAGAGGGAGAAATTAACAAGCCAAGTTCAAATTCCATCTGAGTTTTTTACATTCACTTTTGCATATACATAATTGGGAATCCATCTATTTTCCTATCCAGCTATGGGTCAAGTAGCAGGATTGATTGGACTTTGACTTGCTTTGCAGTAGCAACCAATCTAAAAGAAGGAAAACTGAATTCAAAACCATGAATAACCATGACAAAGCACATACTAATTTGTAATCTCCCTGTAAAGGGATGAACTCCAAGGTATCTTGCCTTAGACATATCAGAGCTGATATAGCCGCAGTATATGCAGTGATTATGATTCTAATGGCTATAATTACGTGAATTTTCTCCTAACATATACTGTATTCTTATGGTATGTAAACCTACTCCCCACCAGTAATTATTAGAATCTTATAAAAATAATTAAGATTGGTTTTCGGAAAAATAATAATAATAATAAAATACTGACCAGTGGCTTTCTGGAAGATAACAATTTTAAGTTGAGCGATCTTTGTAATAAAAGTGATCAATATCAATATAGAGCATTATGAGAAACAAATAAAAGTCAGTGTTCAACTTATTTACCTCTTCTCAGAATTTCATGGATAACGTAAGCAATCATCAGAGACCTGATATAAAATAAATATAAAGTTTTGCTATTAGGCTTTCTTATGAATGTATATCATATCTGTGAAACTGAGTAAGGACAGATAAGTTGAACATTTATTTTTATTTGTTATTAGAAATTTATAAATTTGTAATAAATACATGAAAAGAAATGTCAACTAGAGCAAATAAAGAACATGGAGGAAATTTCCATAACATTTGATAACAATTCATTTCTCCAATATTTTGTGCTGAAATGTGGGGAGATGCCTTCTGTGGCTCTTATGCTGTTTACTATGCAGATTATTATCTTACCTTTGCATAATACCTACATCAGTAGGTTTTTAGTCCAAGACAGATGAAATTTTGATTGTAGGATTTTCTATGAGATTCTCATAAAATACTAAGCTAAATGATTTGAAAGATAAAATATGTATGTATAGCATCCAGTGATTCTTCTGAATGAGCATCCTCATCTTTGTTGTATTTGTTAGAACAATTCAAATGTTTGTAGTCAGCTTTTCTCAGATATTATCCATACTTTAAAGGAATTTCAAAGAGAAAACTTTTTTTTGCTTTTATAGAAAACTTAGACATTTACTAAATTCAGTTTAGCACAAAGAATATTAGAGCACACAGTGATGTTCAAATCCATTTGCAATGGTTTATAAGAGGTTTTTAATTTTGATTTTGTCATGATTTCTTAAAGTGGAATTACTTTCTGTAAGTTTTCTTCTTGATGACAATATCTGGAAGTTTACTGGTTACACAAGAGAAATCTTGGAAAGTACATGATGCTAAAAATGCACACATAAATGCAATAAAAGATGTTTAATCTCAGAATATCTCACAAAAAGAAAATTTGGAAATTTAATATCTGTGCTTTTTTTCCCTACTGTTAATTTAATTTCTTTCTAAACTGCAGCTTAATACAATGTAACCTAATATCATTCCATCTTCAGAAAAGACAAAAATATCAAAGTCAACTAATGCCAAAAAAAAAAAAAAAAAAAAAAAAAAAATTAGTGTAGAGTGAGTGGCCATAGCTAAATATAAAATAAATAGAACTGCCCAACAAACAGAATTGATAAAATTTGCAATAAAGAATAGCAAGAAAAAAAGAATAGGGCAAAAAATAACAGAAAGCAAGCAAAAATAATAGAAAGCAAATCAAATGAATAGTAATAAGGTAAAGCAATAGTATTATGAAAAAAGGTCACAAACTAAGAACTGTAGTTGACACACAAGAGTAAATTTGGATGAATGAATGCAGCGTTCTGACTTCAAGACAAGACTGTGACTTAGATGACACTGACAAGTGGTCTAGCTTCTTGGCAAGCAATCCCAGCATGCATTTGTGTGCTTCTGCCTATAAACTGGGGAGGGAGAAAGTGTTTTGCAGTCATTCCCACTGTGATTTGAACCAACAAAAGTTACACTATCATTTAAGAAATGTGGTACAATGACATCAGCAGGAAATCAAATCTGGTCTTCACATGAGAAAGCAAAGATAAACAGGACTACTTATTAAATTTCAAAATTTTTCTTAAGCTCTTTTTAAAAATTTAAAACCACTGAAACTTAAAGAACTATTTTTTATATATTTTTATATCTTGGAGACCACACAAGATCATTAAAATTAAATCAGACCTTATAATAATCTTTTATACACTAAATCTTTTGGGCCATCATGGTTCTCCATAACTTGTTTTTTTTGTTGATTTAAGTAAATTAGAATTATTTCCCATCTCTTTGTCCTTGTTCTACCATCCATTCATGAACTCCTTGAGTCGTTTGCTCACTGTATTCACTTATGTTTTCCAGAAATTTCATCCCTCTTTCTGATTGTAAATGTAAGTCATTTTCATTCTCATTTTTCTTGGAACTTTCATGTTGCTTACATGATCTGTCCATGGTATTCTCAGTATCCTTCTGTAGAACCTCATCTCTGCTGCCTAAAGTTTCCTCTTCATCTATGAGCAAGTTATCCAGCACTCATTGCCATTTTGGGGATGAAATATTATATAGCAGTTCAACACTTTGTTTTTAATATTTTCCATTGTTATAATACTTTGCATAGTTCCTGGAAGGCATCTTGCTTTTATTTTACACCTTTAGATGTATGTATCAGATTTTCTGTCTGCTACTATACAACTCAAATTTCTATACCCATTTGATTTTGATGTCCTCAAGATGTAGGACATAACTTGGGCTGTTTCTTTTTCTGACAACAATGCATTCTGTTCTCTTACAGTCAACAGTTCTTTTTGATTTCCATTATTATTTTGTCTGAGAATTCTTTCAGTTTATCTTCTGACTTTGCCATCAACACAGTCTTAACAACATAATCAACAGATGACAATGTCAAAAACACTTACTCAAATGGACAGAGAGGATTAAGTTTTACAATCTTTATGCATGATTATTCAGTCATCACACTGGATTATCTCTTGAACCAGAAACCCTTTCACTTTTACTCAAATGCTTTTGACCTTTAACTACAGACTCTGCTGGAGCAATTAATCACCGATCCCATTCTGTAGTAAGACAAATCTTCTAAGGACTGAACCTATAATCTCCAAAGATATCTTATCACTTTAGCTATCAACCTAAGGAAATCAGACATGCACTGATACATCCTTCCTAGATAAGTATAGAACAATGCTTAGCAGGTTTGACAAGCAAGTCATTCATTACTCATGAGTTTGATTCTCACAAAGTGAGGCTGAGTGCAATACTAAGGTAAACCAAAAATATTAAGACATTTAAAAGATAATTATGAGTCAATTGAAACAGAACCAAGGTTGAATGTTAAGAAACTGTGTCTTGAATTACTCATCTCTTCTATCCAAAAGCTTATGGCCATACCATGTTGAACCACAGGTTCCTGTATGATAACCAAAGTTAAGCAAAGTTGAGCCTGGTTAATATGGGTGAACATTTGGGAATATCAAGCTTGGTGATGTAATGGATAATGGCCTAGAATTGTTAACTGGGAGTAAAGTTCCAATTCCTGGTGGATTTTTTATATTCACACAAATACCCTTGGGAATGATAGGAATACAACTCTTCTCTTCACAGTTATGGGTTAATTAGCAAGACTTGTATCACTAAACTATTACTATCACCATCATCTTAAAAAAAAAAAAAAAAAAAAAAATACATTTTATATATATATATATATATATATATATATATATATATATATACTGGCTTTAAGTAACCTGCAAAGGGTTGATAAGCAATCAATCTTCTATCTAAAACTGTTGTATATAAAGCATCTCAGAATATAACTGAGAAAACTTTTAAGAAAAAGAGGGAATTTGGGTTCCACATTTGACAACTGAACACATGATTCCACCATTTGTCTTTTAATGAATGCCAATCTTTAATTTTTGCATAGCATTGTTACAGGTGATGAAAAATGGGTTTTGCATGTCAACAGAAAATTAAAAAATCTGTAATTACTGCAAAATACGAAACCAGTGCCAACATCAAAACTTGGATTCCATGCATTGTGTCTGATCAAATATGGAATAAAATTTTTAAATATGCTATATTTGTTTTCATATCCTTTCTGGTTAAACAAATTACTTTCTGGACACTTTACTATATTAAGTTCTATCCTCCTTTGAACATTGTGGACTGATACTACAGAATCACTAAGAATTGTACCAAATTACAGAAACCACATCACTTGTGGACTACCAACAGCAGCAGCAACAACAACAACTAAAATAGCACATGTGATGTGAAGAGAAAATATTGACATAATGAAGATATTGACACACTACTTCAAATAAAATATTAGGAAGGAAACCCATATCAATTCTGTGAAAGAGTGATAACAGATACGAGACTTGGAAAAAAAAAATCCTGAAAAATTGTTTTGAAAGAGACTTTATAAATTTTAACCAATGAATGCTAAATATTTCCTTGTAGGGAAACAGCTAATGTTACCATTACAGTTCTCCTGTAAACTGGAAGAGTGGCTTTTAAGTTTCAATGTTATCAGCAGTTGATAATTATATATTTAACATATATAACATCATTTGTAATATGTTTCTATAAACTGTACAAAGCAGAACACATCTGAAACTCTTGAAACAAAACAATAAGGATACTAGTTTGAATAATTTATAGGGAATTATTAATGTATTATTCAAATTAAAATCATTATCAATCATCATAGAGAACTATTTTCATCTTCCATCAGCATGGCTGATGCTAACCTCCAGGAGAGCAACTCAGACTTCTTGGGCTCAGGTTTTCTGCTGAGATGAAGTGGAACGATTATATTGAATCAATTGTTAGGTTTGTTGCTAGGGAAGTTGGTTCATTGTGTTGTGTCAGACAATAATCCATCTTGCATTTTTATAAATCTACCATTCGTCCCTGCATTGAATATTGTTGCCAAATATGGTCCAGTGCTCTTGCCATATATCTCAAGATTCTCAAATAAAATTCAAAGAAGGATCTGTGATGTTATCAGTCCTGACCTGACATCTCAGTTTCAGTCACTTTTCTTGTAGCTTCCTTGTGTATTTTTTTATGAATATTTTTATGGCAACTGTTCTAATGGCCTTTCTATATTGATGCCTTGACCACATGAATTAAAGCATACTACTAAGTTGGAAACTAAGTTTCACCATTTTACTGTTCAAGAATTTAAGTGAAATATAAATCACCATTTTCTGCCTTCCTGAACCTTTTTTATTTTATTGTCCTTTCTCCTCACTAATGTCTTCTCATTCTCTTTCATTCTTAGTAACCCTTTGCATCATAGTGGCATTACTGACTTATTTGGGGTGATTGATTATAGAAAGAAATATCTGTAACACCACCTTGCTCACTATTACTTTATGTGAGTTAACCCATTGATTACTTGGTGGCATAAGTAGTTGTGTACTTCTTACAAATATTAGGGGTTGATGTTCAAGCTTCAAAATAGGCAAGCTCTTTCTATTTGAAAGGCCTGCTGAACACAATGTTCCTATTCTTTACTTTTCTTTTCATTTTTGATAATATCCTATTATAATTGTGCTTCTCCCGCTATTTGTTAGTTTGCACAATCATTATGTCCTGCCAATACCTCATAAATAATGATCTATTCCATTTTGATGTGGAAAGAAAGGAAAAGATACTACTTGGTTTCAGTGAGAAAATGAAAGAAAGAAGGGAAGATAAAAGTGTTTAACGTCCGTTTCAGTGAAATGGAAAAAGTTGTCAATTTCAAATCTTTTCATTTGTACCCACTTCTTAAAATAACACCCAGCATTCATATTTATGATTGTTATTGCAATATTGTGTTGAAATTGTTAAGTTCAAATATTTAACAATGCAACAGAGGAATTTCTATGGATATTTTATTGTTGTAGAACTTGCCATGAACATATTCAATCATTAACTGAAGAATTAAGTTTAAGATTCACCAGAAATTTCCAATAGGAAAATGATGAAATTTTCACAGGTTAAAACTAGTTTAAATAAATTTAATTTGGTAAAATGTAATTACTTTCCAAACCCTGAAATCAATATTCAGTGGGGCCTGCTATAAAGCAAGTTAGTCATGTAGAATGTTACTTGCTACTAAGCTTAGTAAATACCTACCAAATGCCTGTCACAAAGCAGCAGTTAGCAAGACAGTTGTGCAGATAATTTAATGATTTCAATTTTCACTAAATACTCCAGTATGGTGATCCAAAGGCAGATTAAACTGAAAATCAGAGAAAAATATCTCTACATTTAATTTGGCACATCAAGTCATTAATTTATTGCAGCTTCCATTTGTTATTCAGTGTTAAATTCCCATTTAGGAATGAAGTCATACCTCACAATTTGAAGTTCTATGCTAGTAACATTGAGCTGTGGAAGAAGAAAATTTTCTTGGAAGCCAATAAAAATGCTAAGCTGATCTAAAAAAACATCAAAATAGACATTTGAAATATATTCCTATCGCAACATTGGTTGGAAATGCATTTCAGAAAACATGTCAATAACTATTGATCAGCTAATGAGTAATATAAACCATTTAAAGATCTTTTATGTATTTTCTCCAAAGACACACGCACAAGCCTTTTTTGCATTTTTTATGATTTCTTTCCCCCTATCTTTTTAATCATTTATTGTAAATCATTGCAGCATCGTTTCTTTCCTTCACACACAAAGGAGCACTTTTTAATACTTTTGAATTAAGTTATGTAGGAAAGTAGACTGATCAATTGGCTGGTTAATGAATCAAGGATTTCTTCAGTCTTTTAGTAAAGGTGCTGTGGAAGGAAAAAAAAAAAAGGTAGACAAAATGTTGAGTAAAGGGAACATATACAAAGGGAATAGTGTGAGAGAGAAAATCCCACTAGAAAAACATAGAAAGAGAGAATTTAAAAACACAGAAAGGAAAAAAAAATTAAAGTAGAAAGAAAGAGAAGAAGAAACAGATTGGAAATGGGAGAAAAAGTGATAGAAATAAAGAATTAGAAAATTGGTGAGAAAAATTACAATTAAAGGGCTTGAAAGAGATGTGATAAGGGGACAGAGAGATGAAATGGGGGGGGGGACAGAGAGATGTGATAACAGTGGGGGGGGGGACAGAGAATAACAGTGGGTGGGGGACAGAACAGAGAGATGTGATAACAGTGGGTGGGGACAGAGATGTGATAACAGTGGGTGGGGGACAGAGAGATGTGATAACAGGGGTGGGGGACAGAGATGTGATAACAGTGGGTGGGGGACAGAGAGATGTGATAACAGTGGGTGGGGGAGAGAGATGTGATAACAGTGGGTGGGGGGACAGAGAGTGATAACAGTGGGGGGGGAGAGATGTGATAACAGTGGGTGGGGGGACAGAGAGATGTGATAACAGTGGGTGGGGGGACAGAGAGATGTGATAACAGTGGGTGGGGGGGGACAGAGATGTGATAACAGTGGGTGGGGGACAGAGAGATGTGATAACAGGGGTGGGGGGACAGAGAGATGTGATAACAGTGGGTGGGGGACAGAGAGATGTGATAACAGTGGGTGGGGGGACAGAGAGATGTGATAACAGTGGGTGGGGGACAGAGAGATGTGATAACAGTGGGTGGGGGGACAGAGAGATGTGATAACAGTGGGGGACAGAGAGATGATAACAGTGGGTGGGGGACAGAGATGTGATAACAGGGTGGGGGACAGAGAGATGTGATAACAGTGGGTGGGGGACAGAGAGATGTGATAACAGTGGGTGGGGGACAGAGATGTGATAAACAGTGGGTGGGGGGACAGAGAGATGTGATAACAGTGGGTGGGGGGACAGAGAGATGTGGATAACAGTGGGTGGGGGACAGAGAGATGTGATAACAGTGGGTGGGGGGACAGAGAGATGTGATAACAGTGGGTGGGGGACAGAGAGATGTGATAACAGTGGGTGGGGGGACAGAGAGATGTGATAACAGTGGGTGGGGGGACACAGAGATGTGATAACAGTGGGTGGGGGACAGAGAGATGTGATAACAGTGGGTGGGGGGACAGAGATGTGATAACAGTGGGTGGGGGACAGAGAGATGTGATAACAGTGGGTGGGGGACAGAGAGATGTGATAACAGTGGGTGGGGGGACAGAGAGATGTGATAACAGTGGGTGGGGGACAGAGAGATGTGATAACAGTGGGTGGGGGGGACAGAGATGTGATAACAGTGGGTGGGGGACAGAGATGTGATAACAGTGGGTGGGGGACAGAGAGATGTGATAACAGGGGTGGGGGACAGAGAGATGTGATAACAGTGGGTGGGGGACAGAGAGATGGGGGTGGGGGGGACAGAGAGATGTGATAACAGTGGGTGGGGGGACAGAGATGTGATAACAGTGGGTGGGGGGACAGAGAGATGACACAGAGAGATGTGATAACAGTGGGTGGGGGGACAGAGAGATGTGATAACAGTGGGTGGGGGGGACAGAGATGGGACAGAGAGATGTGATAACAGTGGGTGGGGGGGACAGAGAGATGTGATAACAGTGGGTGGGGGGACAGAGATGTGATAACAGTGGGTGGGGACAGAGAGATGTGATAACAGTGGGTGGGGGACAGAGAGATGTGATAACAGTGGGTGGGGGATGTGATAACAGAGAGAGATGTGATAACAGTGGGTGGGGGGACAGAGAGATGTGATAACAGTGGGTGGGGGACAGAGAGATGTGATAACAGGGGTGGGGGGACAGAGAGATGTGATAACAGTGGGTGGGGGACAGAGAGATGTGATAACAGTGGGTGGGGGGACAGAGATGTGATAACAGTGGGTGGGGGGACAGAGAGATGTGATAACAGTGGGTGGGGGGGACAGAGAGATGTGATAACAGTGGGTGGGGGGACAGAGAGATGTGATAACAGTGGGTGGGGGGACAGAGATGTGATAACAGTGGGTGGGGGACAGAGAGATGTGATAACAGTGGGTGGGGGAGAGAGATGTGATAACAGTGGGTGGGGGGACAGAGATGTGATAACAGACAGAGAGATGTGATAACAGTGGGTGGGGGACAGAGAGATGTGATAACAGTGGGTGGGGGACAGAGAGATGTGATAACAGTGGGTGGGGGACAGAGAGATGTGATAACAGTGGGTGGGGGACAGAGATGTGATAACAGTGGGTGGGGGACAGAGAGATGTGATAACAGTGGGGGGGGGACAGAGAGATGTGATAACAGTGGGTGGGGGGACAGAGATGTGATAACAGTGGGTGGGGGACAGTGGGTGGGGGGGGGACAGAGAGATGTGATAACAGTGGGTGGGGGGGACAGAGAGATGTGATAACAGTGGGTGGGGGGACAGAGATGTGATAACAGTGGGTGGGGGGACAGAGAGATGTGATAACAGTGGGGGGGGGACAGAGAGATGTGATAACAGTGGGTGGGGGGACAGAGAGATGTGATAACAGTGGGTGGGGGACAGAGAGATGTGATAACAGTGGGTGGGGGGACAGAGAGATGTGATAACAGTGGGTGGGGGGACAGAGAGATGTGGATAACAGTGGGGGGGGGGGACAGAGAGATGTGATAACAGTGGGTGGGGGGACAGAGAGAGATAACAGTGGGGGGGTGAGAGGTGGGGGGACAGAGAGATGTGATAACAGTGGGTGGGGGACAGAGAGATGTGATAACAGTGGGTGGGGGGACAGAGATGTGATAACAGTGGGTGGGGGGGAGAGAGATGTGATAACAGTGGGTGGGGGGACAGAGATGTGATAACAGTGGGTGGGGGGACAGAGATGTGATAACAGTGGGTGGGGGGACAGAGATGTGATAACAGTGGGTGGGGGGGACAGAGAGATGTGATAACAGTGGGTGGGGGACAGAGAGATGTGATAACAGTGGGTGGGGACAGAGAGATGTGATAACAGTGGGTGGGGGGACAGAGAGATGTGATAACAGTGGGTGGGGGGACAGAGAGATGTGATAACAGTGGGTGGGGGGACAGAGAGATGTGATAACAGTGGGTGGGGGGGAGAGAGATGTGATAACAGTGGGTGGGGGGGGACAGAGAGATGTGATAACAGTGGGTGGGGGGGACAGAGAGATGTGATAACAGTGGGTGGGGGGAGAGAGAGTGATAACAGTGGGTGGGGGGACAGAGAAATAACAGTGGGTGGGGGGGACAGATGTGATAACAGTGGGTGGGGGACAGACAGATGATAACAGTGGGTGGGGGACAGACAGATGTGATAACAGGGGGGGGGAGACAGATGTGAACAGTGGGTGGGGGGGAGACAGATGTGATAACAGTGGGTGGGGGGGGACAGATGTGATAACAGTGGGTGGGGGGGAGACAGATGTGATAACAGTGAGGGGGAGACAGATGTGATAACAGTGAGGGGGACAGAGAGATGTGATAACAGTGAGGGGGGGACAGAGATGTGTGATAACAGTGAGGGGGACAGAGAGATGGATAACAGTGAGGGGGGGACAGAGAGACGCGATGACAGTGAGGGGGGACAGAGAGACGATGACAGCAAGAGGCGGGACAGAGAGACGCGATGACAGCAAGAGGCGGGACAGAGAGACGCGATGACAGCAAGAGGCGGGACAGAGAGGTAATAATAGAGTGAGGGAGATGTAGACAAAGTGAATGAGACAATTTGGAAAGAAAGTAAGCAAAAATTAAAGTGAAAAATGTAAAATTGATGCAAAGAAAATGAAGAAAATTGGAATTAAGGAAGACATGTGGATAGAAGAGTGAACACAAGAAAAGAAAATAAGAGAGAAGAATCGTAAAGTAAAGAAATGAAAAAGAAAATAAAGGAAGAAATGTATTTGTAACAACAAACAGAAGAAACAAACAGTTAAAACAAAAAAAAAAAAAAAAAGAAAACACCAAAAAATAATGAAATGACAAAGGAGAAATGCCCACACAAGAAGAGGAAGCAGTATTATGAAGCACCACTTGTCGACATGGTTACACAAGTTATCAGGAGAATGCATCAATTTGAATACTTCCTGCTCTGCATTAGAATTGAAAAAGGACAATGTTTCACATGCCATAAAATTAAAAAAACAAAAACATTCAACTTCTATGAAGCAAACAGAAAAGTTAGAGGATCTACATCACAATTATATGACTGTCTAAAATTTACATTATGAAAACTAAAATGATTATTATTATTAGACAAAGCATTTCAGGAAAAGAGAGAGAGAGAGTGTGAGTGAGTGAGAAATCTTTTTGGAGATATATATGTGTGTGTGTGTGTGTGTGTGTGTGTGTGTGTGTGTGTGTGTGTGTGTGTGTGTGTGAGAGAGAGAGAGCGAGAGGAAGGAAGAGATTTCCAGAGAGCGAGAGGAAGGAAAAGATTTCCAGAGACCGAGAGAGAGAGAGAGGAAGGAAAAGATTTCCAGAGACCGAGAGAGAGAGAGAGGAAGGAAAAGATTTCCAGAGAGCGAGAGAGAGAGAGAGGAAGGAAAAGATTTCCAGAGAGAGAGAGAGAGAGAGAGGAAGGAAAAGATTTCCAGAGAGAGAGAGAGAGGAAGGAAAAGATTTCCAGAGAGAGAGAGAGAAAGGAAAAGATTTCCAGAGAGAGAGAGAGAAAGGAAAAGATTTCAGAGAGAGAGAGAAAGGAAAAGATTTCCAGAGAGAGAGAGAGAGAAAGGAAATGATTTCCAGAGAGAGAGAGAGAGAAAATGATTTCCAGAGAGAGAGAGAGAGAAAATGATTTCCAGAGAGAGAGAGAAAGGAAAAGATTTCAGAGAGAGAGAGAGAAAGGAAAGATTTCAGAGAGAGAGAGAAAGGAAAGATTTCAGAGAGAGAGAGAGAGAGAAAAGGAAAAGATTTCCAAAGAGAGAGAGAGAGAAAGGAAAAGATTTCCAGAGAGAGAGAGAGGAAGGAAAAGATTTCCAGAGAGAGAGAGGAAAAGATTTCCAGAGAGAGAGAGAGGAAAAGATTTCCAGAGAGAGAGAGGAAAAGATTTCCAGAGAGAGAGAGAGGAAAAGATTTCCAGAGAGAGAGAGGAAAAGATTTCCAGAGAGAGAGAGGAAAAGATTTCCAGAGAGAGAGAGGAAAAGATTTTATGGAATAGAAAGAAGAGGAGGTAAAATATTTTTAGGGTGAGAGAGAAATTTTTTAAGAGAGAGGTAGAGATACATGCACAATGATCAAAAAGAATGTAATGTCAAGTAGAGAGACAAAAACGTTTTCCTTTCGATTCATTAAAACTTTTATTCTTACTGCTTCCATATGTCTATCTAGAAGAAATACAGCACACTTTTCTATCGAATCAGAAGTGCTCCCACGCAAATCAAATTGTTGGTCTTTTGATCTATTAATAGTAACAAAAAGATGTGAATCCTACTCCGGATGGTAACAGTTGAAGTCAGTAAGAAAAGAGTTGCAATCCAGTATCATGTCTGGAACCACCTCAAACCACATTGTTTGATGAAAGGAATCAACTATAACATTGTAAAGACAACTTAAATCATACTTACACTAAACATTTTCACTCCAATTAAGTTTCTGTCGCTAAAGATGTAGAAAAAATGGTTGGCTCCTTGTACTGCTCTAGTACCCGACTCCTTGTGCTATTCTTTACCTTTACAAGAGCCAGACCAAGCCGAAATTGAAGTACTGGACAGGAGCTACCCAGTCCTCACTTTCCAGTCTTGAAAGCTTCTCAGAGTCCTTGTGGGTGATAAACTTTTTCTGCTCTCCAATCTCTCACAGGCAGGATGTGGCATGGTTCTTGCTGCTTTGTTACTTCCATGGAAAGTGTTCAGATGAACTACATTCTTTGGTTCTGCCAGTTCTAATGTTCACAGTTAGGACCCACTTACATTGTAGCAAACCACTGTTCTGTAGAATTGACTCCCAAGAGGATGTTTCCTCAATCACTATAGTCTTAATCTTTTCAAGCCTAGGGTTAACTGTTATCTCCTCCTTGTATCCACATAAACTGCTTCTTAATGTAACCCTACACCTTGAGTGGCTCCTTAATGTAAAAGAAAAAAAAAAAAATTATTTTCAATCAGACTTACTGCCATCAATTCAACCATATTAAACAATGAGTTTTTGGCAAAATTGAACCTTGAAACCTGAAAAAAAAAAAAAAAAAAAAAAAAGGAAAAAAAGTGTGTCAGAAGGATGTTTTTCCTTTGACACCACTATTATTTTGTACTATCTTCACTCTCTTGTTAATGTTTGATTTAAAAAACAATGATTACAATATGGAAGTGAATTCATACATTTTCTCTGTTGAGAATTTACAAAAATATTAAACACTATTTATTAGATTGTTTATTTACAAGAATAATTTTATATTTACAACATTCTAAAAATGGGAAACAAATAGTACAATGTATTAACTACGTCACTACATACAATCATTTAACATTTCACAATGTGAAAACAATTTTTTTATTTGTAAATTTATAAAAAAAATGACTAAATCAAAAATGTGAAGCAACTATGTTAAAAACTTTATTTACTATTTGATAAAGTTTGAATCAATTGGCAATTAGGCAATGTTTTGCCGCCCATTCCAAAGAATGCAATTTCCCAATTGCTTTAGTTAAAAAGGCTTACTGTCCAGACTTCATTTAAGATTTCTTCAGTCAGTACTAGAATTATGACAGACATAAGAAACAAGAAAGTTTGTCAACTGAATGTACCATTTTACAGTTTCTGAACTTGTTGCAAAATATCAGCGATAAACTCTTTGCCAATTTAGATCCTTTCATGCAAAATGAAAAGAAGTTGCAGGATTTTATTGATACTAAACAGACAAATGCAATAACTTATTTTATTATATTTTCTAATTTAACAATAAATGGCAAAGCTGGAAAGACTGAGTCATAAACATAAAATTATAAATGATGAAAAATTTGCTCTATTTTTTAATTCAACTAAAAGCTCTTATGTGTGTGTGTGTGTGTGTGTGTGTGTGTTTACAATGATTTTCAAGGCCCAAAGAGCCACTTGAGGTAGAGGGTTACAGGGGCACCATCCCAAGCAAGGTGATAATGACACCAAGATGCAAGGAGGCCACTGGAAGTGGAAGAGAAGGAAAATCCTAAACAGGAATGAAGGGATAAATCTCTACTCCTGTTTAAAAGATCAAGGAGAAGGGTGAACAGGATGATAGGCAAAACTATCTACTATTAATACATAAATAATAGTGAGTTAAGAAAATATCTGCCTGCTCCTTCCCAGATATACCCGTCTGCTAGCATAACCAGCTAATCCCTATTATAGACACCTGCTCAAGCACATTTGTCTTTCTTCAATACCTGCAGTGACAATCTGTGGCTTATAAACCTATGCTGAGCAGAACTTAGAGTTTCAGCAAGAGTGCATAATCTGGCATGGTCAACAGTTTTGAACAAAGTCAGTATGCTGAAAGCCTTGGTCAGAATGAGTTGTGATTTCATGCTAGCCTAACCATTGATGGCTTCTGAACAATTCTGTCTACCCAATTTCACTCACAAGATTTGGGTCAATCTGTGGAATGGTTTTCAGATATTTTTCAAATGTGCTACATACTAGGATCATTTTTCCAGGTCAAGATTATCATGAAGTGGCTTCATTGATAAATTGAACATTGTGTGATTTAAACCCAAGTCTCATGGTTAGAATGCTAACGTTCTAACCACTTGGCCACATGTACAGAAAAAATACTAGTCTAAGTTCAACTGATACAATAGGGGGTACATTTCCTAAGTTTTATCAATATTATCAAAAAAGTTTAAAAAATTACAAGACTATTATGAAAAAAAAAAATAATAAAAAAAAAAGGGATTTTGCATTGAAATTTAAATAAAAATTAAATTGGAAAAGTTCTTTTTCCTATTCAGCTTGTCTATTAATTTCCAAACTCTTTTTACCTGAAGTTTCTGAAAGGAATCTTGACTTTGACAGTCTTAATGGAACTATTTTCATTTTTGGTACTAATTTAAATGTTTTGCTTAGAAGTGTCATTTTTAGTTTTGTTTAAATGAAAAATGAAAATAAAAAAATACTTTTCTTCTAAGTGCCAGAAAATATATGGATGAACTTCATGATCATTTTATTTTTTTTTTGTTTTAATTAAATATATGGTTTTTAGTTACAAATTAAAAAATAAATTATATATTGATTTCCAAATTCTATAATTTAGCACTGAATGCTATGCATAAAAGTTGATATGGTAAGAAAAAAAAAAATTCATTTTTTTCTGTGAGAAAAATTATATTTTGGGAAATATTTTTCAATTGAAAAATTGGAATCTCTGAAAGAAAAAATATCCATGTAATTCAAGTTTTTTGGAATGAAGAGATAGCTAAGCAAGAGATTAACCAGAAAGAGGTGTCTGAAAATATGAAACCAAAGTTCTGGATTAAAGGGTTTAGCATTATAAAGAAACATTTCACTTTATCAAAAAATAGTAAAAGTAATCCAAAAGTGGTGAATACCATGTAAATACAAAGGTGATATTGGAAAGTTCCTTGGAATGTATATACTGTGATTGTACTGCTTAATAGAAATGTGGGTGGAGATAATGTGGGTTGTTACTCAGTGAACTTCGAGTTATATAAATGTGTTCAGTTTTAACAGAATTTGGTAATATTATCTTCAAAGAGTTCTGCAATCTTAAAAATGACCAACAAATTAATGCAGAGTATCTGCATCCATTTTAGCACAAAACTTGGCAAATTGGCTACTGAGACCCTTGAAATGCTTTGTCAGGCTTTTGGCAAACATTGAAGTTGAACAAAGGCTTTTGAGCAGTACACACATTTCAATGTAAGTCATGTGATGACTAAAGAGCATTCAGCATATAACCAATCAGCAGCAAAACACCAGAAAATAGTTTTAAAAATTGGCAATTTGCTGAATACATCTAGAAAGAGAATATTTTGTGATTTGGTGGTGATAAAATTTAAAAGGAATATATTATTCATTCGAATAATGGTTTATTTATTTTTAGGTTTGGTTCAGGGATATTCTGATAACATTTTGCATTATCAAGGCATCTAAAGAGATTAATGGCCATTAAAGCCTTCCATAACTGTGCATGATAAGTGATGGCTAAAGTTTCTTTTCAGACAACACAATTAGAATCTTACTTATTATAAAACACAGATTGTGTGTGTGTGTCTGTACGTTTATATATTGGATCGGATTTCCTACATTTTTCAACCGATTTCAACAAAACTTCACAGGACTACGTAAAAATTACCTTGTGGTGGTTCTGACAGTGCCAAAAATTGGAAAAACAATTGTTTTTGCACGAAATTAATTTTAAAACACGATTAAAAGGCATTAATGAAAGGGGGACAACTCATATCAAGTTATACTTATTATAAAACCCAGGTTGTGTGTGTGTGTGTTCATTTATATATGGGATCGGATTTTCTACATTTTTCAACCGATTTCAACAAAACTTCATTTTTGGGGGGCAGGTAGTGTTTCTTATTGTCTTGCACACTTTTTTCTTTATTTTTACATTCAGAATGCTTTAAAAATTCCATTTACAAGACAATTGTTTATAATAAAATTCTATTCAATGGATAGACTCATAACGATTGAAAACAATGTTTTTGTTTGAGTTTGACCAATTCATAAAAAAAAAAAAAAAAAAAAAAACTAATTAAGACATGCGTGTCCGTCAACCTTAAACAATAATCTTTGACAATTTTATTTTTCAGTCTTTATGATGGTCAATACTTGATCTATCTCTTACTGTTACATCCCCGGGCAACGCCGGGCTCTCCTGCTAGTATTTTCTATTCTTTTTAACAAAGGGATTTTTCTTTAATGTCAGGCATCTCATGGTTGGTGCTAACATGAAGCTTTGGTATTCAGATATTCAAATTGACCTCGGTGAACAGGGATCAAGATTAGAAAAATAAAAAATACTTATATATTATTTTCTTTTTTACTCCAAAGCTTAAGAGAAAGAAAATAAAATTTTAAAGCTTGGAGAAAGAAATAGAAAGCCACAACACTAACTTTCACAAAAATTCATAGCAACACATAATCGAGAAATGGAATCAATGAAGTGTCATCATTGCTTATGTTACCAAGGAGCACTGCAATAATAATAAATAAAAAACAAACAAAAAATTCATATACATATCTCAAGATTATTTAGAACCTCACTATATTATTATTATTATTATATATATTATTAATATTCTATATATCATTAATATCAAAACTATTCAGCTGTAACTTTTGTTTCAGAGGTTATAAAGGTTCTGCCAGTTTTGAGACATTATTTTAAACTGGGCCCCAAAGCTGCTAAAACTGTTCACAGAATTCTGACCAAAACTAGTTTAAACATTTTAAAGATGATCACTTGCTTCTTGAAATAAAACTCAGGTGGGATGAGCATCAGTTGTCAATTATGAGGCTTTCAAATGCAAGATAGAGAAGAACCAAAATACTAGCTCTCAGAAACTTTCAAAAGAGATAGGATCATGAACAGATGTAAGTCATTAAATAAGCATTATATAAAAAATACACTGCATAACAAATGAAAATAATTTTGATACACTCATTGGGTGAGATATAAGAATTACTTGATGCAACAGCAATTTGAGGAAGGTTGAAGAACATATTGGGACTGAAAATGAAGAAACTAGTTTGATTTTTTAGTGGCAGAAGCAGATGGATTGCCAAATATTTTTTTTTTTATTTTCAAACTCTTCATGGAACCTTTAACTCTTCATCGACCATGCACCTAATCTTTTAATGAGAAAAAAACATTACAATGTTAAAAGTGTAAAGAATAATTTAATAAAAATATTAAGAAAAAAAAAAAAAATCACTTTATCTTTTTTTTATTGATTATTTGACTGTAGGAAAGATGATGATAATGGAAAATTTTAGCTGCAAATTATCAGATCTTCAAAATATTCTGCTTTATCAGGATTGACAACAACTGAATTAATGTGCAGAAGGTTGAAGGAAGGATGAACATTTAACTGAAAAATGCTTGACTATTCAAATGCGTACCATTTGAAGGATATAAAATTTGTAATAACTATATATGCTTAAAAGCTGAAACTTAGCAGATTAATAATTTGATATACATTTTAAGTTCTGTGTAAATTTTATTTTTCTCTGTAAATTATAAGTTTTGACTTTTTTAATCATTTCACCCCAAGAAAGGTGAGAATGCAATTAATATGCAGAGGGTTACAGAAAGTGAAAGTGAGAAAAAACTGAAATAGGGGAGGAGGATTATGAAAGGACAAAAGATGAAGTGGATTCAAGAAAATAGAAGATGGTGATTGACATTGCATTTAAATTTGTATTTATCAGGTAAGCGAGTAAACAGAAAGGAGTTTCACAAGTGGGAAATGCAAGAAATTAAACTGTTGGGGTAGAAGTGGCAGTTGCATTTAGCTATTTCAACTGTAAATGGGTAAGACCTAGATCTCAATCTAGTGACATGCTTAAATTCATGTAATCAGGGCATCAGTAGCAGTTGCCATGTAGAAAAGACAGTGGGAAGCCATGTCATGACAGTGTGAATGTGACTGAAGTTGAGATGACAAGCCAGGATCGATTATATTACAGATATTTCTTTGGATTTTGCCAAGAACCTTGAGATGAAAGGCAGGAGCACCAGACCAGATAGTTAACTAAATTTTAAGTTAATATCCAGTCAGTAAGGATATTGCATTTTAATAATTTTCAATAAAAAAAGGAGAAATTTTTATTTTGTCTGAAACTGATTAATCAAAAGAACATGTTCCAAGAATGTGTCAGCCACAATTTGCATTCGTCTAATTTGTTTATTTTACCAAATCTTAATCTAAAACAGATTTTTGAAGTTTTTCTTCACAAACACTACAAATGTTCTATGTGCCATGTCCCTTCAGGACGTTGGTGATCATGGCACACCACAATTTCTTGTCCTTTGTAGCTCTTAGTAAATATGTATTTTTGCTATCTCTCTGAAACCCTGTTCTGCCAACCATTTACACAAGTTCATTAGGTAGATTATGTCCTGTTTTCCTCTATCTCTCTTGCCTTCAATAGGTCCTGTGAGTATCAAATTTTCCAAATCCTCTTTCCTCATTATGTACCCCAGAAATTTAAACTATCTCTTTCTGATAAGTATAAATGACATTTTTTTCCCATTTTCTCTAAAACTTTTTTGTTGCTCACATATTCAGTTCATGGTATTCTCAGCATTCTTTTGTAGAACTAAATTTATGCTGCCTCAAGTGTTTTCTTCATTTCTGAGGTGATTGTCCAGCATTCACTGCCATATAGGAGGATTGATATTAAATAACAGTTCAGTACTCTTTTTTTTTTCATTTTCTAATGAAATTTTCCTGTTTCTTAATATGTTTAGTTTTTGGAAGGCATCTTTCGCTATCCCACTACACCTTGGAATTTCAGTGTTGCACTGTCCTCTGCTAAAACACTTCACATATATTTAAATTGTTTTACTTGGTTGATTTTGGTATCTCCAATTTGTAATTTACATATTCGATTGTTCTGTTTGTAACTTTTATTTCCTAGATTATATGAATGAAAATAATTGACCTAGAATTAAGGATTCCTGTTGTTGATATTATATGAGGTAATTAGTAGATATTAGGTAGTGTGTAAACCTTGGGAAATTAGTGCTACAGATTGATAATTTGGAGCATGGACATTCAATGTCCTTCAGTACATAAATTATCTATAATCCTAGATTCTGAAGTAGAATTATTAGAGTTGGAGAGAATCATGTTTGGAGCAAGCAAAGACAATTGCTCTTGATAATGAAGTCATTATTTTATACAAGAAGTTTACTACAGTTCTTTGTCAGGACAGCAGATATTTATTCAGTACCACTCAGGTTGGTGCCAACAAAGTTGGGTGTTATCCAAGAGAATTGGCATTTAATGCAATAACCTGCCTAAAGGATGAGGCTAAGCCAAATTTTGATTTTCTCTCACAAATTTTATACAACAGAATTTAGCATCTGTCGATATTTCTGAGATGAGGCATTGTAACTATTTATACTATTTACATTGTTAGGACTGTTGTCTCCATCTTTATGACCATATTCACAACATTTTGACCATTGTATGATCCAACCTTCTTCTAGTGATATATGTTGGAATTTCAAACTAAACCCCTTATTTCATCCACCAGGGTAGATTGTTCATGCCTTTTCTGAATATCTCAGTTTCAGTTATTTCCCTTTAGTAATTCAAATCTCTAAGTTTTTGATCAACTTTTGCTGTGGCCAGGTATTGAAATATGGGTCAAGTCACTGAATTACTTCAACGAATGTTCTTATCAGCTTTTATGACACATGGCCCAGTGGATAAAAGGGTTGATTGAAATAGTGACTTGACCCAAAGAGTTGTGCATTCAATACCTGGCCACAGCAGAGATGAACAAAAGAAGGCTGGAGTGTACAACGGCAGACATGTGAATATGACAAAGATTAGGCCAACAGTCTGAATAATGTAAATAGTTTAAACAGAATTTAGAATAAATCAAAAATTGAGATTCTAAATTGGAGAAAAATGTCATAAAAAAGGATAATGACTCCTGGCAATTTTTAAAATATAAGAATCAAAATTCATATTTTAAATAAAATCCTATTGATTCCATTCTACTCATCAAATTAAAATAGAAAATGAATAAAAATGAAAATGTATGAAAGGCATATAAACATAGGAGTAGATAAGTTTGCCTATTGTCTGGTTCATACACCTCCCTAGTCTTTTGTACAGGAGTAGAAGTTTATTCCTTGTTTCTGGTTTAGGATTTGGTTTCTAGTTCCTTCTAAAGTCTTTTCATTCTCTTTCACTCAAAGTAATAGTCCCTTGAATTTTAGCAGTATTAATGCTTTGCTTGGGGCAAATTGATTACCCCCACCCCAAAATAATCCTCCTGTCATGCCAAAGAAGCCCAATACAATTTTGCTGCTTAATGACTAACTTTTCCTAAAATTAAATAAAATTTAACAAAAGAGAAATATTATTATTATGACCAATCATTTTATTACAAAATTTATTTAAAAATCTGAAAACTTATTTTACAATAATTTCTTCTTGAAAATATTTGAAAAATTAAAGCAAAGTTTGGCTACAATGAATCAAGACCTTTCAACAAATTCATATGGGCAACGGCAAATACACACCAATTGATTTTTATAGATATGCAGACAGGCTTGGTTAGGCTGACAGCCTGTCATAGCAATCAGCTTATTTTTCAAAAGTTGGGAAAACGTAATAACAATTGTTAGGAGGCCAATACCTTCATAACAGGTCAAGTGGAAGAAGAAAAAAAAAAGATCCTATTAAAAAAGTTATAGAAATCAAATAGGTTTCTTGGAATTCCTCAAAATCAATACTAAACCAATATCTATATCAGGCATGGGAAACTTTTTCTGACCAGTGGGCTGCATGTGATATGGCAGGCCGCAATACAAAAAAAAAAAAAAAAAAAAAAAAATCGACAATTTTTCATTGAAGGTGCCTCAGCAATTTTCACTACAGAAGAACATGTGTGTAAGCATCTGCCTTAGAAATGGGGAAAAGTTGTTGATTTTTTTCTTAGGAGAAAAGATTTTCCTATAGTTAAAAAATTGAAGTCTTGGTATAATATTAACACAGATGACAGTGGGTTTAGCAAAAGCAACTTTGTGTGATTAATTTCTAACTTATTTACTTGAAAATACAAAAAAAAAAATTAAATAAAAAATATATTGCTTCTCTAGAGAGATGATCTTCCTTAGTGAAAATCATCAATGGTTTGAAATGATGAAAACGTTGCTTTTGACGAAAGTTAAAAAATTTGAGAAACATTGCACTTTATCATTGTTTATGCATGTAGTTATGCATGAGAGAATGTGTGAGTGAACAAGTGAAGATAAAACAAAACAAATAAAATTAAGAAATTCTATTTTCATCATGAAATTAAGTGTGCTCTTCAGAAAGTTAAATGGGCCACATGTGGCCCACAAGCCACAGTTTACCCATGACTGAGCTATATTTTCTATCTTGAGTGAAATGTAACTTTTGAAATGAGCGTGTAATGTATCTTCTGTAGTTAGATAAGAGATAAAAACTTGGATTGGCATTTTCACATCTTTTGGTGGTCAGCATTACTGTCTTTTGCAACACAATCTCCTCTCCCTTCCAAACCCACATGTGAGACTAAGCCAGATGCATAAAATCTTGGTTTTAAGTATTTGTGATAATGCACGATGTGGAGTAAATGGTTAAGTGTAATTGGCAAAAATGTTTAACAAACAGAATTGAGAAAGTTTCTAATAAACAACAAGAAAACGAATAAAAGAACCAGTCAAAATAATACAGAAGCAAACTATATATATATATATATATATATATATATATATATATATATATATATGTGTGTGTGTGTGTGTGTGTGTGTGTGCGCAGGATAAAATTAGGCAAAGCAACAGTAATAAAGTAAAAAGTTCACAATGTAAGAATGGTGTTGACATGCAAAAGGGATAGAGTCAAGTGCTGCAGCATTCAGACTTCAAGACAAGAAAGAGCAAAAATATGGTGGATGAGACCAAGAAGTTGTTCATTTTTATTGATAAGGAAAAAAATCTCAGTATGCATCTGTACGATTTTGTCTATAAATTTAGGGAGGGGGGGATGTTCTTAGCAGTCATTCCTACCAGAATTGGAACCAACAATAGAATTATAATTTGTAATTACACTTTTCTGCTGCTCTTGGGGTTTGTGATGTGATGTTTTATAACAAGTTTCGGGTCTTTCAACTTCAGGCCCCTTCTTCAGTTGGCCCAATCAGGGCTGATCAGACCGACTTCTCCACAACTGGGTACCACATCATCTACTACTCTTTCCATTTAGATAGTTGGAGTAGTGGTTCTGAACTTTTATGTGTTGTGACACCAAACAATGACCTTCGGGCATTGATTAACTGCCCTCTAATTAATTCTAATTAAACTGTCAGTTTGATTTAGTACCTTTTTCTCAGAGAATAATCTGATGAAGGCTCTTGTTAGTTATTTGTTTTCTGTTATTCTTAACCAAGCAGTTATTAAGAACCAAAATACATGCCCCCAATGTTTATACTACACATAAAAAATATTACCCTTTAAACATTACTATAATAAATAATAATTAGGCACTATGAAAACAAAGAACCAAATGGGGAACAAATTTACTGTCGATACTTTGTGAAAGATCCTTAGAGGTTATAGCATCTATATTATATATTTATTAATCATTTAACTCCAAGCAAGGCAATAAAGGCACTAAGATGCAAAGGGTTACTAGTGTTAGAGAGGTTTTGAAAAAAAAAACATACTATTAAGGAGAAAGAACAATAAAAGAACAGAAATTAAAATGAAGAAAATAATGATTGACATTGATCTTCAAGAATCTAAATGCAAAGTTGACTGGGAAGTAAGAAACTGGAAGAGAGTTCCACAAGTGTGAGAGGAGAAACTGTTAGCAAAGAACTTATGGTTCCATTTAGCCATTTCAATTGTAAAATGATGAGACTTTAGCACTGCACTTAAATTCATAAAGTATAGGTACCACGAGTAAAGTTCACCAGAACAATTACCATGAAAATATTTATAGAAAAAAGGTACAGGGAAGCTACAATTTGGTATTAGGATTCAGTCATTTTCTTAATACCAAATTGTAGTCCCTTTCTGAAGCTACACACTTTATCCAGTGTTTCCATTGATGGAATCATTCCTGGAACTCTTTTTTTGTCATGTGGGGGGGGAGATAGTGAGCAGCTGCTTCATTGCATTCTCTTGGATTTTCTCAATGTCTTGAAATCTTGTTCCTTTCAAATTGGATTTGATTTTTGGAAAGAAAAAAAATGTCGCAAGGGGTGAGATCTTGGGAATATTGTGGTTGTTAAACCTGGAGGAAGTTGTAGATGGCAAAAATCCGTTACACAAGCCACTCTGAATGGGCAGGTGCATTGTTATTGTGGAGTTACCTCACACCAAACATCCTTTTCCAACAAACAGCATCCCACAAATACCACACTACAGTAGTATTTATCATTTACTGTTTGACCAAGTGGAGAATACTCATGATGAACAAGACTTTTGTAGTCAAAGAAAACTGTCAACAGTGACTTCACATTGCTTCAATTCATTCATTCTTTCTTTGGTCTTGGACAGACTGAGGTCATCCACTTCAATGACTGAGCTCTGGTTTTTTGGGCCAGAGCCCTAGACTCATGATTCATCACCTGTTATAACCACTTTGAATAAGTTTTTGTTTTCCTCAACACAATTCAAGAGATCCAACACAGTTGAAAACCCAATTTTATTTTTGGTCAACTGAGAGCAGTTTTGACACAAACATGGCAGGCACATGTATCATATCCAAATATTCAGTGAGAATGGACTGAACTGAATCGTAACTAATATTTATATCCTCCAAAAAAATTATGCATTGGCATTTTAATGGTCTTTTTGAACAGCTGCATGTACATCTGTGATGTTTTCATCAGTTCTGCTGGTTATGGGTCTCAGAACAACTATCACTGTTGGCATTTTCTCTGCCATCTTGGAAATGTTGAACAAGTTGTACACTCATGTCTGGCTTATACACTCCTCTCCGTATACTATCTGCAACTTTACGTAGGTCTCTGTTCAGGTATCATCAAGCTTTTGGCAGTGTTTCCTGCTGAATCTCTGCTATAGCCACTGATGGAAACTCATGTGGTCAGATGATCACATGATACACTTACCTACCAAGCACTGCTATAAACAACAGAAATGAGAATGTTATAACTTAGTATGTATGTGCAACAGAGTTCAAGGCCAATCTTTGCCAAGCAGCTTCACATTGTGTATTTAGTTCCATTACCATAGCAACAGTCATGTATATATTTCAGAATTACCATTTTACAGCAATTTATATTTATGTTACCATCTTTTTTCTTTTATTATGAATTGCTTTTTAATATGTCTGCTTTTATTGCTCTAATAAAATTGAACCCCATACATTGATTTCACTATTTGCACAGCCACATAACTTATACCTTTCTTGAAATGAATAAATACAAACTTAACATTTACTAAGGAGTAGCATATGTTACATATATTAGTGATGGAATGATAAAAGCTAAATTTCTGAAAGAAAATTATGATATTTGACATTTTATACTTGATAAATTTTATCATTCCATTTTTGCAATTATCCCAATTGCCATGATTATTAAAATGTAATATTTTCTGTTCTGAAGCATGCAGAGTTTTATACAAAAAATTCAGCTGAAATCAGTTTATTTATATTCAAAGATAAACAAATATACACAAATGTGTTACAAACTGACTTATCTGCTTTAGATCAATAGAGTTATCTAACCTTAGTTTTGTAAGCACTGCCAGGTGGGGACAGTGTATATCATGAGAATATAGATACTTCATGTTTCCAGGAGGCATTTTTTTACCAATGCAGCAATTTCTCGGGTTTTACTTTATACATAAATGACAATGAGGTAAAAGGAACAAATGCAAGAATTTGTAAATTCAGAGTTACTACTAGGCTGTTATTTCGAGCGCTAATGGAGTTGAACAGTGAAAAGGAAGACTAGAGAAATTATAATAGAATGCTTGAATATTTTTTCTGTCAATGATGTGAAAGAGGACAATAAGCAACAAGCAATATTCTTGACAGTGATTGGTGCTAAAAATTATGCAGTTTTTAGAGGTATAGCATGTAATATTTTGGAACAAGCACTCTCTCTATACAGAATCCTAATGAAATTTATGTGTTTTTTTGTTAGATTCACAGAATAGAAGGGACAATGAAACCATAAGTATATAACTATGCTTAGAAAAATATCCGAGAAGTGGTACTCAGACATATTGTGGTCAAGAGGAACAGAGAAAAACAGTGTATAAACTACTTAATGAGCCTGTGTAAAGGGTTGGCAGAACAGGGTTTAGGAGAGATAGCAGAAAGACAAAATTTACTAAGAGCTACAAATGACCGGAAATTGTGGAGAGCCATGATTGCCAATGTCCTGAATGAAGATGAATATCTAAGAGATAAACTGATGATGAGGGTTAGGAATGAAAAAAAGAACCCCTCATCTATTGCTTAGTAAGCATTCATCATCGATTGCGCATTGATGTTAGAGAAAGCCATAATGTTTTTCTAAGGACATTCAAAGTGCATGGGCCTGCCAAGGAATTAATCTGATAATCTTATGCATAAATTAACAGAGAAAATATTACCACAGTGGAAGCATCAGCCAACTTGCTGACAATTGTTCTTTTCAAAATAAGGAGTGTTTCAGATACAAGCGTATTGGAAATACTCGTTGAATGTGTAGACCAATGTTACTCAACCAGTGTGCCTGGAAACATTAATGTGCCCTGAAGGTTAGTTAGGTGTGTTCAAGTTAACAAAAGAGTAATTTATGAATTATTTTTTTTTATACTTATAACAATTATAAGCTGATAAATCCTTATGATCTCAAACTTAGAGACTAAATCTCATAAGATCTAAACTTTGAAAGAACATATACAGTAAAGTTCAAAAATTTGAAGCAATCCCAAGAATTAGCATGGGATGAACTTGGCAGAAGAGTGAAAACTTTCCATCCAAAAAAATGAAAAAAGAGCTCTTTGAGTCATTGAAGAAAGAATGGAATCAATTATCAAACTTATACTTTGAGAAACTTTTGCAACAAATGCCAAAAGTTTGTACTGCAGTAATCAAATCTAAAGGAGGCATTTTGATGAGTGCAAACTTTAATCATAAAATAATTTTTTTCTTTTTGTCATAATAAAATTTCTAATAAAAAATCCAGGTCTCACTTTTTTTTAACCATGTATAATAAAGTACCAAACAATCATGAATCTATCATCCCTTTATGCTGTATGGACGTAAAGAAAGGGATCCTATCAGAACAACTCTATTCAACAACTGGAGTTTCTGATGAACTGTTCAAACATTCTTTACAAACCAATTAAAGTTCAAGGAGTCAATTTAGAGTTGATGACAGTACAGAATTTTGAAGCTAGTGAACAGTGGAGAGAAATTAAGATAGCATGAAAATTGGAGGCTATAATTTTGTAATAAGAATGAGTGGAAATGTAGACCACGTTCTGAAGGTTTCACTTAATTGTTGGAACCTACCGATTCTTTTCTACGTAATAAGTCTTTCAGATTTTGAGTTGGAAACATCCGCCCTCCTGGTTACAAATGTGGAAGGTTGTATGTTATGGATTAACATTATCTGCTTTTAGGTGGACAAGAGTTATCTATCCTTAGTTTTGTTAGAATTCTACCCAGTGTTGAGGGTGGAGGGCACTTCCTATCATGAGAATGTAAATACTCCTAGTTTCCAAAAAGGAGGAGCTTTTTACCGATCTCTATCTATAAAAGGCAGGATGTATGTGTGTGTGTGTGTGTGTGTAATGAATGCACGACTGCAATTTTCAACAGATTTGCACCAAAATTTATATGCACATGCTCCAAGTTAGCAGGAAGACCAAGACTGACTTTGCATTTCCCAACTCGCATCAGTAGTGAAAATAATTGATTTTTTCATGCTTCTACGACAGTTTTCATGTAGTTTGCAGCCATTTTCTACTGGCCAGAGTGAGAGCCTATAGCTGGCTGCCACAAATAGGCAGGAAGATTCTATTGGCCAGCATGAGAGCCAACAGCTGACTGGCATGAATGTTAACTAGCATGCAAAAAAAAAAAAAAAAATGATAGCTGCATCCATCACGTGGGAAAAAATTAAATCTGCATGGCACTTTACTCCAATTTGTTCATTCACTTGCTTAAACTCAACCTTGATTCTGATTCCGCAGAAATGGGTTGGGTATGAAAAAGTATTTGTTAACATTCTTTTTTCATTCGTTTTTTTCCAGTTACAAGTCCTTTTTTAAAGCTGATCGTTTTGTGTTCATTTTGTTTAGTTCTTTTTTCGTAACAGATTTAATGTTTAGTATAGAGCTTAGAAAAAATTCGCAGTGTGAGATAGGCAAGAAGTAAGGCATGTAGCAACATCAGCACGTCAAAGGGCACTCCTTTAAAGGCAAGGAAAGGCAAAAATATTTTAAGTCAAGTGATAGTGATTCCTGTATGAGTCGTACGAATTTTGAATCAAGCCCGGGCAACACCGGGCCATGCTGCTAGTATAGCTATATAAACAAAAGTTTCCAGTAGATTGGAGGCACCTGAAACAGATACACACACACACAAACAGAGAAAGTTTCCAAAAGGAGGAGCTTTCTACTGATCTATCTATAAAAGGCAGGATGCGTGTGTGTGTAATGAATGCACGGCCACAATTTGACGGATTTGCACCAAAATTTGCATGCACAAAGTTAGCGGGAAGGCCAAGACCAACTTTGTATTTCCCAACTCCCATCGATAGTGGAAATAATCGATTTTTTCATGCTTCTACAGCAGTTTTCATGTAGTTTGCGGCCATTTTCTACTGGCCAGAGTGAGAGCCAACAGCTGACTGACACAAATGTTAACTAGCATGAAACAGATACATAAACAAACAGAGAAAAAAAAAATTATATATATATATATATAAAGTATTAATAGATTTTATTATAAGTAGACATGACATTTTTATTTATTAAACAATGTCTTACTTCTATGGCATTTCATTAAAAAATCTTAAGAAAATCCGTCCTCTACAAAGTGGGATACAAGTTCAATTCCTGCCTAGGATACATTTTCTTTAATAAGATTTCTCAAATGCTGATAAGTTATTGACACAATATACACTGTTTAATAAATATACAAAGGAAGTGTGTTTTAAATAAGGAGTGTGCACTGTAATAACATAGCTAAAATTTATACAGAAATTGTAGCATGCATGAAACTGTAGAAAATGGCGAGGGAAAAAAAATGTACATTTATTATCAATAGTATATAAAAAAAAGAGAGAGAGAGAGAGAAGTAGTCAATTGCTGATACCCTCAGATGAGTTGACAGATGGGTCTGTCTAAGAAGCTCTTGAGTTGGGATGCTGAAGGTAACATCAATCAGCTAAGTGACAAACATTTTCTTGTATTAATTCTCTCTATTGTAAAAATTTCTAAGACATATTCCTTACTTCAAGTTTCCCAGATGTAATCTACACATCAGAAGTTAGATAGATTAAGTGAATTTATTAATAGATATGTATTGCTTAAAAGATATTACATAAGAAATACATTAATTTTTGACCTCAGATTATATTAAATTTGCTCTTAAGAACATTATTGCATGATGTAATCTAATCTGAAATAGTTTGATTATGTGTAGAAGATCATTTTTATATAAAAGTCTTTCCATTAAGGATAGGAATAGTGGCCAAGAAAATCTTCACACATTGCATAAAATATAAAATTAAAAGTGTAATACCCCAGAAATACACCAATATCTTTGTTGGAACAAAATATTTGTGTATATAACATTTCAATTTATTTGACCATTTATGAGACTTAGTTTAGTGAATATCTGCACATAATCTATTGAATAAGGATATATTTAGGTGCTGATAAGGTACAATGAAAACTGGGTATTAAGAGCAGATAAATCCATAATAAATAACTGCATGTATACATGAACACATATGTACACAAAAATATATTTATATATTTCTTATTACTATAAGCATTATTTTAGGGTGTAAACGTATTTGAGTTGCTATCTTTGATTCTTTTTTATTTTACTAAACAGTGAAAATAATAACAACCAGCCTAAAATGAGAAGTTCTAAAAGAAAAATTGTGCTTCTGACAGGAATTGAAACTGCATCCCTTTTTTTTTTCAATCAAGAAAAACACTTTTTTTTTTAGCCAAAGTGTAGCTCTACCAGTTCAGCAATCGAGACCAGTCTGACAGAGCAAGGTTTGAATTACCTGTTCAACTAAAGCATGGGATAGCAACTAAAGCATGAGTAATACTGTTTAGAGTAATCAGAAATAATGTAGGATAAAAAAAATCCTTTAAAAGATATATATATATATATATATATATATATATATATACATACACACACACACACACACAAGGTGCATGCTAAAAATTATCAGTTGATCACTATTTCAATATGTAAACACCAAAAGTACTGATTTTAGGAAATGGGATGGGCTAAGGACATTTCATCACCCTCTCATATATATATATATATATATATATATATATATACATATGGGTGAGTTAGGTAAAGTTGAGTAAGTAATTGTGGTGTAAAATGAATTTCTGCATCAGATTAAATTTCCTCAATTTTGGAATTGTATCTGAAGTTGTAAAAGATATTTTTCAGCAACATTCAAAATGAAATAATGTACGAATATCATTTACATGGTTCGCTTTTTTTCATCTTCTAAATCTTTTTGGAATAAAAGAGCATATTTCCAAAAATGTTTCATATTTAGCTGATAGTTTGTAGCTTTAAATGTGACTCAGGAACTGACTGGATCATGTTACTCCCAAGCAAAAATCCAACTGACAAGAATATGCCAAATATTAATAAAAAAAAATTGCATCTTTTTTCCTCCTGCAGATTTAAGATTTTACACAAAATATATTCTGTTCAAAATGCAGTAAAATAATGTTTTTTTTTTTAAACAAAAAGCTTCTTTAACATTTGCCTCTAAGCTTTAACTTTCTCCCTTTATGCCTATTTGACAATTTCTTTCACTGTTTATACATTATTATTATAATCTATTCATCAATTTACCCAAGTAAGGTGATAATGCCACTAAGATGCAAGAGATTGCTGGGAGCGAAAGAAGACTTTACAAGGAACGAGAAACCCAATCCTAAGCAGGAAATAAAGGAAAACCTCTCCTGTTGAAAAGATAGGGAAGGAATGTGAACCAGGCAATAGGTGTTTAGTGAGATTTCCAAGGGATTATTCAATTTTATATGGAATAAATCAAAACACACACACACAGTGAACCAAAACAAATATCTACAAATCTTATTTCAAGAAGCCATGTTCTAAAATTAATCAGTCTATTTAATTTGCACTTCTTGCTTATCTTTACGAAGAGTAAATTAAAATAAAATCACAATCAATGGCCATAGATTTAAAACAGTAAAGGCTGAGAAATTCTAAGAGTTGGAATTTTAATACTGCTTTATCTATGTTTGCCATATTACATATTTTTTATTATCAAGAAGTCATACTGGATCTTTGCAATGTAGAGGATACATTCATATACATTTTTATAACAGATAAAAAACAAACATCAATACTGTTTTAGTTACTTATTCATTACAGGTTATATATATATATATATATATATATATATAACACTACAGTTTAAAATTTTGAAGCCACCCCCAGAATTAGCATGGGATGGACTTGACACAAGAGTGAAAGAAAAAGAAAAAGAAAAAGAGCTCTTAGAGTCAGTGAAAAAAAGAATAGAATCAATTATCAAACTTATACTTTGAGAAACTTTTGCAATGAATGCCAAAATTTTGTGCTGCAGTAATCAAGGTTAAAGGAGGATATTTTGATGAGAGCAAAAAATAAATGCTTTTTTTTTCTTTTTGTCATAATAAAATTTCTAATAAAAAAAAATCAGGTCTTGCTTTTTTGACCATATATAATAATTTTCTTATTTAAAGTACAAAACATCTACATTTTGGGCCAATTTAAAAAATTACTAGGTGGTTACCTCAAACTTTTGAACTGTAGTGTGTGTGTGTATATATATATATATATATATATATATATATATATATATTCTAACTATCACCTTTAGCATGAAACAGAGTTACCTTTGGATGTTGACGTCAATGTCTACTTTTATATTTATATACACTATCCCTGATATTAAGCACTTTAACCCATAAATATAGCATAGAAACTATATTTTATGTATATATATTTTTTTAATGCAAGGGTCTACTGGAAATGAAAAAGAATGAGAAGACATTAGAAGGAACCGGAAAACCAATCCTAAACAGCAAACAAAGCATAAACCTCTACTCCTGTTCAAAAGATCAAGGAGAAATATGAACTGGATGATAGGCAAATCTATCTACTATTAATATATAAATAATAGTAAATAAAGAAATTGTCTGGCTTATCCTTTCCACATATGCCTGTCTGCTAGCATAACCAGCTAATCTGCTCAAGTACATCTGTGTTTCTTCAACACCTGCAAAGACAATGTGTGGCTTATACATTTATGCTGAGCAGGATTTAAAGTCATGGCAAAAGTGCATAATCTGTTTTGAACAAAAAACAAAAACAAAAAAAACATTGAAAGCCTTGGATGAGTGTGAATTGGATGATAGGTGAACCTATTTACTCCTAGATAAAAAATATCCCCCATTTTGAAGAGCTACTAAAAATAAAAAAACATACATATGTATATATTTTCCTCTTCAGCCTTGCTTTTTTTTTTTTTTTTTGATTATTTACTTAAAGCTTTTGTAGTGGAGGGAAAGTTATCTATGGTTAAATACACATTGGGGCAATTAAATGTGACCTACACTGAGTATTTCATTTTTATAAATCTTACTTATTATAAAACGCAGATTTTGTGTGTGTGTGTGTACGTTTATATATTGGATTGGATTTCCTACATTTTTCAACTGATTTCAACAAAACTTCACAGGACTGCGTAAAATTACCTTGCGGTGGTTCTGACAGTGGCAAAAATTGGAAAAACAATTGTTTTTGCACAAAATCAATTTGAAAACATGATAAAACACGATTCTGTCATCAGAATGAAAGGGGGACAACTCATATCGAGTTATACTTATAAAACCCAGGTTGTTTGTGTGTGTGTGTGTATCTGTGTTCATTTATATATGGGATCAGATTTTCTACATTTTTCAACCGATTTCAACAAAACTTCACTTTTTTTTGGCAGGTAGTGTTTCTCATTGTCTTGCACACTTTTTTCTTTATTTTTACATTCAGAATGCTTTAAAAATTCCATTTACAAGACAATTGTTTATAATAAAATTCTATTCAATGGATAGACTCATAATGATTGAAAACAATGTTTTTGTTTGAGTTTGACCAATTCGTAAAAAAAGAAAAAAAAAAGAAAAAAAACTAAGACATGC